>OY856411.1:48252500-48852500 GCA_963693085.1 Alisma plantago-aquatica
AATTATAAAATTGGGAAACATGTTATGTTTACCTTTAAAGATCATTCAAATAGAAAGGAATATTAAATATCTAAAGTTTACTCAACATGATATCAGACATTTCATAAAAAAGACATTTTAGGGCAAAATACCTATTTCAAATTGCAACCTTATGGCCACATAAAGGCAAGACACTACCATAATGGCTCATCATTGAAGAGAGAATTGGATAAGGAAAATTCTTTATTGGTTCATTATACTACTAAACAACCCATAAAACTCTAGTTTAAGAATAATAGCATAGTTTAGCAAGAACATGGTCTGCATGTAGGCAAAGAAGGGTAAAAAAATGAGAAGGGTGTTATTTTGAGATTTTTTGAAACAAGGTCAATAAAAACCAAAATTCTGTAGAGATGTTTTTGAAATCATTGTTTTATAATATCTTGTCGACCGATTTAGTAATTCTTAGAGCCAGAAAACAATTTAGAAGTGTGTGATAGGAATATTAGCAATCATGTGACTAATTAGCACATATTAGAAGATTCATTAGTATTAGTTTGAAAAAAGAAAAAAAAACTTCTCAAAATAAGCCTTGATCGAAGAATTAATTATATGGTCACTAAGAGTGTTTTTAGTTCTAAATTTGATCAAGATGGATGCTAGCTGATAAAGAAAAATCTTTCAAATTTTGTGGCTTTTAAGATATTACTTTCAAGTTGTAGAAAATCTTAAATGTGATTTTTTAATGTTTATTGTATTCTTTGGAAGTATAAATTGACGTGGCAAATAGACATTATTAAGATAAATTTTGTGGTGTAGTAATTGAATTGTGTATTCTTGTGAATGGAAAACACCTTTAAATTCTCCTTGCTTTTGAATTATTAGTTAGAAAGTTATAAATTTTTAATGGAGGAGTTTTATATGGGAAAACAATCTATTGGTATTTGATGCTTAGGATTTTGGTTAATTGACTAACCAATTGTAACAAGTCTAGTTAGCAACAATTACTTTTCATCTAAGCAATTACAGGAAAAAGACGAGGACGAAAAAAGAAGAATCATTGGCCAGAGTGACAATGTAATAATATTGTGACAATGATTTGGTCAAATCTCCGTTACTTTTGAAATATTGGTAATGAAGAAAATTTGAAATAATTAGAAAGATGTTGAAGTGAAAAACAGATTCTGATTGTGGAATTTTGTGGCTTTATTATGATAAAGTTAAGGATACATACGAATTCAATATTTTATGGCTAATAGTTATTTATAAGGAAAGGGAATAAAAATTAAAAAACTTAGGAAATAATTCGTCGATTTTGAAGATTGCTTGAAGAGACTAGTGGAAATTTACGAGGATATCTGATTTGATGTTGTATGCTTCTTGGGGTAATGGATTTGCCGTAAAAAGTTCCTTTTTATTTTATCTTTGGTCAACATGAATTTAAACTATGGAAACAACTGTAAGTTTTCCATTACACTAGGAGACTAGACTCTCTCGGCTTTGTGGACTGGGTTGGTTAATAGTTTTCTAGGTTTCTCACTTGGACTGGTTCTGGAGGATAACATAACAAGAGTCGGGAACTTAACAACTTGTGTTTCCGGACGGACTAAAATTCAGCCACTCAGGAAGTACATTAGTTAGGCCTGATTTCATATCATTATTATTACACTATTTATTCCCGTCAGCCTTCCTATAATCTCGCCCGCGGCAGCAGCACCATCTCACGGGCTCCCGTCTGGCGCGCGGGACGCAGGAAGGTCTATTGTCCGTTGGGGTCGACGGGCATCCCGCTCCCCAGGTGTCCTCCCAAAGATATTGGCGCTTGCCCATCTTTGTGAGTGGGTACGCCTACGACCTCAGTGAAGCGGCCGGCGGACTTGTCCTGTACACTGACGGTCTCCGCCTGGGGCTCCGACTGGGAGTCTGTGGGGTGTCCGTGGTGGTGCCCATGCAGGCACTTTTTGACTACTTTGGCGACGCATTTTCGGACCTGCAGTGCATTCCCGCCGCCGTTGTTGCCGGTTTCACCGCGGTTACTGAAGCCGCCACCTGAGGACATGGTCCACCCTGGCATGCCCTCACCGAGGGCGTCGAGTGTGGGCGTGTCGCCGTCCGCCTCCTGGTCGTGCCCGTGCCCATGTAGACACTTCTTTAAAGCCTTGCCAACGCATTCTCGGAACTTCAGTGCGGGTGGGACGTAGTACTTACCGCCGAAGTTGGTTTCTCCGCGGCCGCCACCGATGGCGCCGACTGTGGGCATTTCGCCGTCCGCTTTCTGGTCGGGAATTCTGGCAGCAGTTGCGAAATCTGGAAGGACTGCCAGCATGAGCAGCGTCGAGGCGAAGAGGAGGGCACAGGGCCATGTTATTAGCTGTTGCGCCATACTGACCCGGCAGGCGTTTGCTTTGTGGTGTGTGTGCGTTTGCTCACACTCGCCTTGATGGGCAGTCGCTGGATTGCTCTGCCATTTATAGAGCCATATACAAATCATGGCCAGTGGGGGAAAACATCTACAGCTGCGTCTGCGTGTGGATCCCGACCGTGGAGGCGGTTGGTTCGGCATGATTCTGCTGCTGCTTCCGTTCTGATCACTTCAGCGGCGCACGTACCTGGCGTGATGTCGGCAATATACCAGCGGCGGCAGATGGAAGCGAATGATGCACACATCCAGACAGATAGATGACGAAACATAGCGTGGTTCTTCCTCCAACATGATTTTTTCTTCATAATGACTTCTCAACGGTTGGTATTACACGTACCTGTGTACGAGACTGGTTGTCATGCGCCTGATTTGTCATTTACATGTGCACTGCAACTCTCTTGGTTCATCATCATCTTCTAAGTCTCAATCATAATTATGTATGGTTCAATTATATGTATCTTTTATTTCTCAACTCAGCTTTGTTATGGGTGATACTCTGATTAAGATGTAAAGGTTCAAAGTTTTTCTTATAAGCTGTTTCTGAGTTGATTTACGTCCGTCCCTCTTGTTCTTTTAAAAGTGCTTGAGTCAATAATTTTGTTTCATATAGGTGTATTTGTCGGTTTGAACTGCACGTGTACATACCATGCCACACAACTTATGCTCAATGCTCACCACCATTTCTAATATAGTCATTTCTCAAATGTTCATTTCATGTATTTCCTAACATCCATCTCTGCATACACATTTGGGCCACACTTATCTTGTTAAAACCTCATTTCTTCGCAGCTTAATATTCACTCCCATATAGCATGGCTGGTCGCATAGCCGTTGTATCAGACATATATGCTTTTTACTCTAAGAGGGATCTTCTGGTATCATACTTCTTGATTGCACTCCTCCACTTCAACCATCCTACTGTGATCACATGAGAAACTTCATCACTTCACCCACACTTTCAATAATAGAATTCAAATAACAAAATTTATCGCATACCAATACATCCCTTCCATCCAACTTCATCCCACCATTCACAATTCTAGTTTTGAAAAAAAAAATGCAATGCATATATTAGGTTTTGTTTGTAATGACTATAAAACCATTATAATCCTGTAACATCCTCAATTTCACAACTAATGTAAGTCGTTAATGTAGAGTTTTCTAGTAAGTGTATGCCAAGGGACCTAATGAACCTAACATGGCTAGGTATGTAATTAAGTTCACAAATGGGTCCTTGAAGTACAAAATTGGGAATATACTATGTAGCCCTCATAATAAGTGTTGATAATAATTTTAGTATATGGCTAATTAGAATATAAGATGGTGAGAGAAATTTTAGATGATTTTGATTTACTTAAAGGCATGGGTAATTAAATTTGTAATTATTCAACAATTAATTAAAAGATATTTTTGGAGTGTTTTATAATTAATTTGGACCTGATATCTTTTTCATAACAAGATAATGATAATATATCAGTTATCCCAAAATTTGAGTTCAAACGGGGTCATGTGGTGGTTTGTAGAATTATTTCTATAGATTGGACCTTTTTACAAAAAGAAAAATAAAATAAAAAGGGGGTGACCCCAGTCCTCACGGACTGGAGAGCCGCAACCCCTGTTTTACGCACTGAACAGAGTCCGACAAAGAAGGGGATCTGCCCTACGGACTGAACAGAGTTCGACGAAGAAGGGGCTCCGCCCAAGATCCTTTGGGTAAGATTCTATAAAAACATCATGGATCCCGAGTTCAGAGCCTCGCACACCTAGATATAGGGTTTGATGTGAATCGGAGAAGTAAAAAAGGAGATCGAGGGCGGAGACGGACGGGCCGACTATAGGTTTCGGCTGTCGGTTCTTCCACTCCGACCTTCGATCACGCCCCCTTCCTTCACCATCGGCGGCGCCACCCGTCCAGGCGAACCAAGCCGCAGCCAAGGAGGGATCAGACATATATGCTTTTTACTCTGAGAGGGATCTTCTGGTATCATACTTCTTGATTGAACTTCTCCACTTCAACCATCCTACTGTGATCACATGAGAAACATCATCACTTCACCCTCACTTTCAATAAAAGAATTCAAATAATGAAATTTATCACATACCAATACATCCCTTCCATCCAACTTCATCCCACCATTCACAATTCTAGTTTTGAAAAAAAAATGCATATATTAGGTTTTGTTTGTAATGACTATAAAACCATTATATTCCAATACATTTCTCTAAACTTCAACTTTTTCATTCAAAATCTCTTTTATTTCATCAATCATCACTATATTATCATCAAATAGCATGTATCATGGCATACCATTCTAAAAATGATTTGTCTGTGCATCCATAATAAGAACGAATAGATATGGTTTGAGTGTCGACCCTTAATGTGTTGTTTAAAATGTACATGTCATTACATGCAGCAACAAACAGTTGCAAATTAATTAATGAATTCATGCTTGATCCTGATAAGAAACAGAAAAATAAACAAAATAGGATAATAGAAAATTAAACAAAGGTTAGGAATTCAGATCATATAGTCATTAAAAAATAAATGTGTTACTTAAAAATTTAGTGGCTCACAATCATTCTGGATAAGAGTCATTCTTCTAGTTGAACTGGTCATGAACTTGTAGAAGACATATTTCTCTTGCGCTAAGGATGAACATTTGTACTATCAGTGCAACCCAGCAGTCGAAGGTAGCACCACCCATACAGATCGCGTCTATAGAGAAGAGGAAGGATGAACTCTCTTCGCACAAAGAAAATTCTCCATGGAGAAATTCAGGAGCGACGAAAGAAAGCAACTAGATTAGGTCTAGCAAAATACTTACATGAACACAGATAGATGATGTTCAAAAGTTTTATTTAACCCTAATGACCAGAGGTTTATTTTTAGCACTCTCACACCCTCACATCCTATTTCCAATAAGACACGACCATACGATCACTCTTGTACATAAAATAAAAAACAACCATTTAGGAAAGAAATAATTAATTAAATTAATAATTATCTACGTAATTGTATCCTTGTGCAAAATGAAGATGGGAGACAGAAGATAATTCCCACAAGATACAAGCCTGAGCCCATTCCTAGCTCGGCTCAGCCAGACGAGGTGAGGCGTGATGTGTGTGTGTGTGCGCTATGGTCACCATTCTCACCAAGGAGGTGAGCATACTCTCTCCTAGAGCCCTTTAGACACCATTGTCACATGATATCTCACATATAAGGACCACAAAAGTTCTAGGAGTGAGCAATGCGGGACTAAAGCTATTCCCATTTGTACAAGACATAAAACTACATTTCCTCTATGTATTAGCTACACTACATGTGCTTAACCCATGCTAAATAAATGGCTAGCAGCCATATATATCTAACAATATCCCACAAAATCCAATATATAGCGTGTCCTACCACTCAATCCTCCATACTATGTATCCTTAGTTTGACACTCTTCCTACATATGTTTGTAAATATCATGCGCAGTCCTCCACCCAACCAAGACATACTCATCCTACTCCTACTCCTACTCATGTTCCTACTACTACTACTACTCATGTCCCTACTCCTACTCCTACTCCTACTCCTACCCCTAACCATACTCAACTCCTTATTTGTCTCCTCATTTAGTAGGTTGGGGGTAGTCATGACAATATATCAGAGCATACTCTACTTTTAATCCATTTTCTAGTTGATATCCACCTCCAGAGTCAAACTTCAATGGAGTACGATCTTCTTCTCGTGTTCCATACACCCCACCTCCAGAATGCTTCAGAGGTGCATCATATGTTCCACCACATGGACCACTACATGGTAATTAATTCCCCCAACTTATACAACACTCCCCACATCTCAAAACTAGTCTATCAAGACCACTCACCCCATCTCCACACTTCCAACTTATACCTAACTTTCAACAACCTCTTGGTACACAATTGACACCCATTGAGGATTTTCCAGATGAGAGCCCCACACAATAGTCATAGGTACAGGGGTGTGGGTGGGGGCACATGCAAGAGGACATGGGAATGGATGTGGGAGATGACATGCTTAGTTTTTTATGACTAGTTGTTGTACTATCATGTAGATCAACCTATGTGAAGGCATCCATACATGATTCTTCTTGGTACTTGGATATATATATATACATCATTTTTCTTTATGTATTTGGATCATGATTGACTGACATGCGTCTTTATGCTAGTCATTTTCCAAAATTAAATAAATGTTACAATGAAAGAAGTCAATGATTGACTGAATACATAAATAGCATGTTCAATGAACAAATATGATTAATTGTTGACCCTCTATTTGCTTGACTAATATGTGGCATAACAAAGTTAAATAACATTTTCTATAGATATACATACATATATACATACATTTATATATATCGATATATATATGACAACAAGGAGTGGATCAAGTGGTCAAGAACGATGTCCCCTAACAATGGAACCCGAATTTGAATACCAACTGCCACTATAGTTTACCACCCTCCCGTACATTTGGCCTTCGTCACGATCATGGTAGAGGGGGAGAGAATGCCTCTCTTTATACCATATTTAGATATATATATGGATAGATTATTCAATATATATATATATATATATATATATATATATATATATATAATTTTAAAAATCAAATTTATATTAAAAAGGTAATGCTTCCAAATAGGAGATAAATTGCACTCTTTGAGATTAATATGTTCCATCCTGGGATGCATTGGTGCCACATGGTGTAATGCACTCCTAGGTTGGGACACATTGTCCCCACAAGGGGAAATATGTCATTGATGGTGATGCATTACTCCTAAACATGATTGATTTTTCATATACTAGGACGTAATACTTCTTGTGGGGTCAACACTTCTTAGTCTAAGGAAAACTTCTCTTAGAGAGGCAATGTGTCTCATTCAGGGATGCATTGGCCCCACTGGGAGCAATGTGTCTTAGGAAGAGACTTATTGTCCTTGAAACATGGCATTTCGGTAAGTAAGATATCAAATGTGACATTTAGGCTAGAAAATATGTAAATGTGACATTTTGATTTTTTTAGTTTTTAAGCTTTCTCCAACAATTACCATACTATTTTCACGTAGTGGCTTGCCATGGTTGCATGGATGATGTTTGTGTAGAATGCTTTACCAAATCAAACTATAGTGTGGTTCTTCCTCTAAGATGATTTTTTCTTCATAATGACTTCACAACGGTTTGTGTTACATGTACCCATGGATGGGCCAAGTGGAATGCCCATGATCTGCCATTTATATGTGGCATTCCCAGCCTATTTCTTCTTCATCATCATCATTTAAGCATTAATTCCTATCATGTTGGGATCACCTACATGGATCATTTATCACCACTCATCTTTCTTATGGATCATACTCTAATCAAGATGAAAAGATCCAAAATTTCATTTCATAACCTTTGCCAAGTAAATTTAGGTATGCCTCTACTTCTTTTAATCATGCTTGACTCTATAATTTTTCTTTGGATAGGTGCACTTTTAGTCTACGTAGTACATGTCCATACCATCTTAGCTGGCCCTCATGCAACTTGTCCTCAATGCTCACCACCCCCACTTTATTTCTGATATATCATTTCTCAAATGATATTTTCTTGTCTCTGCACGCATCCATCTAAGAATACACATTTGTGCCACATTCATCTTGTTGATACCTCATTACTTCATTGCCTAACATTAACTCCCATATAGTGTGAATGGACATGTGGCCATTCTATAAAAATTACTTTCTAATATGAGAGGGGTCTTTTGATCACATACTAATCTAGTTGCACTCCTTCAATTCAACCATCATGTTGTGATCCTATGAAATATATCATAATAGAACCTATCAACAAAAGTTATCATATATTGATACATCCATTCCATCCAACTTAACCCCACCATTCATAATTCCAGATTGGCAAAGATTGTAGTACATATATTTGGGTTTGCATCTACTGATCATAAATACATTACCTTCCAATGCATGTACATATATTTGAGTTTGCATCTACTGATCATAAATACATTGCCTTCCAATGCATTTCTCCAAAATTCAACTTTATCATTTAAATTATCTTTTCTTACTTCAATCAACACAATATCATCATAAAATAACATGCACCAAGATATATCATCTTGAACATGCTTTGTCAACTCATCTACAATAAGAAGGAATAGATACATGTTGAGTGTTGATCCTTGATGTACCTCAATGGTTATAGGAAAAGTGGGTGTATCTACTCTTACAGTCTTACTTGTAATTAAGATATCATACATGTCATTAATTAGGTTAATGTATTAGATTGTCGCACCTTTTTTATGCAAAACCCTCCATAATTTCCCTAAGTACTTGAGCATACACCTTTTCCAGATCTATAAACACCATATCATGATCTCTTTTATTTTATCTATACTTCTCCATAGGCTTACTTATTAAAGAAATACATCTACTTTTGACCTTCCTAACATAAAATCAAATAGGGTGTCTAATATTTTCTTTATCAAATATATACCTTACTCAATAATCATCTCCTTAAACTTCATAGTATGACTCATCAAGTTGATACCTTTGTAGTTTTTGTATCTCTAAACATATCCTTTGTTCTTGTAGATTGAACTATAGTACTATTTCTCCACCCATATGAGATATTCTTCTCTTCATACTCTTGTTAAAGAAATTCCCTAACCACATATCTCTTTCATCCTCCATACTCTTCAATATATCAATGGGAATACTTCCAAACCACATGCCTTTTTCATTTACATCTTTTTCAAAGCATTCTTGACCTTAGATAACGGATTTCATTTTGTGTAACTAATATCTCTTGCATTCATTTCACTCAAGTCTCCATACAATATCCACTGTATCTCCATTGAAAATCTTGTGAAAGTAGTTTCTAAATTCATTCTATATATCATCATGTTTCACCAACATGCTGCCAACTTCATTTTTTATGCACTTTACTCGACTCAAGTCTATTTGTTTTCTTTCTTTTTATATGATTCATTATATGTATATATATATATACATATATATATTTCTCCTTCACTAGTGTCCAACTTCTTATACATCTCATCAAAGTATTGCGACTTTGCCTGTTGAACTATCTTCTTAGCATCTTTCTATGTCAATTACACCTATGAGAGTTGCATCATTTCTAGATTTGGGGAAGGTCCTAGAGATTTTCATTTTGAGTTTGATAGCCTCATTTACTTCATTGTTTGACCACCAAGTCTCATTTTATGGAGGACCACACCTTTTGGACTCTCCCACAACCTCTTTGGCAATATTTGTTATGCAGGAGCTCATACTTTGCCACATAGCGTTAACATGATACTGTAAGTTTCAAGTTCTCTCCTTGATATTTTATCATAAAATGTCAATTTATTTTATCCTTTAATATTCCATCACTTAATCCTTCTATCTTGGGTTATGATATTCTTATCTTTGTTGATCTTCATGTTAACATCTAAAAGCACCATCTTCTTTCTTAATATTAAAAAATGATCAAGTTAACTTTTCTCTTGGTTTTTCATATTAGTATTGTAACAAAGAGACCAGGTGTGATGGAGTGAACTTTTGATTTTTTTTTGTTACTATATCCAATTATTAAATCATGGATTGGTGTTTGAAATCATCAGATTGAGGGACATATGTATATGTAGTGATGTTGTCATTGTACTTGGTTTTGCGTATTATAATGACATAATCATTGCCCCTAAAAGTGATTTTTGATCTATGAAGGTACTCCAACTTTTTTAGAGAAATTTGATAATATTATGAATAACCCATAGGTTTATGCCATTTTAAGATAATTAGTTGGTGGGCCAAATAGATATATATTAGTGCCAAAGTCAAATAAAATATATCTAGGATAGTGACAAATATGTGGTCCAAATTTTATGATGATACGAGCTTCCTATATAAAGTTATCTAGGTTTTAATGTTGTGTGTATATTGATGCTTTGATATATGGACGGATAAGGTATTTCATCAAAGAGCCTATATTCTAATATTAGGTAGTGTCACATGCCCCACAAGATGAGAATTCATAGATTCACATTGTAGCGTCATGACTTCCATTGGATGGCTTGTTTTAGATGAGCTCATGGTTGTCCCCTACCTCCACTTGAATCGGAGATAGGGTTACCATCGACACCAAGCCATCTCTTATCCCAAGTTATTGAAAATGGACTACGACTGCATCGGGTCATGCATGAAGTTTGATCTTGAGAAGAGGAGTCTGGTGACCCCTCTTAAGTGTAGGGAGATGCTTTGTATCTTGGGTTCTAGTTCTTTAGTTCCATATATCTCTCCTTTATTAATTACAATAGAGTGTAAAAAGAAGGTATGATCATACAAGTGAGATTCAAGGAATAAGAAGTGAAGGAATGCAATGGGAAAGACTAAAGGAGAAGAGTTGTGGTGTTTCCATTGATCTCCATGGTGAATTTATTCACCATTGAGCTCCAATTTTCTGGAGATGAAGGGAGCATCTAGAGGATGATCGTGATAGCTTTTCCCATGGAGTTTGGAGTCTCAAAATAGTTGTGTAAGAACATGTGGTGATCCAGATGTACTACCATGATGCCTTGTTGCATGGAGCGACTTTCCCCTTTTCTCTCCACCTCAACAACGGCCTTTTCCAATGGCCCATGATGTGGAGCTTCAGTGAACTAGATGAGAAACCCTATATTTGAGTAAGCCTAGAAATTGAATCCAAAGTTGAAGGTGGCCTTAGGAGCTAATGAATAACACCTTGGCTCAACAGGTTGCTCGTTAAAATTCAACCTGGAGTGGCGCACACACCATGTGTGGAGCAACGGATCTATGAGAGGGTGAAGGGAGAAAGAGAGAGGGACTAGGTAGTCCAGTCAGACCAGCCATGAATTGTCCAATCCTAGCATGAACTTGCTAATTGTATGGTCGATCCTAGTGTGAACCACCAGGTCACCCTAGCCAAAGGAGTTGCACACCCTTAGGGGCACATGGTGAATCTGGATAGGCCTGCAAAGGTAAATATTTCAAAAAATTCTTAGATCTTAGATAATTCATAGTAATTATCTTTATTAGTAGAAAATACAAAAAATACTAAATTATAAAAAATATATAAAATCATGAAGCCATTGTATCCGCCTTTTAATGCTTAAAGGTCAGTGATATCATGCAAGATATGTTTCACTTGTTTCATGAGTAATAAATATTAAACTATGACCTAAATTTATAAGGATGCATAAACAACTCTAAAATATTACATATAATCCATACTATGTTAGATACGACCATGTTTGGATATGAAATTAATTAATTTTCTAACTATATATGGTTGGTGTTAATAATCCTAAATAATAGGGTAATAATTACATATATGCATAAAAAATACTAGAATTTTTTAGAAGACCCTCATATCAGTACTTGGAAGCTAAAGTGTAACTTTGAGGTTAGTTTTATGCATGTTATCTAGGATTATATGGTGATGACTCCTAATATATGGTGTGCACCCTAATTGAATTAATGTAGTAAAATAGAGTTAATATGTATGCAACAAAATGTTCAAGAAATTTATTCTAGTTTGTAATATGCCATCAAGAATGTAATTATATGATAAGAGACAAATAATGATGGGAATGTCCTAATGAGATAAGTAAAACCCTAAAATGGATGTACTAGAACTAAGATGATGAGAGCTTGTTGGTCATATGTGATCTTCTCTTAATCAGGGATTGACCAAGATAGAGTTGCTAAGGAATGTGATGATTAGGTTATCTTGAATCAATGCATGATTTACCTCTTTCTTGGCCTACTATATAATATGGTTGTATTATATGTGTGCTAATACTTAGTATATGACATTAGATGAAATAGTTTTTCTTGTATGTTACCTTTTTTGATGTTCTATATGTATAGTTCTGGACAGATGAAGTATAATACATGTGTTCTGTTATATCAAATCACTTTGACTCTTTGATAGTGAAGTGTTAGAAAGTACAGTAATCTGACCCTTTGGTAGTAAAGTACTTGAAAGTGAACCAACTCTTTGGCATTCTGATCACATTGTAATGATCCAACTCTTTGGTGGCTGATGACAAGGCCTTCAACGCATTCAACCTTCATCCATTAATGCATGGAGATATATGGAAAATGTTATTAAAATATGTGTTCCCTTTTTTAATGAATATCTTTTTTCAATATTATTTTTGTTATTAATATTAGTGCCAAATTCTAGATTTATTTTATTTGCCAAGTCATACTATTAAAGAGGTATGTGAGCCTTTTAGTGTACTCAATACAATATTCTACTACTTTGTACTAGTATGTACCAATTGTAGTCTCTTCTTTATGTGATATGGATATCTGAGTATCAAAACTTAAAATAGTTGCGAGTTTTGTGGAAAGTAGATGTAAAGGTGGACCTATTGTTTAGAATATAATGTTTTGGAGTGTAGTATGTGGATATGTAAAAGTTTATTGTCCAATATCTAATCTCAAAAGTTCAATAATTATATTTTTGACTATATGTTGAATGGTGAGCTTGTGTTGTATGGTATGTTCTTGTTCATTTACATATGCTACTTTGGTTTCCTTTGACTTCTTCTAATTTTCTTCTTCTTGGCCTAGTGTGTGGTATTTGAATTGATATTCTTGTTGAGGTGAGGATTTCAATTTCTATGTCATACATGTGGTCAAGGTGTTGAAAATATGGTGATCAATTTAGGATCTTTAGGGTTACATCAGTTGTCCTTTAGAGATTAAATCTAGACTAGACTTTAGGGTTAGAACCTATATGTTAGAGAACTAGGTCTAGACTGATGATTGTTGTATAGAATGTCTTGAGGTGTCATTCTTTCCTTATAATGTGATGGTATGAGACATTATGTTATTTGGAGATGATGTGCATCATGGGAAGATAAACCCTAGTCATATGGCACCCATTGTTAGCGTAGCTACACTACCTACACCTTGTTCTCACCCTTTTCACTAGGTATCATGGCACTAGACTCTCTACTGTGCATAGGACATTCCTTTTTTTAATTTGATTTTGATTCCAACTCAAATAAAGACTCGATAGTTTTCTATGATGCTTGTTTTATTGAAGAAAAAATATATAGTTTCATTATATGTGTAGGTAAATGCAAAATGTATCTCCACACATGTACGAGTAGGAGGTAGTCATGTAACCTAAGTGAAATTGAGTGACATCATTCTAGAAGAAAGAACAGTTCTAGATCAGATGTTTAAAACCTAATTACAATATGTGATAGATGGAATAGATGAAATAAGTTTAGATGATATGATCTAAGTTTGATGTAGTGAGGTAAGATGATTTATCATGATCAAAGTTGGATTTGATAATATGAGTTAGTTTTGATATTTTGACATAAGAGTTGATGATGCAAGCATGTATGCTTTTCTAATATAAGATAAGCTAAGCTTAGATAAGATGTGAATTTGCATGAGCCTCAAGATCTTTTATAAAAGAAGACTTGTAGTGTTAAAACTAGCCACATGGTTAACTCTATATATGGTGAGACCCACAAGGACAAGGTCAGAGAACCTAACCTTTAAGACATGAGAAAAATGTGATATGATATGTCCTAAACTGACCTATGTGATATGATATGTCCTAAACTAGACCACTCAAGAGTGAATGAGTTGAGTTACTTATGCATGATTCCTCAAGAGTGAATGAGTTGAGTTAACTATGCATGATTCCTTGAGTCATGTTGAACCATAGATGTCCTTGGGAGGACCAAACCCTAGAGTCAGATTGAGGCTATTACATATATATGTATTAAAATGAATATCAGTACTGGAAATCTAGGTGAGGGAGAGAGAGAGTCCTAAGACCCTAGAGGAGGTAACAAATGTTATTATGTTGTAAAGCCTCATTCTTGGGTTGGTGGTTCCCTACATAGGACTCTACTGGTGTATATAAGAGAGAGAAAATTGGGAAATAGTATTTTATGGGTAGAATATATGAGAGGATATCATATCATGGCTTGGCTTGTGTTTACATGTCTAGAGCTTTTGAATCTAACCGCCGGTTCCAATGAGGTAGACCCCATAACCCTAGACCAAAGAGGGAAGATAAAGTTAATACTTTAAATACCCATAGAGTTGAGTATGTTGGAGTGATTGAGAATGTCACTACCTTCATTATATGGGTCAAGAGAACCTTTTGGATAGGCTAATACTTTGATATATGTTTGATGAGCCACTTGTAAAAGTTTTTTTAAGCACAACCATGATATAATATATGAATTCATGTGACCTGATCTCGAGTTGTGATAAAATCACTAATAATGTTGCAACCTAAATTGAAAATTTAAATGATATTTTTACATGTGGTGTGTATGTTAATGCTTAATCTAGATTTTGGATCTAATTTGAATATTAGTACAATGAAATGATGATGGCCCAATAATATGGTATATGTGGATTGCTGGTATTTATTCCCAGAGAGCCAATCATGTGATGATTGCAATGGCATAACTTGTAAATGATTTGATTAATAATAAAGGCATGCTTCAGATTTATTATGTTTTATTCAGTTATGAAATAATGAATTAACATAATAAATGTCTTGAGAATTATATTACTCAATGACGTATGTCTTCAAATATATGATTTGAACAATGCGATCACACAGATCTTAAGAGTACATACATTCTTGTTATGTCCCAAGTCGGATGTTATTCTGGAAGGATGATAGACAACAATAACACATAAGACTAGACTGTGTGTTGGTTGATGGCATAATCTCATCGGTCATGATATGTGATATTAAACCAAGCACATAGATACTTGTTAATGAATAGTGTATCAAATAGACCCACCATAAGAGTGATACATGGAGACCATCACTGGTAGTCAGAATCATCTCTTATAGTGTTGGTGGTTATTGTGCTTCTCAGACCTAAAGTCGCTACACTTATCACATGTCATTCATTGTGCTTTGACATCATCCACTATGATCTCGAATAAGGGTTGCCATAAAGGTGATGATCAGGTACAATGTGACACATGGGAATGAGTGTGAGTGATGGCGATGGGATTTGTCCCTCCTACATGAGTATGATATCCTGGCCACTTGATAAGTGAGATTGAGAAGTGCATGGCCATGCTCATGTGAGTTAATATGTGATATTGAGCTTATTTATATCTCAGACAGTCTGCTTTAGTTCAAGGAACATAGATTGGATGGTTGAAGAGGATGATGATTCCATGCCTTGAGTTCAATTTGGATATTAGTGACAAAGGAACTATACAAATACTATAACACCAATCACAGATTGTAGGTTGAAGTTGTTCTCCAACTTTCCATATACTTGGGTAGCAATGATGTGTGACTAGGCACCACTCTTTGCTTGTGATGTCATAATTGGTTATTGACATTCACTTCCAACATAATATGGGACTTTTAGGGTCACACACATAGGAATTCATTTGGAATAGGAGTTTATTCATGAATGATAATTAAATTAACTACTAAGTGTTTAGGTACTCAATTTAAACAACAATTGACTAACTAGACTCTGAAACTACCGGTTCAAATGGTGAACAGACCAATTGGAGTGTTAGGTTGATTGAATATTGCATTGGCTAAATTCTAGATGAATCAGGGCATGAGTTGACTGGTTCACTAAGTGAATCGATTGGCTCATGGTTGTGAGATGACTGGCTCATGGGATGAGACACCCAGTTCACATAGCAATTCGATTGCATCAAGGATTAGTACTGACGTCATGTCGTGCATTAGTTAGATTAGAATTGCCAATACAATTGCAATTGGGAAACATGATGAAGTAACCAGTTCACTTGGTGAACTGATCGGCTCACAATCCAACCAATCGGTTCACTTATGAACCAATCATTTCGTCACTCGTAGGTTACGAAAATTCATGAGATTCATTTCCCTTCTATTCCCATACAGATTGGAATGCATGACCCTAATCCTCCTATAAATAGAGGGGTATTGGAGGCTTCCTAGAAGCAACAACTCGATTGCTTTTGACAATTGTTTATCTCTCTGGTTGTGGTAACTAAGAGAACTTGAGCAAGTCCTACCCAATAAAGGGAGGGATATCAAGGGAGAATAATTGTGGGAGAGCAAATTGGTGACTAGTACATCAACAGGAGGGACAACTCCTTCTTGTCTATTCTACTAGATCAAAAAGAGTTCCTAGTGGTCCGTGTGGACTACTCTAGAGGTGTGGATACTTTTCCTACTAGGAGGACAACGCCAACCTATTGTTCATGGTGATCAACAAGGAGGTTATCGTAGACACTATTCTAGTGTGACTTCAGGAAAGGGCGCGTGACTACAACAAGGAGATTCTCACTAGACTTTCCCCAGGACCAGGTATATCCTCTAAACCATCCTTATCATTGCATCATTATTGACATGATCTATTGGTTTAAGGGGAATATGGTACTTTTCTCTACTTGCTCTGTCACCATATTTTCCTACATGGATACAATGGATTAAATATAATTAACTACCTACAGATATGATAAATGTGTCAATGAACCCTTAATGCTTGGGTAAAATGAGGATATAATTCTAGAAATATGGAACATGTCACGAGAAACCATATCTTTGAAACTCTATGTTTGAATACTATATGGAATTGTCTTTCATTAAACATGCTTGAAAACCACTTAGGAGTGGTTTAGTTATGTTCTAGATCTTTTTCTTGTGGAGGTGTTGCACCTGGAGTGGTGCCCTACATGTAGATGAAAACATTTTGGGCTTTCCTCTATAATAATAGAATGGCTAAAATTTGATGATGAAATTTTATTTAAGATGTGAAGGATGTGATGGAATGGATTATATCTAATTTCAAGGTTATATTTATTTTAAGGTGTGTAGGATGTGATGGAGTGAACTTTTGATGCTTTTGGTTACTCAATCAATTATTAAATCATGGATTGGTGCTTGGAATCATCAAATTGTAGGAGATATGTATTTGTAGTGATGTTTTTGTCATACTTGTTTTTATGTATTATAATGACCTAATGATTGCCCCTAAAGTGAATTTTGATCATATGAAGGTACTTCAAGTTGTTTGGTGAAAGTCAAAAATCATATGATGTTAATATTATGATTGAGATCCATATGTGTATGCCTTTTTGTGATAATTTCTCGGTGGGTCAAACGATGATGCATCATAACCAAAGCCAAAAGGAATAAACCTTGGTTAGTGATAAATATATGGTCCATATTACATGTTCAAATGAGCTTCCTATAGAAATTAATCTAGGTTTTAATGTTATGTGTATATTGATGCTTATTGTATTTACCAACAAGGATTTTCCTCAAACATCCCTAGTTCTAATATTAGGTGGTCTCACATGCCCCACATGATGAGAAGTCACATATTCAAATCATGGCATCATGACCACCATTAGAGGGCTTGCTTTAGGTTGTCCCCTACCCCCACTTGGATCAGAGACAAGGTGACCAACAACACCAAGACACCTCTTATCCCACATCATTGAATATGGACTAAGATGTGCATCTGGTCATGTAGGCAATTCATTCTTGAGGAGAGGAGTTTGATAACCTCTCATAAGCATAGGGAGGTGTTGTATATTGAGGGTTCTCATTCTTTGGTTCCTTCTACCTCTCCTTTGGTAACTATAGTAGAGTGCAAAAAGAAGGTATGAGAGGTAGAATTGAGATTCGTGGAAGAAGAAGTGGAGGAATGCAATGAGGAAGACTAGAGGAGAAAATTTGTGGCATTTTTTTCATTGGTCTCCATGGTGGATTTGCTGACCATTGAGCTCTAGTTTTCTAGATATGAAAGGAGGATCTTGCATATGGTTATGGTAGATTTTCCTATGGAGTTTTGGATTATGAAAATAGTTGAGTAAGACTATGTGACGCTCAAAATGTGGTGCCATGATTCCTTGTTGTATGGAGGGGCTTTCCCCTTTTCTCTCCACTGTTGCAACATCACTGGCCCCAGACAAGGAGCTTCAGAGAAGTAGAAGAGAAACCCTACATCTGGGGAAGAATGGAAGTTGAATTCCAAGTTGAAGGTGGCCTTAGGAATTGAAGAGAATCACCTTGGCTCCATTTGTTTCTCATTCGAATCCAACTTGGAGGCGACGCTCACACCCTACATGGAGTGACAAATCCATGAGAATGTGAATGGAGAAAGAGAGAGGGATTGGCTGGTCCAATCAAACCATCCATGAATTGTCCAATCCTAGTGTAAATTGGAAAATTCTACCAAAATTCATAGTGATTAGTTAGGTTGGCACAAAAATACAAATAAACTACCAAAATTCTCACAAAAATAATAGATTAACATTGAATCATTATATTAGTATTTAATCCTTAAATGTCAATTATATCATGTAGGATATATTACAATCATTTTATGAGTAATAAATATCATACCATGACCTAATATATGAGAATGCATAAATAACTCTAAAATATGACATATAATCCATACTATGTCAAATATGATCATGTTTGGATATGTAATTATGTAATTTTCTTAATATAGATAATTTGGGTAAATAACACTAAATACTAGGGTTATAATTACATATATGTATAACAAATCAAAAAAATTATAGAAAACCCTCATATTAGTAAATGGAAGCTAATATGTAAATTTGAGATCAGTTTTATGCATGATATTCATGATTATATGGTAATAACTTGTAATATATGGTGTGAACCCTAATTGGACTAATGTATGTAACATAGGGTTAATATGTGCACAAAATCATATGCAACAAAATGTGAGATAATTTATTATAATCTGTAATATGACACGAAGAGCATAATTATATGATAAAATACAAATAATGTTGGGTTATTCTAATGAGATAAGAAAAACCCTGAAATGGACATGCTAAGGTTAAAATGATGTGAATTGGATGGTGAAATTTGATCTAGTCTTAATCAAGGTTTGTCAAATATGGAGTTGACTAAGGAATTTGTGGTGATTATGTTATCTTGAATCAAGGTATACTTCACCTCTTTCTTGGACTACTATATAATGTGGTTGTATTATATGTGTACAAATACTCGACATATGATATTCGATAAAATAATTGTTCTTGTATGTTACCTTTCTTGATGTTATATATATAGTTTTGGACACATAAAACAACATATATTTGTTCCTTTATATCGAAGCACTTCAACTCTTTGGTACTAAAGTTCTTGGAAGTAAAGCACTTTAACTCTTTGGTAGTCAAGTACTTGAGAATGATCCAACTCTTTGGCAGTCTAATCACATTGTAAAAAGTTCCAAGTCTTTGATAGCCGATCATAAAGCCTTAAGTGATTCAACCTTCAGTGCTCAATGCATTGAGATATAATGGAAAATTTTATTAAAATATGTGTTCCCTTTTTAATGAATATCTTAGTTTCAATATTGTTTTTTTATGCATATTACTATCAAAATTCTATATTTATCTTACTTTCAAGTCATATTATTAAAGAGATATGTGAATCTTGTAGTGTACTCAACACAATATTTTATTACATTGTATTGATGTGTACTGCTTGTAATTTCTTCTTGAGGTTATGTGGCTATCTGAGCTTGAAGACTCAGAATAGTTGGGAGTTGTATGGTGAGGAGATGTATAGGTGCATGTATTGTCTAGAAGATCCCATTTTAGAATGTAGTATGTGCATATGTAAAAGTGTAATGTTCAATATGTAATTTCAAAAGTTGTAATAATTCTTTTTGTAACTATATGTTGAATGGTGAGCTTTTATTGTATGGTTTGTTCTTATTCATGTGCATATGCTACTTTGGTTTCTTTTGACATCCTCAAATTTTATTCTTCTTGGCCTTGTGTGTGATGTTTGAATTGAGATACTCACTGCAGTGAGGGTTTCAATTTGGATGTCACACATGCCATGAAGGCGTTGAAAATATGAGAATGCCACTCTAGGAAAGAAACAAAGATCACTTGTATACAATAATCTCTAATTTCATCCAGATAGAATAAAAAAATTCAACTCTATGACCAAGTAGCCTCAATGTAATAGCAATATAAGTTGTTGTTTACAACCTCATATTCTAAGTATGAGTTCTATATAATGCATTACACTTCCTTAGAATATTCTTTCTCTATGAGAAAGCTTGTCACATTGTTTTGTACAATATTGTATATTCCTACTTGTGATATGATACCCCTTAGAACATGAGTAACATGATCCTAATCATATTTGGAAACATAGATCTGCATGGTTGTTTTAACCCAATTCTTGTGTGGATATGCTCACGAGTGAAATTGCATGAAACATTATTCAACCAAATTTAGTTTCTAGATTATATTGTCCTTGATTAAATTTCATTTTGTTCTCTACTTTAAATGGATTTTAACATTATATTTCGTTAATAATTGCATTGTATTAAATAATATCTAAATAGTTTTCTTTTGGGATGTGCAAAGGATGCACTACTATGGCCTTTTTCTACTATATGACATTTCTTTCAGTTACCTATAATTTGCTCATGACCATCTTTCACAATCATTTATATTTTAAAATTAGTCCAAATGTAGCTAGCTATGGTTGGATTATGATAAAATATGGTCATTTAGTACATTTGAATATTCAAAATTAGTCCACTATTAGTGAAAGTATACCTTTCAAACTCTAGAAAATTTGTAATTATATTGTACATATCATTGTACTAATGTTTTTTTGAGAAAGTTAACATAGTCAAATACATGAGATATGTGGTACATATCTAAAAATTAATATGAATGCATTATAACATTGATTACAAACTACATTGTGTAATAACTATTTACGGCATGATATATCTTCTAATTTAGGACAAATTTAATTGAAAAATACATCTTGTTTGACTACAATCAGCAACTTGTCAAAGACAGCCATAATATCATGCCCATCATTCAATGTAAAATATTTCTATATAACTGTAACCCGACATGGTGAATGACATCTTCCCAATGATCATCAATATGTTATACGATCCTCAAAACTCTTCACTGCAAGTTATTTATGGAGCTCATATTTAATGTAGCTTATAGACTCTATATTTTATAATGGGATAGGTATATTTGGTTTAACAAAAATGATTTCAAATAGAATTACAGATGACAAGTCATTCAAAACATGATGAAAACTCCAACTTACATATTGAAATATATTTTTAAAAAATAATAATAATAATATCATGCAACACATACATTTTACAAAACAACTACTATTAGTTGCAAGGTCTTATAGGTTCTCAAATTTCATCATAAATGTGCATTCAATTCCAGCCATCTACATTTACAATGGGATAAGTATATTTGGTTTAATAAATTTATTTCAGATAGAATTACCAAAGACATTCCATTAAAATTATAATGAAAAGCCACCATAAGTATTCATATATTATTAAGAAAACTAATCATAAAATATCACACAACACAAACATCAAATAAACTAATTCAAATATAAAAACATCTTATACTCTCGTACATAACCCATCTTCCCATTGTAAAATATTGAAGTTTAAAAATGATAAACATTCAGGTGATGGTGAATCTGCAAGACAGATGTTATAGTCTAGTTAATACATTAATGTATATTATTGGGGTTTTTTTTGTTCTACATGTGCACATAGGCATTTGTAATACAACTGTCATGGTCTTTCACTTAATACTCAAAAGTCATACTCACCAAAATTGTACATCTTCACCTCAAAATTGCTACATCCTACAATCACAATGAAGAACATGAGTTTCCTCCATTTATCCATCTTATAGTATATCATTTTTTATATATTTGATCCCTTAAAAAAAATACTTATGAAATACACCGAACTAGTAAATTCTTTCAAATGCCCTCTAAATGTAACACTAGCACTGAGAAGTACAAACCATCATAAGAAACATACTAGTTCATAATACATTCATGTATTAATGAAAAATTATATTGCATCCCTCTTCCAGTGTGGAAATACCACTTATAGTGGGAAGATTAGATCTTTCACATATGTAGGTTTTCCTATTCTGTAAGATAATTCTCTTTATCACTAGCTAATATGGAAGTTCTATTTTTATATATGAAACATTGTCAAAACAAATAGACTAGTTCTTCCATTCTTTTTGTGCATAAAACAACTACTTAAGCATCCTATCCCTCAATGCATTTACTACTATTAAAATATGATACATATGAACGATTAGGACATGGGTTCGTTAGGCCTTTTATCGATGTTAACCTTTAATCTTTTTTGTTAATCATAATTGACTTCTTAGATAAGATCTTGAATCATTTAATTAAGAGAAAACACTAATTTGGGTCTAATTCCACTTTGGTTTTCCTAATTGTTTTATTTTCTTAATGAATTGAAATATGAGGTCTTATTGAAATTTTACCATAAACATCTACTTTCATGTATTTTTATTCAAGTATGTCTCTTGTATGATGTTCTTGGGATTCTTTTGAACCTTGACTGAATTCTATTTCTTCCTTGAGATATACCCTACCCCAAATCCATGATATTTATGTTGAGGTTCTTAGCCTAGATGGCTAATCGTAGAGCTTGATGGGTCTAAGGTTAAGGTGCCTTGATGGTTTCCCATGAACTAGACTTGATGGGTCTGACCTCTTTGGGTCATGTGGCCTCAATATCTTAGTAGGGATTGGGAGATATGACCTCTATGACTTCAACAAGGAATATCTTGGATAGAGAAGTGGTCTCAGTGGCTTAGTTAGCCTTATAGAGTTGACCTCAATATGTCATGGATGTGAGTGAACCTCAGTTGTCTTTTTTGGATCCTCGATGGGTCAGGAAGAAATAATATTTGATGTGTGAAGATTGTGTACCATGACATGTTCGATTTGAAGTGTATCTTGATTTGTCATGAAGTAGGACATTGATGGTTGAAGTTGAAGTGTTCCTTGATGGATGAGGTTGGAGGGATCTTTGATGGGTCTAGATGAGTGATACCTTGATGGGTGACCCTTTATGTTAGGAGGAGGAAGTGCCTTGATGGGTATTCCTAGCATTGGACTCAATGAGTTCACTTATAAGGGTTGTCCTATACTTTTGACTACAATTCCATGTTGAACCTATGCCCGTTTAAGGTCTAGTAGCCTTTGTTGGATAAATTGGACATTATGATAAATCCCTTTGTTTCGATGATGACAAACATTTCATTCTTGTTGATCTAACGAGCTACTTGAGTGTGCAGGATTAAGGTGGATGACAAAGCAACTAGGGAAAATCCAAAGAGCTTACATATTTATATTTCCATGCAATGTAATCACTGTTGTAAAAACTTGTACAAATATATAATGTACAAGTACTTAGATTGCATGTAAATCAAGCGTTGGATCTTCCTAGCTAAACACCACACTTAGATAGGTCATCCCCTTCAAATAGGATCACATATGCACACTCATACACATGCTTAGTGGTTAATTAAAAGATTGAAAACAGAGTCAATCTCGGTCGACCACACTCCTCGACCGAGACACTCTCGGTCGACAAACTTCTCGACCGAGATTGACCAAAAGTAGCCGTTAGACACAGCAGTGGACAGTTGCAAATAAACGTTAATCCATAGAGCCTGTCGGTCGACAAAACTTCGACTGAGTAGGTATCTCGGTCGACAAATTGTCGACCGAGATGGTCTCTGACAGCAACTGCAGAATAAAGCAACTAGCCGTTACTAACGCACCTAACTTATACCTAACGGCTAGTTAAGCACTTAGAAGCTCCTAGAAGTTGTCTAGAACGTCCTTAAGTATTCATAGGCCATTCCTATAAATAGGACATGACTTAGGACACCAAAATACACCTAAGCTATACTTGTGCTATACTTGAGCTTGAATACACACTTGCAATCTGTTTTAGAGCAATAGAGCAATTCCTACACTTGCCATTCATTCCTATTGCTCCCATTTCGTGTCCTATAGGCTAGTATCTCCTATCCACTACAATCACATTGTCATACACATTGGTTAGGAGATCTACATGCTTGATATAGGCAAATCAAGCCTTGGGCTTAAAGGATAAGTTGTAATTTCCTTTTTCTTTCTTGTTCCTTTGTATCTTTTGTACTCTCCTTGCTACTCCTAGGGTTGGAGGCTGCGGATCGGAGAGAGTTGACTTCTCAGGTGGAGAAGGGGACTTCAAGCTACTTCAAGAAGGCTATCGCACGGGAAGCTACTTCAGAAGGCTGGTGCAACGGGAGTTGGTGCACCTACTTCAAGGGAAGGCTGCTTCAAGGTTGGGCGATTACTTCTAGGTGAAGGCTGCTTGAAGGGTTTAGGAAAAGAGATTGTATTTTATGTAAAGTCCTTGCGAGGTAATAAAATAAATTTCTTTTCAAATCCCGGTTGGGTAAGCAACCGGGTAGTGGATTGACGGCTATAGTATTTGCTATAGTTGGAACCACTCTAAACCTTGTGTCTCCTTGTCCAATATTTTTATTGTGGTTTGAGTTCAATAATTGTTCAATTATTTATAAAACTCTATTCACCCCCCCCTCTAGTAGTTTTCAATTGGTATCAGAGCAAGGCTTCAAGGAACCCTAACAAGGTCTTGAAGAAATGGGTGATGGAGTGCTCAACAACCTCAACATTGAAGGGACACTTGTTGCTAGGCCTCCACCGTTTGATGGAACAAACTACCAATATTGGAAGAGGAGGATGCAATTTTACTTCCAAGGAATCAACTGGGAGTTATGGAGAATGGTGTCTACTCCATATGTGCTTCCTCAAAACGAATTTGCGGAATGGGATGCAAATACGGTAAAACTAGCCCAAATGAATGCAAAAGCTGTAAGTATTTTATATTGTTCTATTTCAGTAGGAGAATTTAATAGAATATCAAATTGTGATACAGCTTATGACATTTGGCATAAACTATCTATAACCTATGAGGGTACAGCCCAAGTTAGAAATTCCAAAGTTAGCATGCTCAAAACGAAATTTGAACATTTTCGTATGGATCCTAATGAGTCTATTAGTGAAATGTTTTCAAAATTCTCTACTATTGTTAATGGTTTAAGTGCCCTAGGAAAACCTATTCTTGAGGAAGATCGGGTATCAAAAATTCTTCGATCACTTCCTCCGAAATACAAGCCAAAGGTGACAGCCATTGCAGAAGCAAATGACCTCACTCGACTCAAAATGGAGCAACTCATTGGCAATTTAGAAGCTCATGAGGCAGATCTAGAAGAGGAAGAAAGAAGAGAACAAGAACGTCAACATGGGAAAAGGAAGGACATTGCATTCAAAGCTTCAACTAGAGACAATCATGACACAAGTGAAGATGATAGTGAAGAAGAAACTCTCGTTGTAAATGGTAAGCAATATAAAAGTTTTAAGACTAACAAACTTCTAGTGTTTCTTCTTCCATGTGCTTCGAATGTGGTAAGAAAGGACATATGAAAAGTGATTGTCCAACACTCAAGAAAGGGAAGAAATCATCTCACAAAAAGAAAGAAAAAGCATATCGAGCTGCATGGGATGATTCAAGTGATGATGAAGAAGTAGAATGCCTCATTGCTACAACAAATGAAGACGAAGAAGAGGTAAGTCGTTATGATCTACCAAAAGAAGATATAATTGCTAGTCTTCAAGATACTCATCAGAAATATATTGAGTGCAAGAAGAAACTTAAGAAAGCAAATAAAGATTTAAATGCTAAACTTCTTGCTCTTGTATCTGAAAATGAAAATCTCAAAAAGGAAAATGAAGATTATGTTCTTAAGTTAAAATCGGTAGAAGCTAATTGTAATCTTCTTTCCTTAGAAAAGTCAAATTTGCAAACTCAAGTGAATGATCTTCAGAAACAACCTATTCTATGTTCACATTTAGATTATGATGAGGTTGTCAAAGAAAGAAACTTTCTAGTATTCAATTTAGATCAGGCAAAGAAAGATATTGCTAAGTTACAAAGAAATGTAAATGAGTTAAGAGGAAATGACATACTTGAAAATATTCTGAAAATTTCCTCTAGTTATAATGGAAGAAGAGGATTAGGATACGATCCAAGGAGAATAAAACCCAAAAAAGTCCAAGCATCCAAGACTAAGATTATGTTTGTACCTAGGAATACAACTCCTAGAAATGAAGTTGACTCCATCAGCTGTCATTATTGCATGCGTCTTGGACACTATTCATTTTCATGCCCATTTAAGAAAAAGAAAGATGAGTTAGCTTGGATTCCTAAAACTTAGTAGCTTAAAAATAAATAGTTGAGATTTGACCTAAACTGATTCTTGATATCATAATGTCTTATCTCAACACAATTGAGCTCTACTTTGTATATTTCTTTTTGCTTGAAAATGATTTCTGAACACTTTTCAGAAACTTGGTCGGTCGAGGTATTGTCGACCGAGTGAACCTCGGTCGAGAAGCTGTCGACCGAGCATGTCACTGTTTTTCAGAATGTTGTAAAACTGCTGCATTCTTGTGAAATTAATTAAAATTGCTGTCTATTTGTGGTTAATAACTGTACAATAAAGCATAAGATATGGAAATTATCTCTGAGAAATTATGTGAAATTAATTTGGTCAAAGAAAACTAAAATTATGCTTAGTTTTAAAGAAAATTTCTGTTTTTACATGCTTTTATTGTTCTATCATTACATAAGCAAGCAAAAGGATTTATTGATGTTTTATATCTTAGAAATGAGTAAAAATGTTTTCAATTGAAATCTTTAAAAGACTTGAAATATTCATTATGCTTTCATGCTTAGTATCACTCAAACATGCATCAAAATTGATTGGAAATCTGCAATTTTTGCCTCTTGGTTAAAACAAAACTTAGCCAAGGGGCACTATGGTCGCAGTCAAGGGTGACCTAAAATAAGCTTTGAGAAAATGCTTATTTGGACATCAATTTATTGAACTTAATCTTAGTATACTTTTGATAAAGGTCAAAATCAAAAATTTATCATTTGTGACCTTAAAAGCCTTAAATTGCTTAAATTGTAAGATTAAGTGGGAGATTATAAAAACAAATTTGATTATATGATTATGAAGCTTACATTGTTAACATCATTTGGAGTTTGTTATGACCTTCAGATTCTTAAAAGTAATTTGTATGAAAAAGAATTTCATCAAAATGATATATCTTGCTCTTAAAGGAACTCTCTAAACAAATCAGGGCTTAACATCCCTTGTTTTGGTTGGAGACATTATTTTTTAAGTACTCTAAGATTAAAAGGACTCTCATTTAATTTAGGGCTTAACATCCCTTGATAGATGAGAAATAAATATACATTCATAAGCTTAAGGGAATCTCATATCATTTCAAGGCTTAACATCCTTTGCAAATGATTGAGAAACAAATTGTGGATAAATTAGACATAAAACCATGTTCCTAATAGGATATCTATTTAAGGGGGAGCTTAATATAAAATTAAGGGGGAGAAGAAATAAAATGTTTAACCTGGATATCTTTTTGAAATGACAAAGGGGGAGAAAGAATATAAAATCAAAAATATAAATATAAATGAGTTTCATCTTGATGGCCAGCACTCACTTGTCAAACAAGAATGGCTACAAAAGATAATCTTCAGGTATGAAACTCACATGCTTTATATTTCCTTATTTCATATTTTAGGAAATGTTTGTCATCTTCAAAAAGGGGGAGATTGTTGGATAAATTGGACATTATGATAAATCCCTTTGTTTCGATGATGACAAACATTTCATTCTTGTTGATCTAACGAGCTACTTGAGTGTGCAGGATTAAGGTGGATGACAAAGCAACTAGGGAAAATCCAAAGAGCTTACATATTTATATTTCCATGCAATGTAATCACTGTTGTAAAAACTTGTACAAATATATAATGTACAAGTACTTAGATTGCATGTAAATCAAGCGTTGGATCTTCCTAGCTAAACACCACACTTAGATAGGTCATCCCCTTCAAATAGGATCACATATGCACACTCATACACATGCTTAGTGGTTAATTAAAAGATTGAAAACGGAGTCAATCTCGGTCGACCACACTCCTCGACCGAGACACTCTCGGTCGACAAACTTCTCGACCGAGATTGACCAAAAGTAGCCGTTAGACACAGCAGTGGACAGTTGCAAATAAACGTTAATCCAGAGAGCCTGTCGGTCGACAAAACTTCGACCGAGTAGGTATCTCGGTCGACAAATTGTCGACCGAGATGGTCTCTGACAGCAACTGCAGAATAAAGCAACTAGTCGTTACTAACGCACCTAACTTATACCTAACGGCTAGTTAAGCACTTAGAAGCTCCTAGAAGTTGTCTAGAACGTCCTTAAGTATTCATAGGCCATTCCTATAAATAGGACATGACTTAGGACACCAAAATACACCTAAGCTATACTTGTGCTATACTTGAGCTTGAATACACACTTGCAATCTGTTTTAGAGCAATAGAGCAATTCCTACACTTGCCATTCATTCCTATTGCTCCCATTTCGTGTCCTATAGGCTAGTATCTCCTATCCACTACAATCACATTGTCATACACATTGGTTAGGAGATCTACACGCTTGATATAGGCAAATCAAGCCTTGGGCTTAAAGGATAAGTTGTAATTTCCTTTTTCTTTCTTGTTCCTTTGTATCTTTTGTACTCTCCTTGCTACTCCTAGGGTTGGAGGCTGCGGATCGGAGAGAGTTGACTTCTCAGGTGGAGAAGGGGACTTCAAGCTACTTCAAGAAGGCTATCGCACGGGAAGCTACTTCAGAAGGCTGGTGCAACGGGAGTTGGTGCACCTACTTCAAGGGAAGGCTGCTTCAAGGTTGGGCGATTACTTCTAGGTGAAGGCTGCTTGAAGGGTTTAGGAAAAGAGATTGTATTTTATGTAAAGTCCTTGCGAGGTAATAAAATAAATTTCTTTTCAAATCCCGGTTGGGTAAGCAACCGAGTAGTGGATTGACGGCTATAGTATTTGCTATAGTTGGAACCACTCTAAACCTTGTGTCTCCTTGTCCAATATTTTTATTGTGGTTTGAGTTCAATAATTGTTCAATTATTTATAAAACTCTATTCACCCCCCTCTAGTAGTTTTCAGCCTTGATCTCTATAGCTTGGAAGAAATAATGGAAATGAATGGAGAGGAGCCAAGTTGGTTGATGGGAGATCCAATAAGGTCAACCATCATGTTTGAAGCTTGCATGTGCATGGAAGTTGAAGATGTATCACCTTTTGGTATATCTAAATCATGATATCTGTGTTTTTTTGTCAAAAAACAAGGATGTCGTGATTTGGATATCTTTTTGTTCATCACTTTTGTTGCTATTTTCCCTTAATTCTCTATCCTTTGGTTGTACTCCATGTTTATCCATGGTGGATCTTGCTCCATATATCTAAGCATACCTTCTTCTATCTCTTTTTTACCTTGTTGTCATATTTTTCTTAGAGGATTCTTTGTAATGATTTAATAAGTTATTTGAAGTCAGATTGGAGATTATCTTGTGTTCTTTCTTGGATTTAATTTTCTCCTTAGAGAGGCCAATCTTATATCTTTTTCTAGCATCCTTCACCTACAATCTTACACTTCAACCCTAAAAAATGCTTGAATCATGCTTGGATGTCTAAAATGTATCTTTTTATGTTCTTTTATTGCTCTTAGGCAATGTAATGTATTTTCCGATAGAAACTAACCACTTGTATGACTTATCCGAAACATCTCCAAGGCCTTCCCTATAGCTCTGGCTCAAGATTCAATTTTGGGAAATCTTGAAAATGGATGGTTTATGGTTTCTAATTGGTTGGCCTTGGGACTAATGATGGTATGTAGATTACCAAATCATGCATGACATCCATAAGAACCTTATGCTTTTCCCATAGTTCATCATCAACAATCTTCTTTGAAGGAGTTTCTTCAACATTGCCTTCCTCATCATCTCCATTCCTATTGTTCTTTTTGCCGTTATCATTCTTTCCCACTTTAGGCTTTACCTACTTCTTACTATGTCTAGTTGTGGGAGTCATTTGGAATATATTGACGTTAAAGTTTTCTCATAATGTAGGTTTTAGGTCAAGATATTTAGATTAGAACAAAAAAAATATTTACATTCCAATTTTAAGAACTATTTTGCATTTTAGTTTTTCCCATCCTTAATCTACCCATAGTCATGAGAGAGTATAGATGAAGTCAAGATATCCTAGTAAAGATGAAAAGATGAGAAGTCACCCTAAAGCTTTCTAATATATGTGTTGGGTTAGTCCTTAGAGAAGAGATGATAGCTTGGTATAGTCCTTAGAGAAGAGATGATATGCTAGATTGACTCTCTAGGGGTAAAGAAAATTTCATTGATCTATTTGTTGATCAACTAAGGGAAAGTAGAGTTGGGAACCTCAACCACTGTATCTTGACAAGTAAGAGGTGATTATGAGCTAGAAAACCTTTGTTCTCAATTCTAGACTCTTAGTTTTACCATTGTAGACTTTTAGGTTTCCTTGGTTCACGTATTTAGTGATATTATTTAATCACTGAATATTGTAGTATGTATTTTCCAATATCAACTTTTATAAATTTAGTTATACCCAAATCCCAATCCCACTGCCTGGGTAGACCATGTTGTGGGATACAAACATATTTCCCTAAGCGGCCTGAAGGGTCTCACACATGCATTTGTATGAATTAAATAACACCTAATTGCATTAATTTTTATTAGATAGTTTACAGTAGGGACCAAAGGTAACAAGAAAATAAATAATAGGAAACAAAAACTATCTAGATCATAGTTTCAACCCAATTACAATTAAAGTTTGGCATGTAGATTCATTTGTTGTATCAATTTCTGAGTCCAGCAGATATCTTGGTAGAAAACCAGGGTCAGCATGCATATAGTTCCTCAAGGTTTTCTATTACCTAAAATCATAAAGTCAAGACACAAAATCAATGCCAGGAATTGGTGCAATTTAAGAAAGATAATAAAATAGTTTGTATTGAGAAATAATATCTTGTCATGGCTTATACCATTATAGATTTGTAGTGTATTATAAAGAAGGGTCAACCATTAACCTCACATTCAAAAGATGTGGGTGAAGGGACCAAAAATACCACTTAAACCCAAGGGAAAGGCCAAGATGTCACTTAACCCATAGGGGAAAGGCTATACACATGATTGCCACTTAACCCATATCTAGAGATAAGGGAAATGCATTAACATGAGCAATAATGAGATAATCAGTGGAATACACCAACATCATTGATTATTCTTGAGTAGAATACACAAAAAAATTATAGATCATCAACACCTTAATTAGTAAGGAATTGATTAGTTCATTCAAGTACATACCCATGATTTTCAAAAGAGTACATAAAAGTATACCATGCAATACAACAAACAAGTCAAGTGGAGTATACATGTACCTTTACTGATTTTTAGAGTAATGAGATCCATAAAGGGAGTAGTCAAAGGCTCATATTAGATTCTAGTCAAGGGATAACTAAATCAGATATTAAGGAGTGGTTGTTCAAGAATTAAGCTTTTCAAATATACAAGTTTTTTGGTATTTTGTTCCTTCTTGACCCTAGTTATGATCATTGATATCCAAATAACACAAATACCACAATACCAAGGTTCACCACTTATATCATCATCAAGCATGTTCAAGTGGATAAATTATCCATCTAGGTCATTGTTCTAGACATAAAATAACCAAATGTTTCCTCATCATGTTTTAATTTCACATAAATATTACCATCATCAATCTGCAACATATAGGTTTCAAAGTGATTTCCAATTCTGAGCCAAATAGGGTTTAGGACATCAACATCAAGTCTTCACAAAGGATCCGTATTTGGTTATCAAAACTACATAAAGAAACATCATGTACGAATACAAAATATAGGAATGAGATCTAGATCTTGAATTTACTCTTATTAGATTCATCTCAATTTCCTGATGAAAATGTACTATAGGTTCGTAATTGGACATCGTATGCAACTTCTATGATTTATTTACATTTAGGGTGCTTCCTAGCGATATTGAAAGGGGAATATTACCTTTTAGTGGAATGGGAAAAATGAGTCACGTATTTTAGTCATGGTCATGATTTGCTTGTGATTTGTTGATCTTGGCATTTTATCCCCGTAGAGAGGAGGAACATATGAGGAATAGTTGCCTACAATGGAGGCTCGACCAGAGTAGAAGAAGTAAAGGAGGAAGACATAGAGATATAGACATCTAGGAGGAACTATTTGAGGTCAGGGGAGGGATTTGAGTTTGGGGTGGCATATAAATAGGATAGGGGGGCTAGGGTCAGGGTTTCTCATGGAGTTAGAGTTAGTAGTGGAGGAAGGGAGGAGGCTTCCAGAAGAGCTTCATCCACTTCAAATTCACTGCAATTTTTTGTGAGGGATGATAAGGAAATAAGGAAGGTGAATGTTAGAGAAAAAGGAGAGTCATGTGGATAAGAATCTACATAGGGTGTCTCAGGGTCGGGCAGCCTTGACAGCCCTAGCTGACTTGGAGTATGGGATGACTTAGTTGGTCCTTGGATTGCAATTCAATAGCTGCTAGTTTGATCCCCAGGTTGCACCCTCATTATCTTTGTCCCACATTCCCAGTGCAATTAATCGAGGTCAATGTGGGGCTGGATGAACGAGGGGTAAACCTTTCCAAAGAGGAAAACAAAAATAGGAATAAGGGATGTTTTTATGTCTAAACCTTAAAAAATCCTAGAAAATTGTAGGAAGGTCCAATTGAGATGAAATCTTGACTCAAGGTTGATGATATAGTGTACAGTATGTAGAAATATTTTGAGGTACAAAATATTATGCTAGATATTGAATAGATCCAATTGAGTTGGAATCTTAAACAAGTTAGGTTTTTTATACTTTAGGTACGTCAAAACATCATATTTCTAGATCAAGTGTCACAAAGTATCAAGTAGTCATGGGATAATGAATTGGAGTCAAAAGTAAAAAAAAACGTTAAGGTAAAAGGGTACAAAGTCGAATATTCACTTCATCGCACTTGAACACCATCTATGATTAAAATATGAATACATGGATACTGACATGATCCCTAAATGTTCCAATAGATAAACAACAACTTATCTTGTAGATTCTTGGTGAAAAAAATGTTTCGTTCTATAATACTACTTTAGTAAGGACTCTGTTTCTTATTTCATAACACATGAGGACATTTCCATGTCCATAATTATTTTATAACATTGGTCTTGAAAATAGCCTCAATGTTAGGCATTAGAGAATGTAATGATGTCTAGGGAGGAAGAATGTACAAAGCAGGTAAAGTCAGTTGTTGATATTTTTTAACCATCTATAAGACAACCAATAAACCATCAATTTCTAATCATCATGTTTTGTCTCAAGCTTGATTACTGCAACAAAGCAATCATGTTGTTGAACTCTATGAGATGGATGTACTCAACAGTCTGAGTCAAAAATGAGAAGCTAGACTCAAGCTCCTAGACAGATGCAGTTCATATCTCAATATGGTTCTCACTGTTGGGGAAGGTCTAACCAAGTGTCGTGAAGAATGATGATGAATGAATATACATCATATTTTGATAGTATGTTTTAGACCATTTTTATTCTAACTTGGCATTTTATCCCATTTTTAGTTCATCTAGCGGCCCACTCCCATATATGTTATTTAATCAATTTTCCCTCATTCTAGACAATTTATGGGCTATTTAGGTAAAACCTAAATTTTCACTACTTTGGTCATGATTATAATACTTTTATTAATACATGACTTTTGTTTTGTGTAGAGAGAATTGTACTATCAAAGATTTCTTCATGTCCAATAAAAATTTAGTTGAAGAACTAGCAAGGAATTGAAAGCTATAGATGCCCATTCCTTGATTATTAGATTGTTACAAATTAAGAAAGTCAATTGATGCCTTTCCACAATTCTTGCCTCCCACACATACATCTCTTGTGATTTCCTCCTTGTCCCACAATAATAACACACTCTCTCTCTTCATCACATATTCCTTACACATTTTACTCTCCTATAGTCTCAATCTCTTCACATCACCCCATGATTCCTTCTCTCCCTCAGTAACCTCTCTATCTTTCTCTCTGCAACTCTCCCTCTCACATGCGGTCAACACCTTGATAAGCAGAGGTTTATCAATTTCTCACAACTAGCCTTCCCTAATTGACAAGTCCCAAACCAAAGTGATTAACCTACAACAACCACCTTTCGATGTGGATCATCAATGGCCCTAACACCATCAAGACTTGCAAATGATCAACCTCGAGAAGGATTCAACCTCCAAAAACCAACACCTCTACTTCATGTTCTCAATTAGACATCCACCATCAAAGCCCAATAGTGATTTCAACTTGAATCCATGAGAAGCCACCATCAATTAACCACAACACTGTGGTCGATAGTCATGCTCAAGCACCAACAAATTAGCCTAGCAACCCCACCATAACAAGCTCATCTATCTATGATTGACCTTTAATAGGGAAGAAAATCTCCCCACACTCATCCACGTACTTCCATAAATGAAAGAACAAATAATCAACTATGATAATCCCAATGATCAACAAACAAGCTCAATCCAGCACCACTCAACAATCTAACAATGTCCAAGTAATGAAATCAACCTATTGTGATCAACCAAAGTTGTTTGGAGTTGACTCAAACATTTCTTTATGGGCTTGACATCTTGGCAATCTTCCAGTTAAAAAAAATCAACATTCAGATTGATAGTTAGGTCCTACAAAGCCAATTGACCTATGGGTAAGCAAGAACACACTATAGTGATCAACCATATGCCATATTTACAAAGTGTCTATTAAGGACCGTGCATAGCTTGATCACCCAAGTCAAGCATCATGCCAGCTCCTAAAGAAACTACATCCAAGACCACACCTCCATCAACTGCTAGATCTGGCAAATAATCAACAAACATGATCAAGCAAGCATCATCATTGATAGACAAAGAAGGGGATGCTTAATTAGCCTACTTTCCCACTAAGAAAAACCACATCGATTGGTTCATCAAAAGAGATGGGTCGCACTTGTTAATTATGTGACTCTTGGACTCTGTCTGTTTTGCCTTTAAATTGGATTGAGATAATGCCTAGCTGAATAATCATACTTCTTGCAAACCAACCCTTGGTATTTTCTTTGGCCCAAGGCTAATGTGAGGATAGATATTAAGTATTAATGATGGAGATTATAGGAAAATGTGAATGTGAGGATAGATATTAAGTATTAATGATGTAGATGATAGGTTAGACTATGCTTTATTGGTTTTCTAATCTAAACACCTGAATTAAATTTAATCATCCTCTCTCTAAGTTGTATTAGAGATTTTGTTGGTGCTTGAATACACTAAGCTTATTCTAGTCTCTCTATATATATATAAATATATTTATACACACACAAAAATATACACACACAAATATATATATATATTGCATATCAAGACTATTTTTTGCAAAATGTAAACCATTGATATTCACCGTCATACTATAACTAGGCTACATACAAACTTTGATCCCATTTGGATGAGTGTAAGTCACTCATACTACGACAACAAAATCGACGCACGAAACTAATTTGAAATGCATAATTTTTGGGTTATTTATAACATGACCTATAAATGTCCAAATGTGCTCAAATTTTGCATATGAGCTATTCACAAGATGTTTAAGAAGATTAACGGATTAGTTTTTTGAAAAAAAATATTGCATCATGAAAACGACTTGAGTGTATTCTACTCTGAATACACTCGAGTGTATTCTAGCCTGACTCCATACATATATATAGTCAGGCTAGAATACACTTGAGTGTTTTCGGAGCAGAATAAACTAAAGTAGTTTTTCATGATGCAATATTTTTTCAAAAATCTAATCATTTGAGCACATTTGGACATTTATAGGTCGTGTTATAAAGACCACAAAAATTATGCATTTCAAATTAGTTTCGCACCTCAATTTTTTTGCCCTTGGATGAGTGACTTAAACTCATTCAAATGGGCTCAAAATTTGTATGTTATAGTATGACAGTGAAGATCAATGGTTTACATTTTCCAAAAAATAGTCTTGATATGCAAACACACTTGAGTGTATTCGTGCGATCAATACACTCAAGTGTATTCTAGCCTGACTATATATATATATATATATATATATATATATATATATATATATATATATATATATATATATATATATATATATATATATATATATATATATATATGTGTGTGTGTGTGTGTGTGTGTGTGTGTATGTGTGTGTGTGTGTATTCTAGCATGACTCTATATATATAGTAAGAGAGAGAGAGTCAGGCTAGAATACATACATATATATATATGTATATATATAGAGAGAGAGAGTCAGGCTAGAATACACTCGAGTATATTGATCGCACGAATACACTCAAGTGTGTTTGCATATCAAGGCTATTTTTCGCAAAATGTAAACCATTGATCTTCACCATCATACTATAACTAGGATACATACAATTTTTGAGCCCATTTGGATGAGTGTAAGTCACTCATCCAAGGGCAACAAAATCAACGCGTGAAACTAATTTGAAATGCATAATTTTTGCGGTCTTTATAACATGACCTATAAATGTCTAAATGTGTTCAAACTTTGCGTATGAGCTATTCAAAAGATGTTTAAGAAGATCAATGAATTAGATTTTTGAAAAAAAAATATTGCATCATGAAAAACTACTTGAGTGTATTCTGCTCTGAATACACTCGAGTGTATACAATATCACGTCAATCTTGCATTCATAGACCATCTAATTAAAGAAAATGTATTTTCCATATCAACGGTAAGTTGTTGAAATTGTAGGAACCGTCGAATGATATATTGGTATATATCATGGTATACATGTTACATGGTTGTGATATTTCAAACATATCTAATCTAAACAATTTTGACTGAATCCATATGGTTGGATTTGATTAACGAGTTCTATATATTTTATTTTAATGGTCGATACACATAAGTTGCATGTACTGGCCGGTACACACTTCCTAACACATATATGTGCATATATATGTATGTATATATATATATACATATATATATATATATATATATATTTATATAAGTATATATATATGTATATGTATATATATATGGGATAAAGAGAGGTATTCTCTCCCCCTATCCCACGCCCGTGACAGAGGCTGAATGTTCGGGAGGGTGATAAACCAAGGTGGCGGCTGGGATTCAAACATGGGTCCCTTCATGAGGAGACACCGTGCTTGACCACTTGAGCCACTCCTTGTCGGTTATGTATATATATATATATATATATATATATATATATATATATATATATATATATATATATATATATATATATATATATATGTATGTATGTATGTATGTATGTATGTATGTATATATATGTATGTATGTATGTATGTATGTTTGTGTGAATATATATGTATATGCATATACATATATATATATATATGTATATATATATATATATATCTGCATATACATATATATACACAAATATATATATATATGTTTCTGTATATATATATATATATATATATATATATATATATATATATATAGAGAGAGAGAGAGAGAGAGAGAGAGAGAGAGAGTCAGGCTAATGTACACTCGAGTGTACCGGAGGCACCGTACACCTCAGTCATTTTTAAAGATGCAATAATTTTTTGAAAAATCTAAATTGTTGATCTTCTTAAACATCTTAAGAACATACTATATAATAAATTTTAGCTCATTTGGACACTTATAGGTCATGCATCTAAAGGATGCAAAAATCAGGCATTTCAAATTAGTTTTGTGTGTCGATTTTGTTGCCCTTGGATGAGTGACTTACACTCATCTAAATGAGCTCAAATTTTGTATGTGGCCTATTATTATTGTAACCATTAAGATCAATGGATTAGATTTTAGAAAAATATGGTCTAGATAGGCAAACACCATTGGGGTGTACGGCGTAATCTGTACACTCGAGTGTATTCTAGCCTGACTATATATATATAAATATATATATATATAATGTTTGTGTATATATATGGAGTCCGGCTAGTGTACCAGAGGCACCGTACACCTCAGTCATTTTTTAAGATGCAATAAATTTTTGAAAAATCTAAACCGTTGATCTTCTTAATTATCATAAGAACATGCTATATAATAAATTTTAGCTCATTTGGACACTTATAGGTCATGTATCTAAAGGAGGCAAAAATCATGTATTTCAAATTAATTTTGTGCGTCGATTTTTTTGTCCTTGGATGAGTGACTTACACTCATCCAAATGAGTTCAAATTTTGTTTGTGACCTATTATTATTGTAACCATGAAGATCAATGGATTAGATTTTGGAAAAACATTATCTAGATAGGAAAATACCATTGGGGTGTACAGCGTGATCTGTACACTCGAGTGTATTCTAGACTGACTCTATATATATGTATATGCATATATATATATATATATATATATATATATATATATATATATATATATATATATATATATATATATATATATATATATATATATATATATATATAAATAAATAAATATAAATATAAATATATATATATATATATAAAAATAAATAAATAAATATAAATATAAATAAATAAATAAATATATATATATATATATTTATTTATTTATTTATTTATATTTATATTTATTTATTTATTTATTTATATAGTCAGGCTAGAATACACTCGAGTGTATGGATCGCACGAATACACTCAAGTGTGTTTGCATATCAAGACTATTTTTTGCAAAATGTAAACTATTGATCTTCACCGTTGCACTATAACTAGGTTACATACAAAATTTGAGCCCATTTGTATGAGTGTAAGTCACTCATCCAAGGGCAACAAAATCGACGCGTGAAACTAATTTGAAATGCATAATTTTTGCGGTCTTCATAACATGAGCTATACATTTCCAAATGTGCTCAAATTTTGTGTATGAGTTGTTCACGGGATGTTTAAGAAGATCAATGGATTAGATTTTCAAAAAAAATATTGCATCATGAGAAACTACTTGAGTATATTCTGCTCCGGATACACTCGAGTGTATTCTAGCCTGACTCATATATATATATATATATATATATATATATATATATATATATATATATATATATATATATATATATATTTATTTATTTATTTATTTATTTATATATTTATATATATATTTATTTATATGATATACATGTATATATATGTGTATATATATGTATATATACATATGTGTATGTATGAATACACACACAGATACATATGTATGTATGTATAGTGTGCCATGTTTAAGCGATTTGACCGGACTGACCTCTATTTGCCTTATACTGTGGTGATCGGTTTGGTTTTCCGATTCAAAAAAATGTATGTCATGCTGACGTCATTTCCTGTCCAATTGATTCAACCACTCTGATTGAACCTGATTCAATCTGCTTCGAGTCAACACCGGTCTTACCATTGATTCGGTTCTAAAAACATTGATATGAAGTTCTCATATAAAACTATAGTAGATAAATCTTTTTCATATAGGTTGTGACAAAGGCCACTTAGTGCTAACAATGTATGGTTACCAATTAATCAATGAAAAGATGGCCTTTATATGTATCTTTGAATTGAGATTTTCATCTTGTGTTTTTAGTATTGTATTTTTTATGTTGATGATTAATATAAGGTCGGCATTTGTTGAGTAATCTCAACTTTGTATCATCCCAAATTTGTAAATAAAACAAGTTTAGGGTCCTTAGTGCAAATTTTCAATTTTTCTTTTCAAAATTCTAAACATTGATGCAAGTTACCCAAATATAATGAGATTTTTCATCATACCTTGAATTTTGATTCAAAATAGAACTCACCAAGGAAATATAATTCCTCTTGATTCTTATACATTGAGATAGTGACCTTTGTGAGATTGGTGGACAAAAGTTTATCAAAACCTAAATCTAATTGGATAGGGAGATTATAGACTTTCTAATTAGCTTGGGGTTCAATTTTGAGGTCATTTTGACTTTGTTTGACCCCCTAACTCATTTAGAGAAGATTTTATATAGTTGATAATCGAGATTAATAAATCATTTCAATATTTTCATAACCAAGACTAAAGTCCCACTTTTTATTACTTTGTCACGTGCCTCAGCCATCTGAGCTGGGTTAGACTCAATTTCGGAGTCAGTCGTGCACTGGTAGGGCTTCCCCTTCGCTCGAGTCCCGGGAAGCATGGACTCTACAGTTATATGATATCCATGCCTCCCTTATCTCTTTCTCTAGTGCATCTCACTCTGTACCAAGGATCCCTCCGCCATTCTATCATCCTCTCACGCTCAGAGATCCCAGATTTTGTGGCACTTCGTACCCTAGTACTCCCAAACCCCTGGAGCCATAGGAGACCTCACATATCCTAGACTCCAAGGGGAACCCGAGTCTCCCCTATCTCCGACCTATATAAGGAACTATCAGAAACGATTGAGGGGGGTCCAAAAAACTCGAAACCATCATCACTTTGTCCTATAGCACCCTCAAATTTGCTTTCCCTGCTCAGTTTTCATTAGTAACCAAGCCAAAGATCATCCTCAAACTGTAGACTGTCGGGACAGATTTTGACACTTGGGAAAGCTTCAGCGATCCGCCAAGGAGTTTTCTTGATCATCATTTCTGCATATCTCGTGGTGAGCATTGATTTCCCTTTTTTGTTGCTTGCATCGACTTGCGATTCTCAGATGTTTTGCCACCGATTGCCCCAATTTCTTTCACATCTTGATTCAATTTTGGATAAAGAAGCCATTTGTATTCTCTTCTTTCTTTGTGACTTGTTTCTTGCCGCTTACAGTGTCGATTTCCTTTGCTAATATTGGGATTCACGACCAATGTGTCATAGCCTATTTTCGTCCATGGTGAGATGCTTGTTCTCGTAATTCTAACCATCGCAAGGTTCACTCAAAGGGTCATCCTGACCAAGGGAAACCAAGAAACCATCCTCAGTGGTTAGTCTCACAAGATATGGCGCCTCCCTCATATTTTAGTTGGAGCTTTGTGATCCAGTGGCACCATTGTTCAACTGAGAAGAATCCTAGGTTGAAGAAGATTTTCTAGCCCTCACAATGTTAATGTTTTTCTCACGTGTGCTTGGGCAATTTTGGGTTTTTATGATTTCATTTCATTGATCAATCATCGGTTGATTTACATGCTAATTTGACTAAGCCGCCCCTGTTACGCCTGTAAGAGGAAAATAATGAGAGGGGCAGTTCCGTCCTTTGACTTTTCTATTTATCTGATTCTAGAAATTATTAAATGCTTTTATCTTGCTCCTGATTGGTCAGACTTCAAGAATTCATATATTTTGATTGGTTTGTCCTATGGAAGCAAGTTATATATGAAAGTTGTTCGATTTTTTGAGATCTAGATGATGAACTAGGATTCGAATCTTGGTTTGACTCCGAGTTTTCTTCTCTTAGCCAAGAAGCATGAAACCCTAGAATAATAAAGTGAATGTAATATTAATGAATGATTACTCAATGAACAGGGTAATAAGGTTTGTTAACCCCATGAACGTGATAGGGTTTCATCAAACTAAGAAGAAGAACTAAGATCTTCTCTAAGAGCGAGGTAAGAGGGTTTATGTACTTTGAGTATTTAGTATTGGTTTTAATCGCCTTATAATTACTATGATGATTAAGATAAATTATATGCATAGTTATTTGTTTCAAATTAAATCTGAATTGCATGAAAGTTCCCCTAAATTTATTAGTTTAGTGTTATGCTTCAATGTTATTTCAAGAATTCATGCCATGTTCATGTATGATTAGTTCGAGTAATTATTCCAAGATAATGATGAATCATGTAATGGGTTGGGCCTTATGAGCACCATTGGTGCGTAAGTATCGAGGATACTTTAACCAACCATCAAGATTAAGTCATGTGAATCCAAATTTACTATTCAATTTGTTTCATGCTTTTCCTTATTGTCAAGTTATTATGTTGTTATAATAATACTCAATGCCGATTATTCTAACATGCTTTTATTGCATGCATGACTGGGGTGTGATATTCGCAGGTACAAAGCAACTTCAAGGAAAGGTCCATATGAAGGTCAGCTAAGGAATAGGTCAAGGTTTCCAAAAGACATATACAGTGGGGTGCCATCTACAATAGAAGATCCTAATGTTTGCAGATAACTTCATGTATAAATAATGTTTGGTAGTTAGTTTCAATTCAAGAACTCAAGTGTAAACAATGTATGAATCAAGTTCAATTTTAATGCATGGTGTTTCATTTAACTTTTTGATACGAATATCATGTTTTGTAATGTTCCTCTAAGAAAAGTGATGCATGTTATGGACAACATAGGGTTTGCTTCCGCTGACGTACATATGTTCTTGGAGGGACGTTACAAACTTTGTGTGGTTGGTTTCCACAATTGAGGTGTTGTTCTTGCTAAAAGTAAATTTGAGAGATTTACTGGCCTTCTTCATCATGTTGTAGTGATAATACAACTTAAGAGAACTTTTGCATATCTTCTCTTACGTGCATGAATCTATCTGGAGTAAAACTCCTTAATCGAGGACCTATAGCTAAGTTGAAGATTGAATATGGATCAACAAATGAACCTACTTTGGTTGTGAATGATAGGCTCTCATAACATTTGAAAACCGAACCTCAATAAGGATGCTTCCTACCCATATCAATTGTTCTCATCCACCTATCCACATTAATCTCTTTAGCATTTATGACTACATATTGTGAAGTGCAGTGATACTGAGAGAGAGAGAGAGAGAATGTCTCATTTAGAGATAGAAATGGAGTATGAATCGTGATTTTTGAATGGTCTAAGTATGAGGAAGATCTAAATACCACACATGAAGAGACCATGATCGGCAATTGAAAATCAAAATGTTAGATTAGTATCGTATCATTAATCTAGAAGAGAAGATAGATAAGGTTCAGATAGAAAAAAGCTATGCATGAGTGCATTTCAACCATTGAACTTTTTTTTTGCAAATTAGACCGCCTAAATCATTTTCAAGAGATGATGAGAGGAAGGAAAACCTCACAACTAGAACCAACATTTGTGTGTAGTTCATATTAAAATCCAAGTCTTAGTTCTGAGTCTAACATACCAAGTATGTAGGCCTAATAAGGGTTAATTATGTAGTTTGCCTAAATTGTGTCACATGGTAACCCAATGTAGTGTAATTCTTATATGCTTCTCTTTAATTTTTATCCTGACAACATTTTAAGGACAATGGAAAAGAACCTCCACCAAGATCTTGCAGACACCGATTAGGAAGAGGCAAGTGAATGTGTTATGTTGACAATACTGTATTTATGGTTTCTTTATAATTAAATTTGTAAACAAGGATGGACCTGAACTCAACAATGACGTGTTTCTAAACTTGATAGGCTTTGGACCTTCATAATAAAACTTTGTTATGCTGGTGGTACAAGCACACAATGCTAAAAGTACATCTCTACCTAGTATACACCCGCATGCATTACTTAACAGCTAACTCACATAGTAAAGCATGTCAATGGTTGTGGCGCTGGACCGTGGGTTTGAAATCTATTGGGCCACCAGGAAAATGGGTTGAAAGCAACAATTGAGTCTCTTGACTTGTGTGATGTGGATTGTGGACCCCAAGCTTTGACTAGGATATTAAAAAGTATAGTCACACACAATACAGCCAGGCATACTGGGGCGGCATGCCAATTTCATGAAAATACAAAAAAAATAAATTGAAGAAAAAAAATAATTCAAAGATTATTGTTTTGTTTGGCAAAGTACAATCAAATAACAATTGAATATTATCAGGCGGTCAGTTTGCAGCCGATTATTACAAAACATCAGGTTGACTACCACTAACATTTTATATTTTTTTACATTTAATGTGGCAATAGATAGCATTTGTGGGTGTCATTTTTTTCACACGAGAAAAGTCACATGATAGTCCATCTCACCGCACATAGTGATGGCTGACTAAATACTTCTCTAAATTGTACATATGAGTTGATGAATCTTTGAACCCTTAACTCCAAACATCAGAAATGGAAGCAAACTGAGCACGTATGGAGCCGGGTCGTTTTGTGACAGTGATTCGCAAAGGATGGGTTTGTATTCGTTAAGGGAGTTGAGACTCAATATATCTTCGAAGATGGATAGGCATTCTGGACACCTTCCAATTATGAGCTTATCTCCTTAAACTCGCCAAAGGAGGTCTCGAGAGGGAGAGGAAGCGGAGCGGGGTGCAATGTTGGTATGGTGTTGGAAGAGTTTTCTATAGTCTTTTCGTGTAAAGGTCTCTAATATTGTTTGGAAGTAGGGGTGTAAACGGTGTGGGTACGGTGCGGGTCTGGCCATACCCATACCCATACCCATCTAATTTAGCGGGTCCGGTTCCAGTTCTAGACCCGCATAATACAAAATATGAACACACACCATACCCGTACCCGCAATAATAACGGGTATGTGGGTAAGAGGTTCTATAAAACATCATATTGTTTATGTAAGAGAAATGACTATGTTATATATATTTAACACAACAAGATATTGTTATCATATAATATATTAACATGTAATAGTTATATTAGACAATGCTATATTCTATACAATAAAATTAATTGAGTAATTGTTTACATATTTGTAGTTATGATCATAATATTTAATTTATGTAGAAGACATTTTGATTTTAAGTTTACATATGATGTTCGTTATTGTAACTAGAATAGTTAATTCTTAGTTATATGACTAATCTCAACCTTAGAGTAGGATATAATCTCAATAATTATATTAATTAGACTAGTAAAGTATTATATATAACATATTATTTAGTAGTTACTTATGTATAGCGGGTATACGGGTCTAGCGGGTCTGGGTCCAAGCATACTCATTATTGGACCCACTTATATACGAGGTCCAATGGTATACGGGTCCAAGGGTATGCGGGTATAAAAAATTAGACATGTGGTCCGGATTTGCGGGTCCGCGGGTCTATCCGTAGCCTTACTTGGAAGGAAGGAAGGAGAGAATGACGGGAGGGAAGAGGATTTGCCACGTAAGTATGGCCTCCAGATGTGAATATAGCAGAGGAAGAGCAGTAGGTTATCAAGGCAATGTGGAGGCGTTGTGAGTATGGACACAACCTACACCTAATAATGTATGGCTACCAGGGTGTTTTCGTGGAGACAGATGATTTAATGTTGGTTTGCCCAAACCCATCCGAGTTAGCCAGTGTATCCATCCTATGTTTTGTAGTTCCCTGACCCACAATGGTTGAACTACCCTGCATATGTCTAGAGAGAGCAACTACAACCTCAGACCCTATTAAAAACGGACATGATCAGTTAATTACCCCCTGATTATTACAAACAAACAAAAAATTTCCACCGGCCGGGATCTACTCGCATCTGAAACTCCGGTTGACTAGGCAGATATGGTGGACTCGGCCAACTCCGTGGCCGCCTCGTCTGCGCTCCCGGCTCCGACTCCGACAGTACCGGAATAGCGAAGAGGAGGCAGACAGGAACTACCAACAGGTCCGAGACCTGCGATCATATAGTTAGGGGCCGCCGTCACCTCCGTTTGGAAGGCAACCAGCACTGAAACTCTTGACTCGGCTCCAATCACTATCAGAACTCGCCTTGAAGACGGCAGAGTGGAGGTGGGCCGCGCCACACGGACGCCAACTAGTCAGTCGTCGCCTCGTCGGGACGGGTCATGTCACAGGAAGTAATTCAGAAACCCAATTGATATAGCAGAGGGGTAATATGCAATGCCACCCAGAAACCAGCAACATATCGGAGATCCTGGAACCAGCTCCGCCGCACCTCGGATTCGACAGAACCAGACAATCAATAGTGCAAAGCAACATCACAATCACCCGGCTAAAAGGAAAGGCGGTGCCGGGCTACCCATTATCAACAGGGGATTCGAAAAACCCAAAATATCAAACAATAAGAGGTTCAGGTCGACGTGGTTCAAACATGGAACAGCAGCAATCCGACTAACCCCGCATTCCAAGTAAAACGAAGTTGTTTTGTTGTTGTTCATCAACGAAATTCCAGATAAAATATAATCTTACAACACACAGACTTGGCCATCAATGGTTATATTGAGCTTACAAGGATGAACATCAATACGATCCCTTGCCCTGGATAAATTTCGATACCAATACCTACAATTGCGTTGAAAATCACACACGTGCAAATGAGGGAGAAGGAAAGGAGGCAACTTGGAGTGGAGCAGGAGCAGAAGCAGGCCTTATCTTATCAGAAGAAATCCGCTTGACTCGTTCTCGGCCCTCGACAGCTTTAGTTTTACAGCCTTCCCTTATCCATTAGGTAAAGGGCCACTGGGCGTTGACTCAATCCTGCGTCTCAGAGGCCGCCGCCGCCGCCGCTGTAGCTGTAGTCGCCGCAGGGCGGTGTAGCTGCTGGGAATGATGGTAATGATGTTGCTGCTGGTGCAGGTGGTGGTGGCTATCGTCGTCTTCGGTCCCAGGTTGTGCCAGGAGCATGGTAAAGTACGGGCCGGAACCAAAAGGACCAGGGTTGGGAAAGAAGTTGGGCACGGAGAAGAATCCCATAGGCATGGCGGCAGGGGTTGCAGTTGAAGCCGCGGTACGAGGAGAAGGAGGAGCCGCGGCTTGTTGTGAGGCCGGAGCAGAGCAGGAGGAGTTGTTGGGAGAGGATGAAGAAGTGGAGGCCGCGGGAGACGGGCTGGATGCGGTTGGGTAGAACCGAGGCGGCTGGTGAGGATAAGGGTGGTGAAGCAAAGTCGAGTAAGGCTGCGTTGTCTGGTGGAGATGATTATATTGCTGGTGCGTGTACTGCGCCCCGTCCGCTCCTCCTCCTACTCCCGCTGAAGCTGCCGCGGCTGCTCCTCCCGTGCTTGCGACCGTTACGGCAGGCGGCGGCCGGTCGTTGCCCAGATACTCCGGCGACGGCTCGATCCCGGTCCCAGTTGCGGCGATGATAGACGGCTCGGACTGCCTTAGGAGCCATTCGATGGTCTCCCCGTCAGTGCGGTGTCCGAGCTCGCGAGTCAGCTGGAACACACGGGCGGCACAGAGGGCGGGCATACGGACCCTCCGCCCGCGCCCGCCGACCTTGGTATGCCGGTCGCCACCGCCCTTCCTGCTCGTCCTCTTCTTGGGCTTCACAACCGGACCGGGGGCAGCGCCGTAGACGACCAGGGAGCTAGAGTCGCCGCTGGTAGGGTTGGCGGTTGTGGTGGCAGGGTTAGAGGGGTGAGTTAGCGGGAGGAGGAGCGAGGGGGCTAGGGTTTCTTCGGGTTTGGGAGAGTGATTGTACTGGTGGTTGGGTGCTGCTGGCTCGGCTGCTGCGGACGGGGCTGGGGTTGGGGTTGAAGAGTGGGTGGGGGCGGGGGAAGGAGGCGGTTTCGAGACGGGAGTGGGGTTTGTGTTGGTGCCGGAAGTTGTGGCGAGGGTGGGGGCAAGGGAAGGGGTGGGGACGACGCCTGTTGTCGCCGCCGTTGCGGCTGACTGGGGCGGGGAGTGGTGATACAGCAGCAACTCCGACGAGGCCATGGGGGGAGGGGAAGGGACTGGAAGGTAGCGGGAGTAGAGAGAGAGTTGGAGCGGGTAGGTGGGGCGAGGGCGATGGACTCAGACCATGCTGGGGTCGTCGAATGGTGTGGGGTCAGGGTTAGCCAGACAAAAATTTCTTATATGCTCCTGGCGGGCGGAGGGGAATCGAGAGAGGCGGAAATCAAAAGGGAAGGGCGACGAATAGATAGCGAGGCGAGTTTAGGGTTTTGCGGCGGCTGCGACGGTGACGGTTTGCTGGTGGAAGGAATCGAACCGTTTTGATGGGAAATATTGGGGAATTAATTAGGGGCTGTTAGTAGTGGATAGTTGATTGATTATTTGATTCTTGGTTGGACTATCTTGGCTTCTTGCCTTTTCTTTGGAAAAAAAGGATTCGCTCCGTTTCCTAATTTTTCGTATTTTGGTCTTTGCGGGGTGGGGCAAAGTTCCAGTTTGGGCGGGCGAATGAATTTTTAGTGGGGTCTTCTCCTTGGGCATCTTTCAACTTTGCGAGTTTTGCTCGCGTGCTGTCAGGGTGACGTCAGATAAGGTCGACACTGATGGGGATATGTCCTTGCATCTATCAATCCTCTTTTTGTCTCCTCTTCACATTTTTATTTGAGGTTTGCTATGCAAACTCATTTTGGAACTCAAAATGGAACTCTAAGTAATCTCCACATATGTTACAAGGTATAACAAATAAAATATTTTATTTGTTATACCTTGTAACATGTATATTTTATTTGTTATACCTTGTAACATGTGGTGGAGATTGCTTGGGGTTTTGTTTTGGGTTTCAAAATGGTGTCCACCTAGTATTTGTTTTTTTTATTTTGAGATTTTTCCCAAAACCCGCCTCCCCTCTCCTTAAATTTCTAAATATCTCTTCTTTTTAATTTAATTCCAAACAACCCCCTCTGTCCATTGTTGAATTCCCAATAACCCCCTCTGGGATGGCAAAATGTATTTACCATGTCCATCCACCCACCCACCATTGGAACCGCCCATTTTCAACTTTGGGGTGGGATACCATGCCCTTAAGCATGGGGCGGTGCAACACCTCCCTAAGCACACACATGTACATAGCGGAAACAACACATAGTTGTACATAACTCGTGTACTCAATGGGACATTATATATAAATAGCATTCATAACAATAAAAGAATCAATCACGCATATTGTAAACAATAAACATTCTCAATATTGTTCTTACAAAAGAAAACATAAATACCAGCACATGAAAAACTTATTTAACATTATGAGACAAAGTCTCCACTTTAAAGTTCTACACATGAAAACATATAGCCGAATCTATAAACCTGGGGATCATCTTATAGATGGAAACTCACCAGATCTTATCATACTTTGTCCTTGTCCTTGTGATTGAAGGCTCACTAACCGCCAATACTTCATTACCAGCTACGGAAGGCGTGTCGTGAACTCTGGATCTACCAACGTGCCTTATCCTCTTCTCATCTACTCGATTCTCGGTCATGGATCCACCCTAAGATCCCCTTCTTCTTCATCTGTTAGTCTGTCCTATTTCTCCCCTTGTCAGCTTCCGCCGCCTATAAGCCTCTCTGGTGCCTTAGATCTTGGCGTGATTGGTACAACCTTACCGGATCGCGTCTCCTCAGCTTCCGGTGTAACCTCCCTGACCTGGGTTATACTTAACCCTAGGTGTTTTGATTAAGAAAGATGATTATATGTTTAATCTTATCTTGTGAAAAGTAATTAGGACTCATGAGAAACTTATGTTTCAATTTTGGTCATGTTTAAACAATGTTGAAGCAATGTTTGCTTATTTTGGACTAAAGTGCAAATTACCCAAGTTGAGGGGTTAAATTGCAAATGTTGCATGATAAGATGTTCCTCATGTGTTGAAGCATCATGAGAATGAAGATGATGCAAAGGTATGGCTTGTGGTAGCCTGAGTACCAAGGAAAAGTTGATAAAGTAATGTTTGTGCATTAAAACCTAGTTTTAGTGTAAAGTGCAATTTACCCAAAACCTAGGGTTCAATATGCAAATTACCACTTCAATAAGGTCCCTAATATTTCTTGGCACCAGGTAGAGCAAAGAAAATGAGAGGGGCGCCTCATTTGAATTAAGTTGGAGGAGAGAGAATCTTGATATTAAAATAATCAAGATTTAATCCTAATTGAAACCCTAATTCGATTTAGGGAAAAAATAAATGTATTAATTAAAGGGCCTTCAACCAAAATTAAAATGGTTGGATTCTGATGTGCGTGGACATCCTTGAGCATTGCAAGGACCACGAAAATATCCAAGGGAATGGATAACTCACTCACAATTTTATAAGAAAGAGAAATATCCACTCACATATGGATATTAATATTATATGATTTAAGGTGCTTGATTTGCTTTTCTTTAAATCATGGATAATTGAGAGGAATAAGAGGAAAACAAGATAGCCTCGTCCCTAAGGAAGTTGAGGGGGAAGAGGTGGCACCATTTTTGGGATTAAATGAATTTTTATAAGGCACTTTCTCTCTCCTTGAATTTCTTATAAAAAGACCCTTTACAAGCCAAATGAAAAGTTTTTTCATTTGCACTTCTTCTCCTTGCTTGGAAACCAACCAAGGGATCTAGGGAGGACCTGGAGGATGACCCCCAACCTGTTGGTAAGGTTCTTGATGCATTTCACCTTGATTCCATGGTGAAAATCGAAAATAAATTATGGATTTCTTCTTATTTCGATCTCATCTTCAACCCTAGCCAATCTTTTCAACCAAAAGCTTGAGGATGAGCTTAGGGGGAGTTGCAAAAGCTTCACCCACCATTGTTGGCGTGATCTTGGATCTTTGGATCTCAATTGGAGGTGGGTTTTATAACTTGAAACCCTAACTTTGTTATTGCATTCAATTCCCCATCAAATAATGATCATTTCTCTATTTACAATTATCAATTTGGTTGATTGATGCAATCTCCATGGAAATTATAGTAGGTTTCGTGGGTCTAGAGCTTGATGATGATGACATCATCATAAGCACACACCTCCCAAAATATCTAGACCAAACAGTTTCAATCAAATGTCCAAACGGATTGTATTTTGGAAGCAAACCGTTTCAAAACCGTTTAGTACAAACGGTTTCACCAAACCGCATGAGACCAAACAGTTTCAGACCGTTTGGTGATGTTGACCAGGGTTGACCATTTGGGGACTTGTTCATAATGATCTAGGTTAAAGACCCACCATTTATTATTGATTAACTCCAATCGGTTCATGAGTTGAAGGTCCATCAATCGCCTAAACCCTAATCGGGTTGAGTGTTGATTTCATAAGTGCTTGAGTTTGAAACTTGGGTTGATTGACCCAAACGGTTTCAAAACCATTTGGGAATCACCCAAACGGTCTCAAGACCGTTTGGAGGTCAACCAAGACTGTTTGGAGGTCTATGGTTGAGTATGGCTAAGTGTTTGAAGATCCAAAGATATGGTATCAACCCTAATCGGCTAAGTGCTGATTTTGCAATTGAATTAGTTGATGGTTTGGGTTGATTGACCCAAACGGTTTCAAAACCATTTGGGAATCACCCAAACGGTCTCAAAACCGTTTGGAGGTCAACCAAGACCATTTGGAGGTATATGGTTGAGTATGGCTAAGTGTTTGAAGATCCAAAGATATGGTATCAACCCTAATCGGCTAAGTGATGATTTTGCAATTGAATAAGTTGATGGTTTGGGTTGATTGACCCAAACGGTTTCAAAACCATTTGGGGATCACCCAAACGGTCTCAAGACCATTTGGGGGTCACCCAAGACCGTTTGGAGGTCTAGGGTTAAGTTTGGTCAAGTGTTTGAATGTCCAAAGATACCAAATTGAAATACAATTAAGTGTTGATTTGGTGACCAATCCTAGGATCCAAACCCTAATTGAATGACATGGTTGATGATGATATGATGACAAAAAGGTCTCAAGACCATTTGGAGGTCATCCAAATGATCCCAAGACCATTTGGGGGTCACCCAAGACCGTTTGGAGGTCCAGGATTGACTATGGTTAGGTGTTTAAAGATCTAAAGGTACTAAGTCGAAGTGTAATCAAATGATGACTTATTGATCAATCCAATGATCCAAACTTTGATTGATTGACTTGGATTTTGATGTTGACATGGGCAAACGGTCTCAAGACCGTTTGGAGGTCATCCAAACGACCTCAAGACCGTTTGGGGTCAGGTCATGTCCAATTTGGATGATGGTCCAATAGTTTTAAAGTAACTAGACTTGCATTGGTTAATGTTGAAGGATCATCAATTCCAAACCCTAATTTAGTGGATTCAAACCCTAATTGATGATCAATTGAGGGTTAATTGAGGATCAAATCAGTTGAAGGATGACCTAATTAACCCAATTGAAGTATGGTGATGGGTCCAATTGAAGATTTGTTACATGAATTCTATGATTGAAGGAATCTACATTGAGAACCCCAAATCGATTTGATAGGTTGAGACCATCTTTGGTCTATGCGGTTTTGAGGAGGTTTGGTGTGGGCTCTGATCTCCAAACCACGATATAAACACGATTTAAACTTAGCGGAAGAGAATCAATTAACAGCGGAAGACAAAAATCACGGGAAATTAAAACTTTTCGAGACAAGAGCTTGAATCCATAAAGCTTCATTCATAAAAGGAGATAAACTGTTTACATCTCATGATAATTACTTCTTGAGTAATTATATACAAAAGGATACAAAATCTCAAGAACTCATAACCAAAAGACTCCAAGACCTGAGAGTACAGAGGACACATAGGACTGACTCTAACTACACCACATGGCAGGCTAAATCTCCACCTGAGATTTACTACTGCTCTTGGTGATGCTGCTGCTGGGACTGGTCACCTGTAGACTTGTTCCTCCGTCCTCGACGTCCACCTAAAAAGTTGAAGTCTACGGGGTGAGACAATTATACATAATTGTCCCAGCGAGAGTTATAACTCTCCGCCAGAAGCTTTATTATAACATCAAAGAATAACTTAAGCAGTAAAAGCTTACAAAGTATTAAATAGCAGATACAGTTGTATACAAGAGCTCAACATTTATCAAGCATGAAGAACATATGCACTATACAGTGTAACATCAATCAATTAGCTCATAGTTACCTTTAACAGGTATACTACGCTGTAGATTATGTTTTTCAAACATTCTTATTATTATGCCCTGTGGAGATGAGGTTTACCACTCATACCCCAACCAATCACTGTTAAGTGCCTTAGTATCATACTAGGTCATCGAAAGAGCCGGATTCTCATGACCTTCACCTTCCTCAGTCAGTAAGAGGATCACTTGTAGGGCATCTTGTGTCTCTACTATTATAGCTCACCAGGGTAATCTGGTCCTTCGCTATTTTAGAGTTACAGTGGCGTTCTATACTCTCTTCGTCATCAGGAGATTTCATGTTTATCTTCACTGATACGGATATCTATGTTTTCCTCGTCATCAGGAGGTTTCATGTTTACCATCCACTGATACGGTATGAGTTTTGTAGTGAAGGATTGACGGATTATACATCTACATCAAATTCCTACACTAGGATGTAAGGTTCTACACATCCATATGCCCCACATACTCAACAGTATGTGATCCAGGAGTTCCCGTAGGAAAACCTGTTTCACCATCATTTGATCTCTGACAATGATGGATCTATGATCAGGGCTTCTACATTACACTTTATTAGTTAGGTACATTCAGTATTCTTTTAATATCATACATTGTTCTTCAAACAATAACAGTAGCATAACAGCTATGAAAGAAGAATACTAAATGTAACAAGCCTAACTCTCATCAATCATCATTTCTCATTATACTCATCACAAGTCATCTCTAAAGCATGACCTTGATGGTTTTCATGGCTCTCACAGCCCATTAAAAATCATAATATGCCACTAATAAGGCATCAAGCTATTTTACTTATTCATAAAGCTTACAACATGCTTTTAATGAATATAGTATCATCATTCATACCTGGATATGATCACCTTCATATCAGAACCTGCATGGTTAATTCAACTGATAAAGGTAATTCAAAACAAGAATATACTTTCCACTCTTGTCATAAGAGCTAAGTTCTCTGATTCTCATCAATTAGAGTTTGCTACTCATATTGCATGTCATCACCCTTGAATTAGGGTTTACTATTCACATTATGGTGAATTGAACTCATAACATCATTATGTATGAGGAACATCATCATTGATGCTCTCAGATTAGTTTAAGATTCATCATTTATCATAATTAGGGTTTCATGATCTCACATAGGTGGATCATACCCTAATCATGCACATTCATGTGTATTGAAGGTATTTTACTTGAATTTCCATCATAAAAGGGTACTTTCTCTTTCTTAAGATACTTTCTCTCTCCTCATACTTGTAGATGGTGATAACACCAATCTAGATCAGGTTTGGTTAAGTCCACTTTGATTAACATAGACCAAATCACCACTATTGAGTGATTAGGGTTTGATTAGAACAAGGTTTCACTCAATTGAACCTTTCAAGGGTATTATGGTAAATTACACATTGATCGTCATCATGGTTTAATTTACTAACCACTTGACCCTTAATGTCTTTTGGTATCATTAGGGTTTAGGTTGAACAACTATTAAACCATTTAAGCCTTCAAGGCATTAGGTAGACTTAACTTCAAAAGTTTCCAATAGGTTTCACACCTTCAACCTTCATACGATCTTGAGGTCGTATGCCCTCATTCGATCTTGAGGTCGTATACCCTCATTCGATCTTGAGGTCGTATACCCTCATACGGTTTGAGGTCGAATGTCATCATACAGTTTGAGGTCAAATGCCCTCATACGGTTTGAGGTCGAATGCCCTCATACGGTTTGAGGTCGAATGCCCTCATACGGTTTGAGGTCGAATGCCCTCATTCGGTTTGAGGTCGAATGCCCTCATACGGTTTGAGATCGAATGCCCTCATACGGTTTGAGGTCGAATGCCCTCATATGGTTTGAGGTCGAATGCCCTCATACGGTTTGAGGTCGAATGCCCTCATACGGTTTGAGGTCGAATGCCCTCATTCGGTTTGAGGTCGAATGCCCTCAAAAGCTCAAGATCGTATGGACCTCCAAGGTGGTTCAAAGGGTAAACTCAATTAGGGTTTCCTATGTTGAAGCCTTCAATTGGTCTCAAGCTTGCTAACCACTTATCAATTGAGACAATTAGGGTTAGCCTTAACCAATTGGTTACTCAATTGATATCCAATTAGGGTTGGAGTTGGTTCAATTAAGGTCTATAAACGTTCAACCATCAACACTCAACAATGTGAATCAAATCGAAGTTGAACCCATCAATTGACCTCCAATTGGGCTCAAAGTTGGCCCAAATGGTCTTTGGATCGTTTGGATATCCTCCAAACGGTCTTGAGACCGTTTGCCCAAGAATTCATAAAAATCTAGATTGATTTGATAGGGGTTGAACCTTAATTAAGTCACAAATCAGCAATTTGATTATTTCAATAACCCATTGTAATTGGGCCCTCAATTGATCAAATTACCTTAACCCTAGACCTCCAAACGGTCTTGGGTTGTCACCAAACGGTCTTGAGACCGTTTGGATGAGTTCCAAACGGTCTTGAGACCGTTTTCCCATCCATCCTTTGGACTCTAGTGAAAATTCATCAAGGTTTGATTTATTGAGTTGATCATTACATCAATACTTGATTGAAATGTGATTTGGTATCTTTGTACCTTCAATTGGTCAACTATACTTGACCCCAGACCTCCATACGGTCTTGGGTGATCCCCAAACGGTCTTGAGACCGTTTGGATGATTCCCCAAACGGTCTTGAGACCGTTTGGGCTAATCAACCCAAAATCTCAAATTAGCTCATTGTGATTTCAGCACTGATTTCAATTAGGGTTTGCCCTAGTAATCAACCTTCAACTCTTAAATCGTTGGGAATTAGTCCATCAAATTTGGTGAGTCATTAACTAACATCATTATGAACAGTAATATCATACGTTCAATGCTTAGTCAACCATATTATACGGTCTTGAGACCGTTTGCCCAAAAAGGGAAAATTAAGCAGATTGAAAATCAGAACTAAATGCAATTGAATTTGCTAATTGTTTTGCCTATATCTCACGATTCCTTTAGAGTTAACCTCTCAAATTTTGTGGGTGATTAATCTGCATAATTATGAACAGGATTCCCATATGGTCCACGCTTGGTCAACGCGGCCATACGGTCTTGAGACCGTATGCCTTCATACGACCTTGAAACCGTTTGCCCACCAAACAGTTTTGTAAACCGTATGGGCAATTGGTTGAGGTCGTATGGTAAAGTGGAAAACTGTGGATAAGCATAGGAAATAACGCCCTCATCTTCTAGCTCAAGAACAGAAACAGTTCCTCACGGATTCGCTTGCAAGAAAGCAAGGGAAGATAGGGAAGAAGAAGAACTAGCAACTAAAAGCATAGAAAAGATGTATATAACAAAGCATAGGTTTAGAGTTATAAAACCCGCCTAAAGCTTGCTCCTTGAGCTCCAAGCTTTCGAGCTCCAAGCCTTTAATGGCGTCCTAGAAGCTCCACAGGTCGGCCAAGGTGAATCCTCCAAGAAAAGTTTAGAAGAGATGGCTAGAAAGATAGAGCTAAGTGAGCTAGCCATGAATTTGACCTTGAATTCGAGTTTCATCCAAGAATTTAAGAAAAAGGAAGGATCCAAACCTACCTTGCACTCCCCTGGTCGTCCTCCTGAGCTCCAGAGCTCTCCTTAGTCGGTTTGAGCAAGGGGAACAGTGAAGGAAATGAAAGAAACATTCCTTTGCTAAGTGAGGAAAAGGGCTTATATACTTGGGGTGGAATTTCAACATAGGCACATAGGTTTTCCTCACTTTCAACTAAGTCCCTCCTTTCTTCTTTGCTCGTACCTTATTCTTATTTCTAAGGACAACCTTCTTCTAATGGTCAAGAAATGAAGGCAAAGAAGATTAACCTATTACTAAAGCACACACATAAAAGGCTATAGTACTTACACCTTGATTATTCAATCATAAAGGTGTTTTTCATTATATGATTATTCAATTGAAGTGACTTCTTCATCATTGCTTCTCTAAATGATGACAAGAGTCTTACAAGATATTTTAGATGGTGTATTTTACAAGTTTCACCCCTCAAATTGGGTAAATTGCACTTTACTCCAATTTAGGGTTTCAAGCACAGGGATTGCTTCCACAGCTGCACCTTGGTGCTCAAGCTTGGGAAATCCCTCAAACTTTACTATAATCATTCTTATGATGTCTCAACATCAGAGGAACATATCAACATGTGCAAATTGCAAGTTAACCCTTCTAACTGGGTAAATTGCACATAGGTCCCTGTATTACAAAACAATCAATTCAACATTGTTTAAAAGGAACAGAAAAGGAAAAGTATGTTCCTTAGGAACTTAATTACATGCAAAAAGATAATCACCAGTATCTTAATTACATAATTAGGCAAAAAACCTAGGGTTAACTCATAACCCAGGTCAGGGATGTTACAAATTATCCACCCCTTACAAGGATTTCGTCCCCAAAATTGATAAAACATATTAAGAGAAAAGGGCAGGATACTTCCTTCTCATCTCATCCTCTAGTTCCCAAGTGGCTTCTTCAATACCACAGTGGTTCCAGAGGACTTTCACAAGGCTTATATCTTTCTTCTTTAACTTTTTAATTCTGTTATCAAGGATTGACACCGGTCCTTCCTCATAAGATATATCATCATTCAATTCTACCTCCATAGGTTGTAGAATTGACTCAGTATCGGGGTGACATTTCTTTAGCATAGAAATGTGAAACACAGGATGTAACCTCTGTAACTCTGGTGGCAGCTCTAGTTTATAGGCTACTTGTCCAATCTATTCAATGATTGGATAAGGCCCCATAAATCTAGGAGCTAACTTCCCTTTCCTTCTAAAACAAAGGACTCCTTTCCAAGGCGAGACCTTGAGATACACTCTGTCTCCAACCTGGAATTCTAAGGGTCTACGACGTTTGTCAGCATAAGATTTCTGCCTATCCTGTGCAGTCTTAATCTGTTGTTGTATTACTTTAATCTTCTCTGTGGTCTGCTGCACAAGATCAGGACCTAACAACTAATGCTCACCAGTCTCAAACCAACACAAAGGTGATCTACAATGTCTACCATACAAGGCTTCATAAGGTGCCATATCAATACTATGTTGATAGCTATTGTTATAGGCAAACTCTATCAAGCTTAGGTGTTGATCCCAACTTCCGGTAAACTGGAGAACACATGCTCTCAACAGGTCTTCTAAGGTTTGTATAGTTCTTTCCGACTGTCTATCAGTCTGCGGGTGAAAGGTCGTACTAAACCTTAGCTTGGTGCCTAAGGCTCTGTGTAACTGTTCCCAAAAACGACTTGTAAATTGAGGACCTCTGTCAGAGACTATTGTGACAGGAACTCCGTGCAAATGCACTATCTCTTGTACATACAACTGTGATAACCTTTCAGCAGAATAGGTTGTTTTGACAGGTAAGAAATGCGCTGTCTTTGTCAACCTATCTACAACTACCCAAATGGAATCATGTCCTTTGTTTGTCCTGGGTAGGCCAACAACGAAGTCCATGGTCACATGGTCCCACTTCCACTGTGGTATGGGTAAAGGTTGCATTGTTCCTACAGGCTTCTGGTGTTCAGCTTTAACTTGCTGACACACAGGACACCTCAGAACAAACTCTGCAACATCCTTCTTCATTCCAGGCCACCAATACAGTTCCTTTAAATTACGATACATCTTGGTGTTCCCTGGATGCATAGCATACATCGAAGAATGAGCTTCTTCCAGGACTAACTTCCTCAAGTTATCCACATCTGGCACTATCATCCTCCCATGATAACATGCTACATGATCATCCGAGTCATGGAAACCATCTCGCTTCTCATTTCCATACTCTGACCTAATCTATTGAACTTCAGCATCAACCTGTTGTGCTTCCTTAATCTGCTCTCTTAGGGTAGGTTTAATATGCATCTCAACCAACAACCCGGCTAACAATGACACCTTCAACTGTACATTGTCTTGCCTTAAAGAGATAAACATATCTCTCTTAGAGCACACTAAAGAGTTTAGTTGTGCTCTATCCATGGTTGATGTTGCTGATTTCCTACTCAAGGCATCTGCAACAACATTGGCCTTGCATGGATGGTAATCAATCGTACATTCGTAATCCTTGAATAACTCCATCCAACGACGTTGCCTCACGTTAAGCTCATGCTGAGAGAAGATATACTTGAGGTTCTTGTGATCTGTGAAAATCTGGAATGTCTCTCCGTAGAGATAATGCCTCCAGATCTTCAAGGCATGAACCACAACAGCTAACTCCAGATCGTGTGTCAGATAATTCTCCTCGTGTTTCTTAAGCTGTCGAGAAGCAAAAGAAATCACTTATTTATCCTGCATCAACACACATCCAAGTCCATTCTTGGAGGCATCACAGAAGACTACATATCCTTTTCCTTGTTCAGGTAGCACAAGCACAGGTGCACTTGTCAACCTCTCCTTCAACAACTGGAAAGACTGTTGACACTTATCACTCCAAGAAAAAGGAACATCTTTCCGGGTCAACTTGGTTAAGGGTAAGGCTATAGAACTAAAGTTCTTAATGAACCTTCGATAATAGCCAGCTAACCCCAAGAAACTTCGAATCTCCGTCGGTGTCTTCGGTTGTTCCCATTGTAGAACAGATTCTACCTTTGTAGGGTCAACATGAATTCCTGAGGCAGATATCACATGTCCTAGAAAAGATACCTCCAGCAGCCAAAACTCACACTTGCTAAACTTAGCATACAGCTTGTGTTTTCTTAGCAAGGTCAAAGCTTGGCGAAGATGCTGCTCATGCTGCTGAGCATCCTTACTATAGATCTAAATGTCATCTATGAAGACGACGACACACTGATCAAGGAAAGGTCGGAAAACTATATTCATGAGTTCCATAAATGCAGCTGGTGCATTGGTTAGTCCAAACGACATAACCGTGAACTCATAGTGACCATACCTTGTCCTAAAGGCAGACTTGGATATGTCACTATCCTTAATACGAAGTTGATGATATCCAGACCTCAAGTCTATCTTTGAAAAGACTGTTCCACCACGCAACTGGTCAAAGAGATCATCAATCCTCGGCAGAGGGTACTTGTTCTTTATAGTTACTTTATTAAGTTGTCTGTAGTCGATGCACAACCGCATTGACCCATCTTTCTTTTTAACAAACAAGACCGGAGCACCCCAAGGTGAAGTACTCGGTCGGATAAAACCCTTCTCAAGTAACTCTTGAAGCTGTTTCTTGAGTTCTGCCATTTCGGCAGGTGCCATCCTATACGGAGTCTGGGCTATGGGTTTCGTATCTGGAATCAGATTGATTTCAAAATCAATCTCCCGAGGTGGTGGTATACCAGGAAGTTCTTCAGGAAACACATCCTCGAATTCCCTGACTATGGGAACTTCGGCAGGATTGGAACTTTCCTTGGTAACATCTACCACATGGGCCAAGAATGCATAACATCCTTGCCTCAACAGCTTATCAGCAACCATAGCTGACACAAGACAGGTGGGCATAATCTTTCTTTCACCTTGAAAGATCCATGTGCTGCTTTCATCAGCAAACACAGCCAACTTGGACTCACAATCCAAGACAACTCTATACCTCTCTAAGGTATCCATCCCGAGGATTATATCAAATCCTTGCATATCAAGTGATATAAGGTCCACTTGAATGCGATGGTCAGAAAAGAAGAGGATGCAGGGAGAGCATACCTCCTGCAAAACGGCAGACCCACTCAACGGAGTCTCCAACAACAAACTATCTGCCCTATGACTAACAGTCACGTTGTAGTTACGAATCACTCTATGAGTGATGAAAGAGTACGTAGCACCCGGGTCAATCAGAACAGATACAACACAGGATGTAGACATATCAGGATATAAAAGTTCCATCTGACCTGCCACTACCCGTGGATTGACCACTGCATCTGGTGGGTTCATAGCATAGAACCTCACTGTCGCCTGGTGTTGAGGTGGTGCTGATGATCCAGCTTGAGACGCTTGTCCACGTCCTCGAGCTGCTCCTTGAGATTGCATTCTCTGAGATCCTTGTTGATTCTGTCTCGGAGGCTGTGTCACACTGATAGGCTTAGATCGGCAGTCCTTCATCAAGTGTCCCACTTTACCACAGTTGTAGCAACTTCTCTCCAGTTGTTGTGGTCTGGGTGGTCCAGTAACTGACATTGATGCAGAACTGTGAGTCCCTTGTTGAGGTAGGCTTCGTCCCCTGCCTCTTCTTGGTGACCACTGAGTTTGAGAACTCGATCTGGGTGATGGAGGGTTAGGTGCAGAGAATCTAGGTTTCTTGAAATCCCTAGATGAAGAACCCTGGAACTGTGGATATCTTTTCTGGGTTTGCCTCTTCTCAACCACAGATCTCTCTATCCTTCAGACTGACTCAACGAAGGTAGAGAATCTCTCTCGGTTTTCTAAGGCAGACACAGGGGTTGACATATCAGCATTCAAACCCTTCTCGAATCTCCTGATTCTTTCCTCATCTGTGGCAGCCATGTGCGGACAGAACCACATCAATTCCATAAACTTAGCTTCATACTCGCTAATGTTCATCATGCCCTGCCTCAATCTCTCAAACTGAGAGATCTTCTCATCTAGGAAGGTCTTTGGAAAATATCTATTGATAAATTCCCGACGAAACTCTTCCCACGAGAACTCTATTCCAGGTCTCTTCTGCTCTTCCATGTTCCACCAGTGACCAGCACTACCTTTGAGAAGATAGACAACATGTCTAACCTTCTCAGCCTCCGGGATAATAAGAATCCTGAAAGCCTTCTCCAACTCTGTTAACCATAGGTCAGCATCTGCGGGGTCGGCAGTCCCAAAGTACTCGGTAGCTCCGACACGACGAAGTCGCTCGAACGTCTTATCGATACCTTGTCCTTCAGGTTGGGCAGGTGCCCTAGGTGCAGGCATGGGCATCCTGTCGGTTATGTGTGTCATGGCAGTCATAAACTGCCCAAACATCGTCTGTACTGCTGGATTACCCATGTCAGCTGGGTCAAACTGGGGTGGCTCAGGTGCAGGCTGTTCTATTTCCGGAACCCTTGCACCGCCTCGAGGTGCACTAGCACTACTCTCTGCCACGTACTCATCATGTGGCTCTGCCATCCTTATGTATCTTCTTCTCCTGAGGAGCAGAAGATTCTATTAGATAAGGAAGGAGTACTAAAGATAGACTCGACATCCTAAGTCCTATGCCTCTGTAGACTCAACGGACCTAGAGCTCTGATACCATTTAATTGTGGGCTCTGATCTCCAAACCACGATATAAACACGATTTAAACTTAGAGGAAGCGAATCGATTAACAGCGGAAGACAAAAATCACGGGAAATTAAAACTTTTTGAGACAAGAGCTTGAATCCATAAAGCTTCATTCATAAAAGGAGATAAACTATTTACATCTCATGATAATTACTTCTTGAGTAATTATATACAACAAGATACAAAATCTCAAGAACTCATAACCAAAAGACTCCAAGACCTGAGAGTACAGAGGACACATAGGACTGACTCTAACTACACCACATGGCAGGCTAAATCCCCACCTAAGATTTACTGCTGCTCTTGGTGCTGCTGCTGCTGGGACTGGTCACCTGTAGACCTGTTCCTCTGTCCTCAACGTCCACCTAAAAAGTTGAAGTCTACGGGGTGAGACAATTGTACATAATTGTCCCAGTGAGAGTTATAACTCTCCGCCAGAAGCTTTATTATAACATCAAAGAATAACTTAAGCAGTAAAAGCTTACAAAGTATTCAATAGCAGATACAGTTGTATACAAGAGCTCAACATTTATCAAGCATGAAGAACATATGCACTATACAATGTAACATCAATCAATTAGCTCATAGTTACCTTTAACAGGTATACTACGCTGTAGATTATGTTTTTCAAACATTCTTATTATTATGCCCTGTGGAGATGAGGTTTACCACTCATACCCCAACCAATCACTGTTAAGTGCCTTAGTATCATACTAGGTCATCGAAAGAGCCGGATTCTCATGACCTTCACCTTCCTCAGTCAGTAAGAGGATCACTTGTAGGACATCTTGTGTCTCTACTATTATAGCTCACCAGGGTAATCTGGTCCTTCACTATTTTAGAGTTACAGTGGCGTTCTGTACTCTCTTCGTCATCAGGAGATTTCATGTTTATCTTCACTGATACAGATATCTATGTTTTCCTCGTCATCAGGAGGTTTCATGTTTACCATCCACTGATACGGTATGAGTTTTGTAGTGAAGGATTGACGGATTATACATCTACATCAAATTCCTACACTAGGATGTAAGGTTCTACACATCCATATGCCCCACATACTCAACAGTATGTGATCCAGGAGTTCCCATAGGAAAACCTGTTTCACCATCATTTGATCTCTGACAATGATGGATCTATGATCAAGGCTTCTACATTACACTTGATTAGTTAGGTACATTCAGTATTCTTTTAATATCATACATTGTTCTTCAAACAATAATAGTAGCATAACAGCTATGAAAGAAGAATACTAAATGTAACAAGCCTAACTCTCATCAATCATCATTTCTCATTATACTCATCACAAGTCATCTCTAAAGCATGACCTTGATGGTTTTCATGGCTCTCACAACCCATTAAAAATCATATGATGCCACTGACAAGGCATCAAGATATTTTACTTATTCATAAAGCTTACAACATGCTTTTAATGAATATAGTATTATCATTCATACCAGGATATGATCACCTTCATATCAGAACCTGCATGGTTAATTCAACTGATAAAGGTAATTCAAAACAAGAATATACTTTCCACTCTTGTCATAAGAGCTAAGTTCTCTGATTCTCATCAATTAGAGTTTGCTACTCATATTGCATGTCACGCCCCAATCTCACATTAACCACAAACCGCAAGATTAGGGCGCGACAGGATGAGATTTACACATAAGCCAACCACTCTTCACCTTTTAAAACTTTTTAAAAGGATTACTAGGATAATCTGATTTAAGCTGTAAAATGAAATTAAACAAACTACGGAAGCACCTTTATAATCTGACTAACAATATAAGCAGAGTTTACAGCATATTACATTTATCCGACATAAAATAAAGCATAACAGACAATTTACATCTCTGTACACATTCACTCTCTCACTCACACCTTGTCCCAAAGATCGAGGGGAATGGACTAACAGACCTCTAACTACTAACTACATATACCTTCTACAGACTAAGCGATGGATTAAGGGATCCTTCAGATTTCCGGCTGCTGATGATAACCTGAAAATGTTTTGAGTAGAGGTATGAGCCTACTCGCTCAGTGAATAGCATTTCACTTAGCTATCACTAAACAACTCGTCAGGTTTATAAACTGAAATTAAACATAAATGCAGAACTAAGCAAGGCAGTTCTAATAACATAACAGATTTACAGAATATAATCACATTTCCAAGCATCAACAGGTAATTCAGATAAATGAACAGTTATATAAATTTACTGTGAACCTACTTGATTATTTATTTATTTTATTATTATTATGCCCTAAATATATGCAGTGTACTCTGCATATAAAGATCCGCAGCAAGTTCATGCTACGGTCCCACCGTACAAGACTTAGCGACACACCCGGGAAATGCTAAGTCTGACTGCTGTCCTGGTCTGCTACAGGACTCTCAGGCTCACACGGCCTCACTACACTCTCAAAAGAGTGTACTCTAGACTCCTCCTCTAACCTGAGCACACAGGCAGAGAGTCACAGGGTTACCTTCATGACACACGCACGAATGGTGTTAGATAACCGTGTTTTCTTTTCTTTTCCCAGTGCCACCGTGACACACGCACGGATTATTGTTAAACACTGCTTTTCTGCCCTCGTGCCACCGTGACACACGCACAGATTATTGTTGAACACGAGTCACCGACCATCTAGACACACGCTAGGTAGGTCGTTTCACCCCAAGGTGCAGACCTCACGAGGGGTTCTACGGCGTTAGGGCATCTAGGTCTATACTTGATTAACAAATAAACATTTAAACAGGAATATCACATTTCATGTATTTTGCACAATCTAAACATCACAAAAGCACATATATATAATTATCATAATTAAACATGATTCAGAATCATTTATCCAGTTTCAATGCTAAACAACTATATTTGAAATCAGTAAATACATTACAACAATAATATAGGAAATCTCATCATTTTCATTAAGTATATCACGTAGTTCAATTCTAATGAATCTAACATTCTCTATTGTATGAACTATACTGTTTAGAAGTTATATCAATTGATACAGAAGCAATTAAACAATTAATTTGAGTTAAATATTGATTTCTAAATGAACTACTACTCACATTCTGGAACTCGGCCGACCAAACTGGGAACTTGGCCGATCCACCCGCAACTCGGCCGATCCAAACCCTGGTCGATTTCCTATAAAGGGAAACTCGGCCGAATCATGCCCAATTCGGCCGATCAAAACACTGATCGTCAATTCTAATAAAGAAACTCGGCCGAATCGTACGCAATTCGGCCGAACGACACACAGACAGGAAATTAAAACAAACCTGTTGCAGATCAACAGTACCTCACATACGTTCAGGTAGGAATCGGACTTTGTTGGTTGTTGCTCGTGGCTAGTTGACTACGGATTCGTGTTCAGGGCCCTTGACCGAACTTATTGGTGTCGTTCTCGTGGTGTTTTCCGGGCAAATTGCCCCTGGCTCGAACCTGCTTCTATAAGCAGTCGTTCATCTCACCAACAGGTTGAAGAGGGGAGGGTTGGCTGGGTGCTAAAATGTGGCTGGGAGCTGCGAATTTCATCTAAGACCTGAAGGTCGAAGTCGGGGCCATCGTTTTGAGGTGCTAGCTGCGCCCAAGGGTGCCTAGCTGCTGCCCGCATAGCTGCTGGTTGCAGGCCGGCCGCCCATGGCTAGGGCGAGCTGCAGGTTGGAGGAGCCTCTAGGGCAGGGTAGGGGAAGATAAATGGTGGAGGAAGGAAAAGGAAGGTGACAACGTTGCTGGCCGAAGCTAAAGAACTAAGGACGCCCGCCCCTTTCCCCCTTTCTTTGGTCGGGCGACCAGCTGCTGCTCCTGCAGCTTGGGCGGCCAGCACCCTTGCTGGTCTGGCACTGCCACTGGGCCGAGATAGAGGAAGGGAAGAAGAAGAAGACGGCAAGGAGGGTTGGGCGCAGCTAAACGAAGGTATAGGAACCTAAATCGGCCGCCCCTTCTCCTCAATCGCAGGTCAGTCAGCTTGGACCTGGGCGCCTCTGCGCAGGTCCTGTTCCATTCATCGCGTGAGGAAGAAAGCGGATAAACGAGAAATGAAATAGAGGAAAGGGTAGCCGACCCATTTAATACAAAAATCTATTAGTGGTAAAATTGCATCTAAGTCCAAAGAAACTAAAAAGGCTATAACTTTTTCCTCGAGGGTCCGTTTCAAATGATTTTTCTTGCAAACTCTCAAGCATGAGATTCTCCATCATCCCAAAACATGAAATTATGTTAACTAGCTTGTCACAACAGGTCAAATTACTAATTGCAACATTGAGTATTCAATTCAACCTAATTAACTAATTAATCAACATTGATATCATTAGTCGCCTCCGGTGATTCAAACTCAACTGTTGATTCACATATTAACTTATTTTGATTATCCATGATATTTAATTTGATACTCAACCCTAATTGAGGTGTTTTTACGAAATTCGAGGTATTTATTAGTTAATCATGGAGTGGGTCGTAACAACCTTTTCCCCTTAAAAGAATTTCGTCCCGAAATTCCTAAAAGGGAAAGGAAACATGTTACTCATTTCTGACTCGTATTCCTACGTAGCTCCCTTTAGGTTAAGATTTCTCCACAAAACTATCACTAATGGTATCTCACAATTCGTGAGTTTCTTGATCCTTCGATCAATCATCTGTATAGGTTCCTTAACTTAGGACACATCTGATCTGATTCCAGATCGACCCACAAAACATTGTCTTGTAGAACTGTTATAACAGTATTTCAAATTATGGTAATTACTGAGAAATTATCATACTATACATGCATACAAACTAAAATTCTTAAATAAACAAAATGTATGTCAATTTGGTACCAAAATAAAATCATGCAATTTAACTATTAAACATCATCACATTTCATAATGAAAATTTATATCAAGATACTTGATTCATCGTACACCCTATCCTTAGGGTTTCATTAGCCTAATTCATTCATCACATACCAACACCCTACTCTTAGGGTTATCTCATTCAGTAATCACATGGCAACACCCTACTCTTAGGGTTTCCATTATCTCATCTGTTTGATTGCAATTCAAATCACAATACGGTATCACTCTACAACTGACAGAACAGTATATTTTAAATCATTGTAATTACTGAGTAATCTTTACATCATACATGCAGGCATATTAAAAATTCATAAATATTCCAAACTCAAATCAATTTTGGCACATACATACTGAATTCATGTAATCGAACATCTTATTACATCAATAAGAGTAATTTACTTCACCTATAAAAAAAACCATCTGTAAAATTTATTGATTATCTAAAATTTCTCGAAGAACGTGCATATTAACCAAATTCCTGGTTTATGCATCACATAACTCAAGTAAGAGTTATTTTCGTATCACAACACAAATATCTAATGGTACCTGAGAATTTCTAATGATACCTCAGAGAAATGTGCCAATTCATGTAAATGTTAAGTCACACACATTAACATAACAGGAAGCATGGAACCATGTTTATTCGCATATTTTAATGCTATCTTACTATCTTGAAATCATGCACCTAATGGTTTACCAAAAATTGCATTGCCTGGGTTTATATTCAAACCGAACCATTATCAGTTGTGTATTTCTAAACTCAACATTCACACTAGCAAACTCTATAAGACTTAAATGTTCTTCCCATTTCCACTGAAAAGCAAAACACATGCTCTCAGCATGTCCTCAAGAGTCTGAATGGTTCTCTCAAACTAACCATCCGTCTGCGGATGAAAAGGTTGTATCGAATCTTAACTTTGTGCCCGAAGCACAAAGCAACTGTTTCTACAATCCTAGATGTGAACTTAGGATATCAAAATGACATGATTGAAACTGGATTACCAAACAACCTAATTATTTCATCCATGTATATCTTAGTCAAGTTTTGAGACATCAAAGGTTGACTTAATATGAAGAAAGCGAGCAGACTAAATTAGTCTATCCACAATCATTCATATCAAATCACAACCTCTAGGTGTCCTGGGTAATCTTACCACAAATTCCATTGTGATAAATTCCCACTCTCATTCCAGCATAGAAAAGATTACAAGGTAGCTATAGATTTTTAGGGTTCAGCCTTAACTTACTGGTATACACTACTTATAACCACATACTTAGCTACATCTCTCTGCATACCTGACCACTCGTTTCAACTACTTGGAATTCATATTCATCTTAGTTTTTTCCTAAAAGCATAACATACATCAATTCATACACTTCCATAAGAATCTTTTCTTTCAGCCTTTTCCCCTTAAAAGAATTTACACTATCTCGAGGTACACACAACATGTCATGCTAATACAACACCTTATCATCTAAAAACTTAAACTCTGGTCTATTTTCCTCCTATCATGTCATGCATGGTCTGGTTTAACTCACTATCACCCTATTGTGGTTTCTTAATGTACTCATAAGAAGTAGGCTCAACTTACATCTGTACCATCAAATCACTCTGTGTTGTCATCCCTAAGCCTAAGTTCAACTTCCACATTTCTACTAACAGGTCTCAATTTGAAACCTGCCATAGAGAACGCATTAACTGTTGAACTTGACTTTCTGCTGGAAGCATCATTCACCACATTCTCTTTACCAGGGTGGTGATCTATTGTCACATCATAAAGATAGTGACGCCATGTCTTAAAAACATGAACTACATCAACCATCTTCAGATCATATCTCGGGTAATACTCCGATTTCTATGCTACCTTCTTATGGCTACATTTTAGCTTTATGTTTTACTCTATTTTCTAAGTCATTTCATGTTGCTCATGTACCGTTTAGATTATCTACCTTAAAACCCTAGGTCACTATCAAAGCCAGTTTACTTTTCATAGGACAAATCTCAAGGTCTTATTTAACAAAGATACTGGTATACAAGGTTACATTACTAATGATATCCTTTAAACTACTTCAACCCTAATCATCCTAGGGTTTTGGTCTATATCAATATCATAGCATTATTGTGTGTTTGTGGTCGATTATATAAATCAAATTGAGTTGCTTGGGTCAATAACATATTAACCCAGCACTCAACTTTAATTACATTAGCTGAAAATTCAGTTTTCATAATAGTTTCTGTAATTCGTTTATTAAACTGCTAACAGAAGCTCCAAAAATTCTGAAAAATTTATATGTTGTGACTAATAAAGTTTTAGACCTCCAGTAAAAATTTCAGGTCATTTCAAGTTACCAATAATTAATTAAAAATCGAACAGTGCACTGCTATATAGCAGTCTGCAGCAGATTCGGTCGAGTTGCAATTCGACCGACACCTTACTGTAGAGATCAAAAGTCATCCAAAAATTATGTCAAATTAATAGAGTGTCTAAAATTTGTGATTTTCAAACATAGTTAAAATTTGAGATCAATTGGATATACCAATAAAAAGATAAAATTCAATTACCACACTGCTATATAAATCTGAAAATGTGATCGGTCGAGTTTGAAACTCAGCCAATGAACAGGTCAGAACATTCTTCAAAAATTCTAATATCTTCCAATGTTGTTCACATTTTATATATCCAAATCATATCCCAATCTTAGCCAAATTAGAGTTACACATAAGATACTAAAAATCATTTACTAAAACACTTTACTTGTCAAATTTGTATTTATGTATCATCAAAACCCTGTTTTGGGCCGATTAGGGTCTATGCTTCTCAAGCCCTAATTCTCAAGATTAAAGAACATTTAGACTTCTTTTCTTATTTTACTTGTTAATAGGAGTCATTAGATCCCAGTAACGCATCCTGCCAGCCGACCAGGCCGAACCTGTAGTCCTGAAGCCAAGAGCTACTCGAGATTAATCAACCCCTATTAACCTTAAACATGTGGAAAAAATATCCACTTAGGGCAACTTACTTATACATGATTTCGGATCTACTTTAATACAAAGAAAACAAAAATTAAACAATTCACTTCATGTCACAACAATATAAAAGAATCATGTTTACTTTACAAACTGGAAATTTCATTTCATGCATATAAAAGCATTTCTAGTGGTCTTTAAATCAGATAAACAATAATAGACAAGAGTTGAATCGCATCTTATATGTAATCTCTTATTCCTTTATTAATTTCTGATCTCTTAACCCTAAGATTTCTAGGGTTTTCTCTCTAGCCTATCCTTCCTCTGCATACCTGGCCAGGGCATCCAGAGAAGAACAGACAGAGTAGCTTGATACTGGTCAATCTAAGTATTCAGACACCTGGCCAGGGTATCTAAACACTCAGACCTTCCAGAGTTAAAACTCATCATTTATTATTCGTCTTACTTATAACTTTATCTTTTGACCTTAATGATTCTTAATGACTCAACTTAAGCTCATTACTTGATTCTCGTGACCACATCCTCTTCCTGCTATCTGCAATAGTATAACAGAACACTTCCTGTTAGAAAATTACAGATAGAAGAAAGACACCTAAACCTTAATCCTATTGGTCTCTTATCGTCCCCTGACCTTGAGTAACTATGTACTCAAACCAAAGCTCTGATACCAAGAATTGTCACGCCCCAATCTCACATTAACCACAAACCGCAAGATTAGGGCGCGACAGGATGAGATTTACACATAAGCCAACCACTCTTCACCTTTTAAAACTTTTTAAAAGGATTACTAGGATAATCTGATTTAAGCTGTAAAATGAAATTAAACAAACTACGGAAGCACCTTTATAATCTGACTAACAATATAAGCAGAGTTTACAGCATATTACATTTATTCGACATAAAATAAAGCATAACAGACAATTTACATCTCTGTACACATTCACTCTCTCACTCACACCTTGTCCCAAAGATCGAGGGGAATGGACTAACAGACCTCTAACTACTAACTACATATACCTTCTACATACTAAGCGATGGATTAAGGGATCCTTCAGATTTCCGGCTGCTGATGATAACCTAAAAATGTTTTGAGTAGAGGTATGAGCCTACTCGCTCAGTGAATAGCATTTCACTTAGCTATCACTAAACAACTCGTCAGGTTTATAAACTGAAATTAAACATAAATGCAGAACTAAGCAAGGCAGTTCTAATAACATAACAGATTTACAGAATATAATCACATTTCCAAGCATCAACAGGTAATTCAGATAAATGAACAGTTATATAAATTTACTGTGAACCTACTTGATTATTTATTTATTTTATTATTATTATGCCCTAAATATATGCAGTGTACTCTGCATATAAAGATCCGCAGCAAGTTCATGCTACGGTCCCACCGTACAAGACTTAGCGACACACCCGGGAAATGCTAAGTCTGACTGCTGTCCTGGTCTGCTACAGGACTCTCAGGCTCACACGGCCTCACTGCACTCTCAAAAGAGTGTACTCTAGACTCCTCCTCTAACCTGAGCACACAGGCAGAGAGTCACAGGGTTACCTTCGTGACACACGCACGAATGGTGTTAGATAACCGTGTTTTCTTTTCTTTTCCCAGTGCCACCGTGACACACGCACGGATTATTGTTAAACACTGCTTTTCTGCCCTCGTGCCACCGTGACACACGCACGGATTATTGTTGAACACGAGTCACCGACCATCTAGACACACGCTAGGTAGGTCGTTTCACCCCAAGGTGCAGACCTCACGAGGGGTTCTACGGCGTTAGGGCATCTAGGTCTATACTTGATTAACAAATAAACATTTAAACAGGAATATCACATTTCATGTATTTTGCACAATCTAAACATCACAAAAGCACATATATATAATTATCATAATTAAACATGATTCAGAATCATTTATCCAGTTTCAATGCCAAACAACTATATTTGAAATCAGTAAATACATTACAACAATAATATAGGAAATCTCATCATTTTCATTAAGTATATCACGTAGTTCAATTCTAATGAATCTAACATTCTCTATTGTATGAACTATATTGTTTAGAAGTTATATCAATTGATACAGAAGCAATTAAACAATTAATTTGAGTTAAATATTGATTTCTAAATGAACTACTACTCACATTCTGGAACTCGGCCGAACAAACTGGGAACTCGGCCGATCGGCTGACAACTCGGCCGATCCACCCGCAACTCGGCCAATCCAAACCCTGGTCGATTTCCTATAAAGGGAAACTCGGCCGAATCATGCCCAATTCGGCCGATCAAAACACTGATCGTCAATTCTAATAAAGAAACTCGGCCGAATCGTACGCAATTCGGCCGAACGACACACAGACAGGAAATTAAAACAAACCTGTTGCAGATCAACAGTACCTCACATACGTTCAGGTAGGAATCGGACTTTGTTGGTTGTTGCTCGTGGCTAGTTGACTACGGATTCGTGTTCAGGGCCCTTGACCGAACTTATTGGTGTCGTTCTCGTGGTGTTTTCTGGGCAAATTGCCCCTGTCTCGAACCTGCTTCTATAAGCAGTCGTTCATCTCACCAACAGGTTGAAGAGGGGAGGGTTGGCTGGGTGCTAAAACGTGGCTGGGAGCTGCGAATTTCATCTAAGACCTGAAGGTCGGAGTCGGGGCCATCGTTTTGAGGTGCTAGCTGCGCCCAAGGGTGCCTAGCTGCTGCCCGCATAGCTGCTGGTTGCAGGCCGGCCGCCCATGGATAGGGCGAGCTGCAGGTTGGAGGAGCCTCTAGGGCAGGGTAGGGGAAGAGAAATGGTGGAGGAAGGAAAAGGAAGGTGGCAACGTTGCTGGCCGAAGCTAAAGAACCAAGGACGCCCGCCCCTTTCCCCCTTTCTTTGGTCGGGCGACCAGCTGCTGCTCCTGCAGCTTGGGCGGCCAGCACCCTTGCTGGTCTGCTACTGCCACTGGGCCGAGATAGAGGAAGGGAAGAAGAAGAAGACGGCAAGGAGGGTTGGGCGCAGCTAAACGAAGGTATAGGAACCTAAATCGGCCGCCCCTTCTCCTCAATCGCAGGTCAGTCAGCTTGGACCTGGGCGCCTCTGCGCAGGTCCTGTTCCATTCATCGCGTGAGGAAGAAAGCGGATAAATGAGAAATGAAATAGAGGAAAGGGTAGCCGACCCATTTAATACAAAAATCTATTAGTGGTAAAATTGCATCTAAGTCCAAAGAAACTAAAAAGGCTATAACGTTTTCCTCGAGGGTCCGTTTCAAATGATTTTTCTTGCAAACTCTCAAGCACGAGATTCTCCATCATCCCAAAACATGAAATTATGTTAACTAGCTTGTCACAACAGGTCAAATTACTAATTGCAACATTGAGTATTCAATTCAACCTAATTAACTAATTAATCAACATTGATATCATTAGTCGCCTCCGGTGATTCAAACTCAACTGTTGATTCACATATTAACTTATTTTGATTATCCATGATATTTAATTTGATACTCAACCCTAATTGAGGTGTTTTTACGAAATTTGAGGTATTTATTAGTTAATCATGGAGTGGGTCGTAACATTGCATGTCATCACCCTTGAATTAGGGTTTACTATTCACATTATGGTGAATTGAACTCATAACATCATTATGTATGAGGAACATCATCATTGATGCTCTCAGATTAGTTTAAGATTCATCATTTATCATAATTAGGGTTTCATGATCTCACATAGGTGGATCATACCCTAATCATGCACATTCATGTGTATTGAAGGCATTTTACTTGAATTTCCATCATAAAAGGGTACTTTCTATTTCTTAAGATACTTTCTCTCTCCTCATACTTGTAGATGGTGATAACACCAATCTAGATCAGGTTGGGTTAAGTCCACTTTGATTAACATAGACCAAATCACCACTATTGAGTGATTAGGGTTTGATTAGAACAAGGTTTCACTCAATTGAACCTTTCAAGGGTATTATGGTAAATTACACATTGATCATCATCATGGTTTAATTTACTAACCACTTGACCCTTAATGTCTTTTGGTATCATTATGGTTTAGGTTGAACAACTATTAAACCATTTAAGCCTTCAAGGCATTAGGCAGACTTAACTTCAAAAGTCTTTAATAGGTTTCACACCTTCAACCTTCATACGATCTTGAGGTCGTATGCCCTCATTCGATCTTGAGGTCGTATACCCTCATTCGATCTTGAGGTCGTATACACTCATACGGTTTGAGGTCGAATGCCCTCATACGGTTTGAGGTTGAATGCCCTCATACGGTTTGAGGTCAAATGCCCTCATACGGTTTGAGGTCGAATGCCCTCATTCGGTTTGAGGTCGAATGCCCTCATACGGTTTGAGATTGAATGCCCTCATACGGTTTGAGGTCGAATGCCCTCATACGGTTTGAGGTCGAATGCCCTCATACAGTTTGAGGTCGAATGCCCTCATACGGTTTGAGGTCGAATGCCCTCATTCGGTTTGAGGTCGAATGCCCTCAAAAGCTCAAGATCGTATGGACCTCCAAGGTGGTTCAAAGGGTAAACTCAATTAGGGTTTCCTATGTTGAAGCCTTCAATTGGTCTCAAGCTTGCTAACCACTTATCAATTGAGACAATTAGGGTTAGCCTTAACCAATTGGTTACTCAATTGATATCCAATTAGGGTTGGAGTTGGTTTAATTAAGGTCTATACACGTTCAACCATCAACACTCAACAATGTGAATCAAATCGAAGTTGAACCCATCAATTGACCTCCAATTGGGCTCAAAATTGGCCCAAAAGGTCTTGGGATCATTTGGATATCCTCCAAACGGTCTTGAGACCGTTTGACCAAGAATTCATAAAAATATAGATTGATTTGATAGGGGTTGAACCTTAATTAAGCCACAAATCAGCAATTTGATTATTTCAATAACCCATTGTAATTGGGCCCTCAATTGATCAAATTACCTTAACCCTAGACCTCCAAACGGTCTTGGGTTGTCACCAAATGGTCTTGAGACCGTTTGGATGAGTTCCAAATGGTCTTGAGACCGTTTGCCCATCCATCCTTTGGACTCTAGTGAAAATTCATCAAGGTTTGATTTATTGAGTTGATCATTACATCAATACTTGATTGAAATGTGATTTGGTATCTTTGTACCTTCAATTGGTCAACTATACTTGACCCCAGACCTCCATACGGTCTTGGGTGATCCCCAAACGGTCTTGAGACCATTTGGATGATTCCCCAAACGGTCTTGAGACCGTTTGGGCTAATCAACCCAAAATCTCAAATTAGCTCATTGTGATTTCAGCACTGATTTCAATTAGGGTTTGTCCTAGTAATCAACCTTCAACTCTTAACTCGTTGGGAATTAGTCCATAAAATTTGGTGAGTCATTAATTAACATCATTATGAACAGTAATATCATACGGTCAATGCTTAGTCAACCATCTTATATGGTCTTGAGACCGTTTGCCCAAAAAGGGAAAATTAAGCAGATTGAAAATCAGAACTAAATTCAATTGAATTTGCTAATTGTTTTGCCTATATCTCACGATTCCTTTGGAGTTAACCTCTAAAATTTTGTGGGTGATTAACCTTAATAATTATGAACAGGATTCCCATACGGTACACGCTTGGTCAACGCGGTCATATGGTCTTGAGACCGTATTCCTTCATACGACCTTGAAACCGTTTGCCCACCAAACGGTTTTGTAAACCGTATGGGCAATTGGTTGAGGTCGTATGGTAAAGTGGAAAACTGTGGATAAGCATAGGAAATAACACCCTCATCTTCTAGATCAAGAATAGCAACAGTTCCTCACGGATTTTCTTGCAAGAAAGCAAGGGAAGATAGGGAAGAAGAAGAACTAGCAACTAAAAGCATAGAAAAGATGTATATAACAAAGCATAGGTTTAGAGTTATAAAACCCGCCTAAAGCTTGCTCCTTGAGCTCCAAGCTTTTGAGCTCCAAGCCTTTAATGGCTTCCTAGAAGCTCCACAGGTCGGCCAAGGTGAATCCTCCAAGAAAAGTTTAGAAGAGATGGCTAGAAAGATAGAGCTAAGTGAGCTAGCCATGAATTTGACCTTGAATTCGAGTTTCATCCAAGAATTTAAGAAAAAGGAAGGATCCAAACCTACCTTGCACTCCCCTGGTCGTCCTCCTGAGCTCCAGAGCTCTCCTTAGTCGGTTTGAGCAAGGGGAACAGTGAAGGAAACGAAAGAAACATTCCTTTGCTAAGTGAGGAAAAGGGCTTATATACTTGGGGTGGAATTTCAACATAGGCACATAGGTTTTCCTCACTTTCAACTAAGTCCCTCCTTTCTTCTTTGCTCGTCCCTTCTTCTTATTTCTAAGGAAAACCTTCTTCTAATGGTCAAGAAATGAAGTCAAAGAAGATTAACCTATTACTAAAGCACACACATAAAAGGCTATAATACTTACACCTTGATTATTCAATCATAAAGGTGTTTTTCATTATATGATTATTCAATTGAAGTGACTTCTTCATCATTTCTTCTCTAAATGATGACAAGAGTCTTAAAAGATATTTTAGATGGTGTATTTTACAAGTTGCACCCCTCAAATTGGGTAAATTGCACTTTACTCCAATTTAGGGTTTCAAGCACATGGATTGCTTCCACAGCTGCACCTTGGTGCTCAAGCTTGGGAAATCCCTCAAACTTTACCATAATCATTCTTATGATGTCTCAACATCAGAGGAACATCTCAACATGTTCAAATTGCAAGTTAACCCTTCTAACTGGGTAAATTGCACATAGGTACCTGTATCACAAAACAATCAATTCAACATTGTTTAAAAGGAACAGAAAAGGAAAAGTATGTTCCTCAGGAACTTAATTACATGCAAAAAGATAATCACCAGTATCTTAATTACATAATTAGGCAAAACACCTAGGGTTAACTCATAACCCAGGTCAGGGATGTTACATTTGGACCAAACAGTCTCAAGACCGTTTGAGTCCAAATGGTCTCATGACCGTTTGGGATCAAACGATCCCAAACCGGTTGAGCCCATGCGGTTTCAAAAGGTGCTTTAGCAAACGGTTTCAAGTACTTGCTTTAGCAAACGGTCACAAGCACCACCTGTACCAAACGGTTTCAAACCGTTTGAACTTTGAATGACTAAGACCTTTTGGGGCTCAAGTAGTCAAAATTAATTGAGGACTCAATTGGTTAATCCATTTGGACACCTTTTGTAATTGAAGATTCAATTGGTCAATTCAATTGGATATCTTATTTAATGGAGGTCCAATGTAATCGAATCTCTTGAGAATTAAGATGATGAATGATCCATTGATCCAATGATGATTAGTAATGATAATCAATGAAGGTAGAAAGGTTGAATCCCTAATAGTACCTAAGTGATTAGTGCCAATTAAGGGATAAACCCTAATTTCCTATAAGAACAATGACTAGGTACATTATGTTAATCATAATTGTATGTACTTGATTGAAGGGTTGATGTAACCTAATCAAGTTGAGAGGATGATGGAAAGGAATTCATACATGAGTAGTGATCATGTGATGAATAGGGTATGATCCATAATAAAGAGATCATGAAACCGTAATCAAGAAGGTTGTTGAACCCCAATCCCTAACTTAGAGAAATATCAGATGTAACCCAAACCTAGGGTAATGTTGTGACTCGAAAACCAAGATAATAAAATGTGAATCCCTAATTGAGGTTGATTCCATGTGAATCCCTAATTGAGGTTGATTCAATGTGAATCCCTAATTAAGGTTGATTCCATGTGAATCCCTAATTGAGGTTGATTCAATGTGAAACCCTAATTGAGGTTGATTCCATGTGAATCCCTAATTGAGGTTGATTCAATGTGAATCCCTAATTGAGGTTGATTCCATGTGAATCCCTAATTGAGGTTGATTCAATGTGAAACCCTAATTGATGTTGATTCCATGAGAAACCCTAATTGAGGGTGATGCTATGAGAAACTCTTGTTGGGATGAATAGTAAACCCTAATTTTAGGCAATAAGATGTGAAAGCCTAATGAAGGGTAATGTTATATGCAATCCTCACCCTAATGAAGTATGATATTATGTGAAACCCTAAACCCTATTAAAGAATAATGATATGGGAAACCCTAATTTGAATAATGGAATGGTAACCAATACATTGATGGGGGAAATACCTAAAGTGATTGATTGTAGATACCCTTATAGCAAGCAATGCTTTAACCTGAGATGAGTCCATATCATTAAAGATAGTTGGACCATTCTTATGCGTGACCTATGCACTTCATGATAAGAGTGATAGGTTAGTGGATGAAAGGATTAAGATGGGAAATACCTTAATCCAAGATAAGTTGATAATTCAAGAAAGTTGGAAGTAATGAGGTAAGTGATACATCAAGATATGAAAGACTTCACAGTTAGCATCTCAAAGTTGATATACTTTGATAACTATGAAATCCTAATATGAGATGGGAAACCTTAACCCTAAATTGGGTAATGGGACATGAGAAATCATAATATGATATGAATAGTAAGCCCTAACCCTATTGAGGGAATAGAGGTGTTACTATTGTATTACATGAAGTAATATGTTATGTTGCCTAGTGAGAGGTGACAAGATGCTTTATGGGCCTTATGAGCCATGAGGATGGTTGTTGCCTATTGAGAGGTAACAAAATGTTTTAAAGGTTACCCAGGATTGATATAGATCAATACCTGGAATAAAATCACAGGATTGAGATAGTTCAATACCTGGAATAGAGGCACATGATTAACATAGTCTAATACATGGAATGCACATGATTGGCTAACTCCCAATACCTGGGATAATAACACATGATTGGCTAATTCCCAATACCTAGAATGCATTGGATTGGCTAACTCCCAATACCTGGAATAATAACACAGGATTGGCTAACTCCCAATACCTGGAATAATAACACATGATTGGCTAACTCCCAATGCTTGGAATAATAACACATGATTGGCTAACTCCCAAGACCTGGAATGCACAGGATTGGCTAACTCCCAATACCTGGAATAATACCACATGACTGGTAATAATCCAATACCTAGAATAGTTGCACATGATTGACATAGATCAATACCTGGAATAGTTATACATGATTGACATAGATCAATACCTGGAATAGTTGCACAGGATTGACATAGATCAATACCTGGAATAGTTATACATGATTGACATAGATCAATACCTGGAATAGTTGCATAGGATTGACATAGATCAATACCTGGAATAGTTGCACAGGATTGACATAGTTCAATACTTGGGAATGGATACACATGAATAATATAAGTCTAATGCTTGTACTAGTTGCACAGGATTGGTGTAATCCAATGCCTGGAATATTTATATAGGATTGGTATAGACCAATGCCTGAATAAGACATGATGATGCACACTCTCATGTCCAATATAACCAAAATCTATTTAGCTGATTGGCTAAGGCCAATAAGTTGAAACAAGAATGTCTCATGGGTGACATATCAAGATAATGAGTGTCACAAGAGAAGTTTGACATGATGGTATAATATGGAGGATAAATGATATACATGTTCTTCCTATTTCTTATTAATAGAAAAGTTGATCCACTGTTCTATCATAGATAGTTACAATACTTTAAGATGAGAATGCTTTAAATTGCATATCCTCTGTCCAATTTCGTGTATATAACTGCAATAATAATGTTTTGGCGGAGAGTTATATCTCCCGCTGGGACAATTTACAATTGTCTCACCCCCGTGGGATCCAATTTTTTAGGTGGACGCGGACAAAGAGGCAGGAAACCTTTAGCAGAGAAAGAACAACAACAACAGTATCAAGGACAGTAGTAATATCTCAGGTGGAGATACTGTATGTCTAGTCATATAGTTAAAGGTCCTATGTGTCGTCTCTGTACTCTCAGGTCCTCAGAGTCAGTAGTCAGTGTTTTTATTGAATCAATATGAGATTTTGGCTTGATGCCTTGAGGTTTTATGTTGTCTGTATATAATGTTGAATAGGATAGCTGATGTTGCAATCCTCGAGAAGAGATAGTACATGTTGTGTACTTAAGGAACAAAATGTAAATATTATACTTTGGTTCTTGATGAAAAAGATTTCCTATGTGTGGATCTCTTTGCAAAAAGTTTTAATTTTTAGTGATTTTCAGTATCTATTGCAAATGATTCGCTTCCGCTTAAGTAAATTTTGTTTTTATAAGTTGGATGCCACAATTTAGTGGTATGACGTGTATTTTACTACGCGCTAAAAACGCAAGTGTACGCGTCGAGTAATATAGGCCTTGTGAGGCCCGAGTCGAACTCAGGGATACGTGAATTATTGGAGACTTCTACTAACTAATCGCAATCAGCTAGACCGATTAACAAAGTAGGGTTTTGTTGTTCAAATTAAAAGAAAATAAAAATCAAACAAAGAAAACAATCGATTAAAGGTTAATTTAATCAATTAAAAGGGATATCTTTAGGATGGCGGTTTCACCGCGGGTCAACATTGTATTAGATATCATATAATTCCTCACACTTCTCTCTCTATCCGGGTAGTGGCCTGAAATGAGAATTACCCACTGTCGTGGTGTAATCCACTACTTAGATTTAGGTTGATTCCATCGTCATAGTAATCATTCCCCTAAACTAAGCGCATTAAGATCGGTCCCTCAGTTCCCACCATTAATTTTACAACTCCTTTGTCAAGGGTTTTATTAATTAATGTAGAATTCGTCTCTTTTCAACCGTTAATCCTTCTGTCGAAGTGATTAAGGGCATTAATTTATTATTATGGTGATCAAACATAACAATAGAAATAGAGAAAACGAATTTATACCACGGATATGAGAGAAAAATATGAATTATCAATATAAAATCATCATACAATGTATCCCCGGGCTACTCCCGGTCCTAAAGATTGAGGGTTTTAGCCTCTCATGTTCATCTTACACGAATACATGGTAGAAATTGGGGAATTCATAAGAAAAACGTGAAATAAATGGGAAAACCCCTGAACGGAGAAGAACCGGTGGATCCTTGGCATAGAACACAAGCTTTCCCCGCCTGTCGGTGGTGGAAATTGTCTTCGGCAGCGTCCGAATCACCCGGGATGAGCTTCTCGGCCTCCGTTCTCCTTTCTCTCCTCCTCGGCACTCGTGCAAAACCAAAAACGAGATCTTTTCCTTCTGGGCGGCCGTCATTAGGTATAAGTCCCTAATTAGGTCGTCAAATAATGACAGCCGTCCGATTGATATCAAAACAGATCCAACGCATATCTGCCGGCGTCGATACCATCGACGCGGGTCGATGGTATCGACCCAGCGGATTAGCGGCAACTTTCCTTTCTTTTATTCTGAGCGCCTGTGGTGATCTCGATACCATCGACTTGCGTGTCGATGGTATCGACATCTTTAGCGTCGGTTGTTGTCGTTTAGCGACGCTGTAGCTCTCCTAGTGTCGATGGTATCGACTTCATCCTCGCCAGCAGCCTGGAGACATCTCGATGCCATCGACATTGGTGTCGATGGTATCGACTCTGTATTGCTCTTCTCGGCTGACAACCTGTGGCTTCGTCGATGGTATCGACATCCGTCGATGGTATCGACAGATGCAGATACTTGTTCTTCCTGAAATTTCACAACAAGCCCAAGTAAATCCACACAATTTATAATAAGATGATAAATAATACTCAAAATAGTAAAACGAAGGGGATTTGATATAAAATGATGGCAAAAGACCAAATAAAATGAATTATGCAATAATATCCATGAAAATGAGTAATTAAGGCACAAAACACATATGAAATAGGTCTCTAAATGCGACTCAAAATCATCGCATCAAACTCCCCTAAGCTTAAACATTGCTCGCCCTCGAGCAACTAACCCTTAGAATAGAATTGCAGATGTCAACTAACAATCAACACATCACCCCACATCCCACATTACTCCCACTGGACATTCTCAAACCGGCCTTTCCTAATCACAGAATAGTAATTACCCTACATGCGACAATAATCATCAATAAAAGAAATTATCCTTCAAATCGATGAACACTATCACATAAGGCAGTTAACATAATAAAGTTCGCCGATTCAGCCATGGTGCATCTTGTGATCGCCTAAACTACGTTGCTCGCCCTAACTACCATCTACATGGAAGCAGTCCTCCTTATAATCATGAGTGAGGAGAAAATCACGGTGGCCTACCAATTCGAGCAACGGGTGGATGGAATGGGTGGTTCATGGGAGAATATGGAAGTATTACACAGTTTCAGTATGCATATAACAAAATGCCCTAAATGATGCAAATGCACATTAAGAATGCCCTAATGCCTAAAAGTGGGTGGAATGATGCATGCACTAACCTTCTACCTCAAAATGAGATAGAAATCTACTCAAGCCACATCATGTACTCAATTCCCCTGTTATACAAGTGATATCATTCCTTTCTCCCTCTTATTCCATTTCCTTCTAAATTCTCTTCTCTTTTTTTTCATTTTGTTTTTTTTTCTTTTAGCCCACATATCCATAATTGCTTAGAGCTACATGTGTTAGGCTATTTTCTTCATGATTGGAAATCTTTGTACTAATGCGAGGGTATGGAACAATTTAGATCACTTTTCAGGACAACTGAGGTACATGGTGTACTTATGCATGAAAATCATGAAAGTTATGAGTGCAACTACATGACATGCACCTAAAGGTAATGTGCATGTATCATCGTATATTTTTTTTTGTTGTATGCAAAATTATGAAAATAGGAATGCAAACCCTATCTACATGCTATGCACGCAAAAGAAATTGAAACTGCACTTTACTTCCAATTCTTGGGTGGATTATAGAAAATGGGGTGGAATGATCACAAGATTAAGTGACTGAACCTTAGAAGAAAATTATGTGTCCCTCCTTACTGACATGTGTAGTAGTTTAAAGGGTTCTTTCTCTTACATCTGCTTAAGGTCTCATTACCATTTGATTAGGTTAGGCTCAAACAACCGTTACTATCCACTTTGCATGAGTCAATGGGGGTGTGAGTATGACATATTGCTTCAAAGTTGACATAATCAATCATTTTGATAGAACAAGTTCCCCAAGGACAACCAAGTAAAGCTATCCAAATGACACAGAAAAATTTTAAATTCCCTTAATTTCCCCATGAAAACAGCAAGATGACAATTTTTAAGACATCCACGATTACACTAGATAGATGTGGATCCTAAATAAAAACTTAAAATTGCAAAAACAAATAACAAAGCAGAAACTAAAAACAACTAAAGAAAAGATAAAAGATAGAGCTGTTCCAGCCACCCCCCTAAGCTTGAATCCGACTATGGCCTCATAGTCAAAGACTAACTTAAGGGCGGAACAGTGATACCCTGATCAATCTTGCGGAGGCGGTGGTGGGTATTGTGGTGCTGTAGGATCCCAAGACGGGTACTCCCCCTGGAAGCTTGGATCATATTGGGTCCTCGGCGGAGGCTGTGGATAGCCTCCAAAGTAGTCTTGACTCCAGTAATGGTCAAAGAAGGGCTCATGTTGCGTCTCTATCCGCTGCAACCGGGTGTGCATGTGCTCTTGGTTGGCGAGGATGAGCCGCTCGTTCTCGAACATAGCCCGTTGGTTGTCAAGTACCCGGATCGTAGTGTCATGAATACCGGTATACATACCCATGTGCTGCAGCTGAGTCTGTTGTATGTCCTGCAGCATGGCGTACATCCCTTGCATGGAGTAGGGATCCGCAGCTGGCTGCTCTTGCTGTGGTGATGGCGGCAGGGGCTGAGATGATGAAGATGCACCTGGATGCATCCTAGGACGCTTCCGTGGTGCCACACGTGCTCGAAGAGGTGTGAAAGCCTCCTCTTCCTCTGCAGCCTCGCCCTCTTGCTCGTCACCACCGTCGTCTTCTTCGGAGGACTCGATGGCTATGATTGGCCACCGGAAGTGATGCTTGCCCTCGATGTGGAAGACGTCGTCCGGTAGGGATGCCTCCTGGTAAGCTTGGTTGACGTGGCAATGAGCGTACGCCAACCTGTCTCGGATAAGAATGAGGTTTGAACGGTGCAAGTGTTGCACGTTCACCTTACTCCGCGTAGAAATCGGAGTCATGGACTGAAAGTTCAGCCCCAAGTAAAGCGCCACCCTGGTAACCAGACCACCAAAGTGTATTGGACCCTTCCTTGTGCTCCGCTTCACCGCCATGACGCGCTGTAACCAGAATGCTCCCCAGTTGCACTCTTGACGTTTCAGGAGTGCATAGAGAAAGAACAGGTCACTCTCCTGAAACTTGCTCAAAGCAAGATCGCTCCGAGCGAAGAAGGTCAAGCTCAGCATCCTATGCAAGACCCAGACGAACGGGTGCTCAAAATCTGCTACCGCGGCATTGTGGTAGCTCACGGTCTTCCCTGCCGGCACTGTAACTAGCTCGGCGAAGATTTTATCGTAGTCGGTGCGGGCGTCGGGGCGTCGGTGATCGTGGCGGCTGTGGTTCCAGTTGAAGATGTCGTTGAACTGCTTCAACGTGATGTTGTAATTGTTGTTGAAGAGTCGGAAGGACACCCTTCCCTGAATCCACGTCTGGTCCGATGGTACCACGTCATTTGGTACGACGCAGATATCAAGAGACGCCATGAACTCGGCCACCAGTTCCTTGTATGTGGGCCATTTGCCGAAAAACGGCTGCCCATCCGCATGACAGTCCATCTCATACAAGCGATTGGTGTGCCGCGCTTGCCCGGCCAACACATAGGCCAAGTTGGCCTCGAATCCCAGCTCCCTGATCATTCCCCGGTCCACATACCGGGTGGCCTCGAACTTCCGCTTCATTATCTCCTCGTATACCTTCCTTGCCTCCATGTTGGCGTGAATAAGGCGTGGACGAGAGATGGAAGCGGTTGGAGGAGGAACAAACTCCTCGATCTCCATGGGGTGCGCGCTTGATGAAGATGCTCCGCCCGTATGCACCATGATTGCGAGAAGAATGAGATTGGGAGAAAAGAGCTCGGTGAAGATGGAGAGAAATTCTCCGCTCGGTGACGCTTCTCCGCAGGTGTAGAGGGCTCGGGGGAGTGCTCGGCGCAATGGGAGATACTTGCTCTGAGGGTGTGATGTCATATGACGTTGCAAGTCCCCTTAAATAGACTTGATCGGCGCCCCTGTTGACCCGTCGATACCATCGACGCGGGTCGATGGTATCGACACGTCTCGCGGGTAGCTGCATCTGTCGCTGGTATCGACGGCTGATGTTTGCTGGATCGAGAAACCCGGATCGCTGACGGGTCGATACCATCGACAGAAGTCGATGGTATCGACGCAGCACCCGGATCGCTGACGTGGCTGTTGCGATCGTCGTCGATGTCTTCATGCGGATCGGTGACATGTCCGTCGATGCCATCGACGGGTGTCGATGGTATCGACTTGCTTTTATTGTGACACCTCCGTTTATTGCATTCAACCTGTGATGATGTCGATACCATCGACGAGGCCGTCGATGGTATCGAGTGACTGAGCAAAATTCGTCTGAATATCTCCAGAGATCTCGATGGTATCGACGGGGATGTCGATACCATCGACACTTTTATTGCGACCTGCCTGTGACCATGTCGATGCCATCGACGGGTCCGTCGATGGTATCGACGCAGTGCGATTTCTGCTGGTGTCAACCTGAACCGACTGATGTGTCGATGGTATCGACCCTGCCTGTTCCTGTACATTTAACAAACGGATCAAGGTATCATTGTTAAACTAAAAAGTAAACAAAATAAAAGCAAACTACACCTAATATTAAACTATCCTAATGTACCAATGGTTGGGTTGCCTCCCAACAATCGCCCTTCTTTAGCGTCTTAGGCTAGACGTCGGTCCTTCTTCTCATTCATGTACAAGTGAAATGAGTTTAACCTCATTCACTTTCCTCTTATAGTTCTCACCAAAGTACAGCTTCAAGCGTTGCCCGTTCACCAAGAACGTGGCCTCTCCATCTCGCACGAGAATCACTCCGTGCGGTCTCACTTCTTCCACCTCGAAGGGTCCACTCCATCGGGATTTCAGTTTCCCGGGATGCAATTTGAGACGAGAGTTGAACAATAGGACACTGTCTCCTTTCTTGAACGTGCGCATCTCAATGTGGCGATCGTGGATCAGCTTTGTGCGCTCCTTATAAATACGGGCATTCTCATATGCCGTCATGCGTAGCTCATCCAATTCATTCAATTCAAACATTCTTTTCCTCCCGGCCTCGTCATAGCGCAAGTTCAGCCTTCTTAGCGCCCAATGGGCCTTGTGCTCCAATTCTACCGGAAGATGGCATGCCCGGCCATACGCCAACCTAAAAGGTGTAGTGCCTATAGGTGTTTTGTACGCCGTTCGATAAGCCCAAAGTGCATCCAGTAGCAATGCACTCCAATTCTTCCGTGTAGATGCTACGGTCCTTTCTAAAATCTTCTTGATTTCCCTGTTTGATACCTCCACCTGTCCTTGCGTTTGTGGATGATATGGGGTGCCAATGTTGTGCTTGACCCCATATTTCTTCAAAAGTGAAGCAAATTTCTGATTTCGGAAGTGTGTGCCTCCGTCACTAATGATCATTCGAGGAATCCCGAACCTGCAGAAAATATTCTCTTTGACGAACCTGCACACTACATTCGAATCATTAGTCCTTGTGGGGATTGCCTCTACCCACTTCGACACATAATCCACAGCAAGCAAAATATAAAGATTTGAATTTGAGGACACAAAGGGTCCCATGAAGTCAATGCCCCATAAATCAAATACCTCGACTTCCTGAAACACATTCAGGGGCATTTCTTGTCTCCTTGAGATATTACCTGCACGCTGGCACGGGTCACACTGCCTAACAAAATCATAGGCATCCCGGAACAAAGTGGGCCAATAAAGGCCGCTCTCCAACACCTTAGCTGCTGTCCGTGAGCTAGCATGATGTCCTCCCGTAGGCGACGCATGACAATGATGTAGAACACTTTCGTACTCTACCTCCGGCACGCACCTGCGAAGAATACCATCCCTGCATTGCTTCAACAATATTGGGTCATCCCAAAAATAGTATCTCAATGAATGGAAGAATTTCTTCTTCTCTTGATAAGACCAATCTTCCGGGATGATCCCGCAAGCCAGATAATTCACAATTTCCGCAAACCATGGTTCTTTAGAATCAATTTTTAAAAGTTGTTCGTCGGGAAAAGTCTCGGTAATGGGTATATGCAAACCTTGTTCATCCACCCTCTCTAACCTAGACAAGTGGTCAGCCACCACATTTTCAATTCCCGACTTGTCCTTGATTTCAATATCGAATTCTTGTAGGAGCAAAATCCACCTAATTAGTCTAGGCTTCGCATCCTTCTTCTCCATCAAATATTTTATTGCGGCGTGATCCGTCCACACAACCACCTTAGAACCCACTAAGTATTGCCGAAATTTCTCAAAAGCAAATACAACAGCAAGTAACTCTTTTTCCGTGGTTGTGTAATTTAATTGAGCATCATTAAGCATTTTTGAGGTGTAGAAAATCACAGCAGGCTTGTTATCTACCCTTTGCCCCAAAACAGCCCCCACAGCATAGTCAGACGCATCACACATCAACTCGAAAGGCTTTGTCCAATCCGGCGTTTGAACAACCGGAGCCGAAATCAGCTTTTCCTTCAAAACCTCGAATGCGTGAAGACATTTCTCATTGAAATCAAAAAATGCGTCTTTTTCCAACAATTCCGATAATGGCTTTGCGATTTTTGAAAAATCCTTGATAAAGCGCCGATAAAACCCAGCGTGTCCTAAAAAGCTTCTCACCCCTTTTACAGAATTTGGTGGGGGTAGTTTAGAAATCACCTCAATTTTTACGGGGTCTACCTCTAGACCCTTGCTAGACACCTTGTGTCCTAGCACAATTCCTTCTGTCACCATCATGTGACATTTCTCCCAATTGAGGACCAAGTGTATGTCCTCGCACCGCTGCAATACCTTATCTAAATTATAAAGGCATTCATCAAAAGACGCTCCATAAACTGAGAAGTCGTCCATGAAGACTTCGAGACACCGCTCCACCATGTCAGAGAAAATGGCGAGCATGCAGCGTTGAAAAGTCGCCGGCGCATTGCATAAACCAAGCGGCATACAGCGGTAGGCGAAAGTCCCATAGGGACATGTAAACGTAGACTTCTCTTGATCCAAAGGATCAATAGAAATCTGGTTGTACCCCGAGTAACCATCTAGGAAACAAAAATGCGACCGACCGGCTAAGCGTTCCAAAATCTGATCAATGAATGGCAATGGAAAATGATCTTTCAGAGTTGCGGCATTCAATCGGCGGTAATCAATGCATACACGCCACCCGGTTACCAATCGGGTGGTGACAAGTTCATTTAGAAGATTTGTAGTGACAGTGATTCCCCCCTTTTTAGGGACTACCTGTGTGGGGCTCACCCACGTCGAATCAGATATGGCATAAATAATCCCTGCAGCAAGCAACTTAATGACTTCCTTTTTGACAACCTCCATCATGCTTGGATTTAGACGTCTTTGAGGCTGTATGACTGACTTGGCTCCTTCCTCAAGCCGAATCTTATGTTGACAAATTGTAGGGGAGATCCCCTTGATGTCCGCCACTGACCACCCAAAGGCTCCATGGTGGTTCTTGAGCACTATCAGTAGCTGCTCCTCCTCATCCGTACTCAAGTATGCAGAAACAATCACTGGCAACTTGTCCTACTTAGCTAGAAAGACGTACTTCAGGTGCGGGGGCAATGGCTTTAACTCCAGATCAGGTGGGCAGATAAGGGATGATTGTAGCGGTGGGGGCAGTGTACCCAAATCTTCATAGTGCCTCGTGTAGAAACATGGAAGCATTTGAAGCATTTTGGCGCACTCCTTGAGTGAAGTACTCCGCATCCAATCATAAGTGACATTAAGCAAGCACGCCTCTAGAGGCAATTCCGGATATGCATCACAGACAGAAGTAATTATCACATCATCCTCCCATGAAGGTGGAATGTCCTCATTCTCATCATTTGGAAACCCGACAACCTTGCATAAAGAGACAGCTTTCGTTTGCTCCATAAGGTCTACCGCCAAGGTCCCATTGTCTATCCTGCTCATCACATGGGCCATATCTAAAAATGGCTTCCCGAGACAAAGTGAGATATTGCTTTCCACATGCTTCACCATGTTGCACTGTGCCTTTGCTTTAGTAGATGTATTGCTGTTGGGCATGACCATCTCAAAGCGATCATCCGCAATGCCTAAGGTCAAGCGACCTCTCCCCATCTCCAAGATCATGTCAGCTGTAGCTTGAAATGGGCGACCAAGAAGTAACTCATTGCCGTGTTCGTCCTGCATCTCCATCACAACAAAATCAGCGGGAAAAACAAAGCGGTCTACCTTTACCAAAACATCCTCACAGATTCCATATGGTTTCACCACAGAATTATCGGCCAATTGGATAGTCATATTGCTTGGCCTTGACTCCTTCAATCCAAGTTTCTTGAATGTAGAAAGGGGCATCAGATTGATGCTTGCCCCGGAGTCACAAAGCGCTTCGCCAAATTTGAACTTCCCGATAAAGCATGAAATATTGAAACACCCGGGATCCTGTCGCTTTGGCGGAAGAGTGCCCATAATAAAAGCACTCACTTGCTCCTTCAATACCACAACCTCAGTGTCGGGTATCTTCCTCTTCTTGGTGATGACATCTTTAAGAAACTTTCCATAAGACGGGACTTGTTCAATTGCCTCTAACAAGGGAATATTCACAGATAACTTCCTAAAGCTGTCCAGAAATTTTTTAAACTGTGCATCCACCTTTCTTGCTTTTGCACTATTGGGATAGGGAACCGGAACGGTATGTGCCCTTTGATGAGGTGGCACATAGGGAGTTAATTTCTGTGGTTCCTCCTCAGTGGCTTGTCCTTCCTTACCATCTTCGGTTGTGTCATCAATTTGCTCTATGACTGGTGCAGGCTGCTCCTTAGCGGTTGCTTCTTCGACTGTGTCCTGCGGTGTGCTTGTGTCATCCGCCCTTGGATCAAGCACCTTCTTACCGCTCCTCAACAATATGGCCTTGGCCTGTTGGTTTCCCCCGAGAACATTGGTGTTCCCCGGAAAACCCGGATGTGCCGGCTTCTTCAAGCTTGCAATCTCCGCTGCCATCTGTGCCATGGAAGTCTCTATAGTCCGCATCTGAGCCCCGTGGCTCTGCAACGTCTACTCAAACTGGTTCATGTATTCACCTTGTTGCTTTATTTGCTGCCCAAAAGTGTTCATCAACTCTTGATTTTGCTTTATGACTTGATTGAGCAACTCCGTGCTCTTATCCTCCGTGGCCGGTGCAGGCTTGGCGTCCGGATCTTGCAGAAAGTTATTTGGATCCTTCCATGAAAATTTCTTGTCTTTCCTCCATGAATAATCGTTATTCCTGTACCCCTGCTGTTGCCTCATGTACTTGACCTGAGCCTCATCCTCGGACTCATTGTCTTCTTTCTGTAGCAACTTCTTAGCGAGAAGATCCATCTTCTCATTCAGCTCTCTAATTGCCTTAGACTCACTGGCAACTCTCGCTTGCTCAACTGGGCCTCGCTCTCTCTCTCCCCAAGATTGTTTTCGTGCCATATTCTTCAATATTTCCCAGCATCTTGTATCAGTGTTGTTTAGAAAGAATCCAGAACCGGCCGAGTCCAAGTTGCTTCTATCATGCTCGGAGAGAGCAAAGTAGAAGATCTTCACTTGGGTTTCCTTGTCCAATCCATGATGTGGACATCTCCTCAACATGACTTGGAATCGCTCCCAAGTCTCAGAATAAGTCTCACCCGCCTGTTGGGTGAAATTGTGGATCTTCCGGATCATATCATTGGTTTTCTCAGGAGGAAAGAACCTCTCGAAGAAAACCTCCACCATGTGATCCCATGATTCAACAAACTCATCGTCGAGGTTATGAAGCCACTCTCTTGCCACTCCAGCCAAGGAACTCGGGAATAACTTGAGATAGAGCACATCCTGCGGAAATCGATCTATCTTCACCATATCGCAGTTCTCCACAAACTGACTAATGTGTGCCACTGGATCTTCATTTTTCAGCCCATGAAATGCATTGGATTTGACCAAATTAATCAGTGCTGGGTCGATCTTGTATGTAGGTATGTTTAGCCCCTATTTCTTTATAGGCCCCTTTGATGCCGAGGAAGAAGACGCCTTGATCTTCTCCCATATTGTCTGTGCTTCAGCCATTACTTCTTCTTGTTCTTGCTCAGATTCAGAATTTATATCACTGTGGTGTTCCTCCTCGTAGTAGTCCTCGTCCTCTGGTCCCGCAGATGGAACCTCAGGTGTGCGATTCACGTAGTCTCGACTACGTGTGTGCACCATGCAAAGTACCTGAAAAAAAATGGAAATAGGGGTTCAGTACAATGCTTTGAACGAGTCAACACAATTATAGAGAAATAAAGGAATTTTTTGAAATTGTTTTAAAATAAATAAAAAAATGTGGCCTAGAATGGCCGCTCTTAGCACTCAAAGTGCCAATAATTCGCCGTATCCCCGGCAACGGCGCCAAAAACTTGACGTGTATTTTACTACGCGCTAAAAACGCAAGTGTACGCGTCGAGTAATATAGGCCTTGTGAGGCCCGAGTCGAACTCAGGGATACATGAATTATTGGAGACTTCTACTAACTAATCGCAATCAGCTAGACCGATTAACAAAGTAGGGTTTTGTTGTTCAAATTAAAAGAAAATAAAAATCAAACAAAGAAAACAATCGATTAAAGGTTAATTTAATCAATTAAAAGGGATATCTTTAGGATGGCGGTTTCACCGCGGGTCAACATTGTATTAGATATCATATAATTCCTCACACTTCTCTCTCTATCTGGGTAGTGGCCTGAAATGAGAATTACCCACTGTCGTGGTGTAATCCACTACTTAGATTTAGGTTGATTCCATCGTCATAGTAATCATTCCCCTAAACTAAGCGCATTAAGATCGGTCCCTCAGTTCCCACCATTAATTTTACAACTCCTTTGTCAAGGGTTTTATTAATTAATGTAGGATTCGTCTCTTTTCAACCGTTAATCCTTCTGTCGAAGTGATTAAGGGCATTAATTTATTATTATGGTGATCAAACATAACAATAGCAATAGAGAAAACGAATTTATACCACGGATATGAGAGAAAAATATGAATTATCAATATAAAATCATCATACAATGTATCCCCGGGCTACTCCCGGTCCTAAAGATTGAGGGTTTTAGCCTCTCATGTTCATCTTACACGAATACATGGTAGAAATTGGGGAATTCATAAGAAAAACGTGAAATAAATGGGAAAACCCCTGAACGGAGAAGAACCGGTGGATCCTTGGCGTAGAACACAAGCTTTCCCCGCCTGTCGGTGGTGGAAATTGTCTTCGGCAGCGTCCGAATCACCCGGGATGAGCTTCTCGGCCTCCGTTCTCCTTTCTCTCCTCCTCGACACTCATGCAAAACAAAAAACGAGATCTTTTCCTTCTGGGCGGCCGTCATTAGGTATAAGTCCCTAATTAGGTCGTCAAATAATGACAGCCGTCCGATTGATATCAAAACAGATCCAACGCATATCTGCCGGCGTCGATACCATCGACGCGGGTCGATGGTATCGACCCAGCGGATTAGCGGCAGCATTCCTTTCTTTTATTCTGAGCGCCTGTGGTGATCTCGATACCATCGACTTGCGTGTCGATGGTATCGACATCTTTAGCGTCGGTTGTTGTCGTTTAGCGACGCTGTAGCTCTCCTAGTGTCGATGGTATCGACTTCATCCTCGCCAGCAGCCTGGAGACATCTCGATGCCATCGACATTGGTGTCGATGGTATCGACTCTGTATTGCTCTTCTCGGCTGACAACCTGTGGCTTCGTCGATGGTATCGACATCCGTCGATGGTATCGACAGATGCAGATACTTGTTCTTCCTGAAATTTCACAACAGGCCCAAGTAAATCCACACAATTTATAATAAGATGATAAATAATACTCAAAATAGTAAAACGAAGGGGATTTGATATAAAATGATGGCAAAAGACCAAATTAAATGAATTATGCAATAATATCCATGAAAATGAGTAATTAAGGCACAAAACACATATGAAATAGGTCTCTAAATGCGACTCAAAATCATCGCATCATGGTACCAGAGCTCTAGGTTCGCTGAGTCTACAGAGACATAGGACTAAGGTATCGAGTCTGTTCTAAGTGTACCTCAGTATATCTTATAGTGTCTTCTGCTTATGCAGAAGAAGATATATAACTTAAAGATGTCTAAAGGACGAGAAGAATACATTGCTGAGAGCAATGTTGCTGCACCAGTGGGAGGTGTAAGGGATCAGGCAAGGGAGGAACCAGTGCCTGAAAATCCCCATGTTGATGAAGTCATGAGAGGAAACCCAGATATTCATAATCTTTTTGGGAAGCTCATGACCACACTAAGGTATATGGAAGATCGGATGCCAGCATCAACACCCAGGGCACCAACTCCCAATGAGGGATATGGGTCTGGTAAGACCTTTGAACGACTACGTCGTGTCGGAGCCATTGAATATGCTGGAACATCTGATCCAGCAGATCCTGATCTCTGGCTCACTAAGTTAGAAAAAGCCTTTAAGATCCTTAGTATCCCAGAGGCTGACAAAGTTAAACATGCAGTGTACCTTTTGAAAGGTAGTGCTGGACACTGGTGGGCTATAGAAGAAATAAAAAGGAATGATGAAGAGGTTGGCTGGGAGGAATTTCGTAGAGAATTCATCAATAAGTATTTTCTAAAGACTTATTTAGATGAAAATATCTCATAGTTTGAGAAAATACGACAGGGAGCCATGTCAATAAGTGAATATGAGGTTAAGTTCATGGAACTTTTATGATTTTCCCCCAGATGGCTGCTACTGAGGAGGAAAAGATTCGACATTTTGAGAAAGGATTGAATGCTGAGATGTCCATTCTGGCATCTGCCCTAGAAAGTAGGGAGAGGTTTGCCACATTTAGGACTAATGAGTAGTGGCAGCAGACAACCAAAATCTTCACCAGTTCAACCACAATATAGTGCACATATGCAGGGGTCATCAAGTTGGGGTCGATCTTGTCATAAATGTGGACAGCTAGGACATTTTAGACAACAATGTCCAAGGAGAAACAATGAAATGACCCAGTAGTCAAGGCATAATCTGCAAAACCCACAAGGACCTCAGTCCAGTGGAGCATATGATAGAGGACAAAAACAAGTGTCACAGTTTAGTCCATCTACTTCTGGTAGTAAAGGACAAAGGCAATAACCAATAACAACTAAGTCCATGTTCTGGGTTAGATAAGATGCTAGTTATCTTGTAAAAGGTAGACTTGTCAAGATAGAACTTTCTATTTTGAGTTACCTTCTATTTCCTACTATAAGAAAAGTAGTTTTTATTTAGTTCATGTATATAATCCTTTAAGGATATGAGGAAGAGATAGTAGTATGAAATTTGTGTTGAGTTTAATATTCTTTTACATGTTTTGAAGTTTCTCTTTCTCCATCAAGAAAGGGAAGAGATGAAAAAGGAACTCAGAAGAAATCTGAGATATTAAATATACTAAATCTAAAGAGATGAAAAACATAAAATAAAGTAAGTGCATACTACTTGATCTCAGTATTTATATACCCTAGCCAGGTATACAACTATTGATGATAAAGTGAGTATGTAAACTCTTAGATTGTAATCTTTTTTATTGCCCTGATCAAGTAGTCATTCTGATACAATCTAATGAGTATCATGAAATAAGAAGCATGGAATGAATAAATGTGTCATGTTTTAAGCATAAGAAAGAGAAATCTGAGATAACCTCAGATGAGCATGTTTGTATGAGGAATTAAAAGCATAATCCTCATAAGATTATAAGGAGGAATATGATTCCTTGTTTTCTTTTCTCTCAGGGACATGGCAATCAAGTGGATCATAGAACACTTGATGTGCATAATATAAAGATGTTTATGTGATGGATACTTAGAAAGGTATCAGTTTATCTTGGACTTTGGCTCCAAGATGAAGATATATGTAACAAGTAATGTCCCAAGATGAAAGGAAGATAAATAAGTGATGTGTTTTTAATACATGTGATAGATACCAAAGTAAGAGATTCTGGTATCTAAGAAATAATAGATGGTTTATGTTGAATATGTGAAATGGTCAATTATGAAATCAAATTAGTCATGTAAAATAATATGAACATCACATGTTAGGGGTTTATGTTTTGCTTAAACATAACAATTGAAGATATCTTTGAGATAAGTTCTTAATTGATAAGTAACATTTCCTTATGATAAGAGAATGTACAACTAATGAGATAGTTAGTGCAGGCAATAAGGAAAGATAGTATGGTGTTATCAGGTGAGATGACACAATCAAGGTATGAAAAGACTTATAGTCTCAAGTGGATGACAAAATATAATGATGATCTTAAAAGAGAAATACTGAACCAACTAAGGAACATGGGAGTATGTGTTCCATGTGAACCATTCCATGATAAATTTGTGTAAAATAACTTTTTGTTGATAAAAACTCTATGGTGTCTCCATAATAATGAGGTGTTATGTGAGGACATGATGACATGATGCATGGATAATATCTGTTTCCCTTTATCTGGGATTTTGGGGACAAAATCCTTGTTAGGGGTTTATAATTTGTAACATCCTTGACCTGGGTTATACTTAACCCTAGGTGTTTTGATTAAGAAAGATGATTATATGTTTAATCTTATCTTGTGAAAAGTAATTAGGGCTCATGAGAAACTTATGTTTCAATTTTGGTCCTGTTTAAACAATGTTGAAGCAATGTTTGCTTATTTTGGACTAAAGTGCAAATTACCCAAGTTGGGGGGTTAAATTGCAAATTTTGCATGATAATATGTTCCTCATGTGTTGAAGCATCATGAGAATGAATATGATGCAAAGGTATGGCTTGTGGTAGCCTGAGTACCAAGGAAAAGTTGATAAAGCAATGTTTGTGCATTAAAACCTAGTTTTGGTGTAAAGTGCAATTTACCCAAAACCTAGGGTTCAATATGCAAATTACCAATTCAATAAGGTCCCTAATGTTTCTTGTCACCAGTTAGAGCAAATAAAATGAGAGGGGGGCCTCATTTGAATTAAGTTGGAGGAGAGAGAATCTTGATATTAAAATAATCAAGATTTAATCCTAATTGAAACCCTAATTCGATTTAGGGAAAAAAATAAATGTATTAATTAAAGTCCTTCAACCAAAATTAAAATGGTTGGATTATGATGTGCGTGGACATCCTTGAGCCTTGCAAGGACCACGAAAATATCCAAGGGAATGGATAACTCACTCACAATTTTATAAGAAAAAGAAATATCCACTCACATAGGGATATTAATATTATATGATTTAAGGTGCTTGATTTGCTTTTCTTTAAATCATGGATAATTGAGAGGAATAAGAGGCAAACAAGATAGCCTCGTACCTAAGGAAGTTGAGGGGGAAGAGGCGGCACCATTTTTGGGATTAAATGAATTTTTATAAGGCACTTTCTCTCTCCTTGAATTTCTTATAAAAGACCCTTTACAAGCCAAATGAAAGGCTTTTTCATTTGCACTTCTTCTCCTTGCTTGGAAACCGACCAAGGAAGCTATGGAGTACTTGGAGGACGACCCCAACCTGTTGGTAAGGTTCTTGATCCATTTCACCTTGATTCCATGGTGAAAATCGAAAATAAATTATGGATTTCTTCTTATTTCGATCTCCTCTTCAACCCTAGCCAATCTTTTCAACCAAAAGCTTGAGGACGAGCTTAGGGGGAGTTGCAAAAGCTTCACCCACCATTATTGGCATGAGCTTGGAGCTTTGGAGATCAATTGGAGGCGGGTTTTATAACTTGAAACCCTAACTTTGTTATTGCATTCAATTCCCCATCAAATAATGATCATTTCTCTATTTACAATTATCAATTTGGTTGATTGATGCAATCTCCATGGAAATTACAGCAGGTTTCATGGGTCTAGAGCTTGATGATGATGACATCATCATAAGCACACACCTCCCAAAATATCTAGACCAAACGGTTTCAATCAAATGTCCAAACAGTTTATATTTTGGAAGCAAACGGTTTCAAAACCGTTTAGTAGCAAACGGTTTCACCAAACCGCATGAGACCAAACAGTTTCAGACTGTTTGGTGATGTTGACCAGGGTTGACCGTTTGGGGACTTGTTCATAATGATCTAGGTTAAAGACCCACCAATTATTATTTATTAACTCCAATTGGTTCATGAGTTGAAGGTCCATCAATTGCCTAAACCCTAATCGGGTTGAGTGCTGATTTCATAAGTACTTGAGTTTGAAACTTGGGTTGATTGACCCAAACGGTTTCAAAACCATTTGGGAATCACCCAAACGGTTTCAATACCGTTTGGAGGTCAACCAAGACCGTTTGGAGGTCTATGGTTGAGTATGGCTAAGTGTTTGAAAATCCAAAGATATGGTATCAACCCTAATCGGCTAAGTGCTGATTTTGCAATTGAATAAGTTGATGGTTTGGGTTGATTGACCCAAATGGTCTCAAGACCGTTTGGAGGTCTATGGTTGAGTATGGCTAAGTGTTTGAAGATCCAAAGATATGGTATCAACCCTAATCGGCTAAGTACTGATTTTGCAATTGAATAAGTTGATGGTTTGGGTTGATTGACCCAAACAGTTTCAAAACCATTTCGGAATCACCCAAACGGTCTCAAGACCATTTGGAGGTCAACCAAGACCATTTGGAGGTCTATGGTTGAGTATGGCTAAGTGTTTGAAGATCCAAAGATATGGTATCAACCTTAATCGGCAAAGTGCTGATTTTGCAATTGAATAAGTTGATGGTTTGGGTTGATTGACCCAAACAGTCTCAAGACTGTTTGGAGGTCTATGGTTGAGTATGGCTAAGTGTTTGAAGATCCAAAGATATGGTATCAACCCTAATCGGCTAAGTGCTGATTTTGCAATTGAATAAGTTGATGGTTTGGGTTGATTGACCCAAACGGTTTCAAAACTGTTTGGGGATCACCCAAATGGTCTCAAGACCGTTTAGGGGTCACCCAAGACCGTTTGTAGGTCTAAGGTTAAGTTTGGTCAAGTGTTTGAAGGTCCAAAGATACCAAATTGAAATACAATTAAGTGTTGATTTGGTGACCAATCCTAGGATCCAAACCCTAATTAAATGACACGGTTGATGATGATATGATGACCAAACGGTCTCAAGACCGTTTGGAGGTCATCCAAAAAATCCCAAGACCGTTTGGGGGTCACCCAAGACCGTTTGGAGGTCCAGGATTGACTATGGTTAGGTGTTTAAAGATCTAAAGGTACTAAGTCGAAGTGCAATCAAATGCTGACTTATTGTTCAATCCAATGATCCAAACTTTGATTGATTGACTTGGATTTTGATGTTGACATGGGAAAACGGTCTCAAGACCATTTGGAGGTCATCCAAACGACCTCAAGACCATTTGGGGTCAGGTCATGTCCAATTTGGATGATGGTCCAATAGTTTTAAAGCAACTAGACTTGCATTGGTTAATGTTGAAGGATCATCGATTCCAAACCCTAATTCAGTTGATTCAAACCCTAATTGATGATCAATTGAGGGTTAATTGAGGATTAAATCAGTTGAAGGATGAACTAATTAACCCAATTGAAGTATGGTGATGGGTCCAATTGAAGATTGGTTACATGAATTCTATGATTGAAGGAATCAACATTGAGAACCCCAAATCGATTTGATAGGTTGAGACCATCTTTGGTCCATGCGGTTTTGAGGAGGTTTGGACCAAATGGTCTCAAGACTGTTTGATTCCAAACGGTCTCAAGACCATTTGGGACCAAACGATCCCAAACCGGTTGAGCCCATGCAGTTTCAAAAGGTGCTTTAGCAAACGGTTTCAAGTACTTGGTTTAGCAAACAGTCTCAAGCACCACCTGTACCAAACAGTTTCAAACAGTTTGAAATTTGAATGACTAAGGCCTTTTGGGTCTCAAGTAGTCAAAATTAATTGAGGACTCAATTGGTTAATCCACTTGGACACCTTTTGTAATTGAAGATTCAATTGGTCAATTCAATTGGATACCTTATGGAATGGAGGACTAATGTAATCGAATCTCTTGAGAATTAAGATGATGAATGATCCATTGATCCAATGATGATTAGTAATGATAATCAATGAAGGTACAAAGGTTGAATCCCTAATATTACCTAAGTGATTAGTGCCAATTAAGGGATAAACCCTAATTGCCTATAAGAACAATGACTTGGTACATTATGTTAATCATAATTGTATGTACTTGATTGTAGGGTTGATGTAACCTAATCAAGTTGAGAGGATGATGGAAAGGAATTCATACATGAGTAGTGATCATGTGATGAATAGGGTATGATCCATAATAAAGAGATCATGAAACCCTAATCAAGAAGGTTGTTGAACCCCAATCCCTAACTTAGTGCAATATCAGATGTAACCCAAACCTAGGGTAATGTTGTGACTCTAAAACCAAGATAATAAAATGTGAATCCCTAATTGAGGTTGATTCCATGTGAATCCCTAATTGATATTGATTCAATGTGAATCCCTAATTAAGGTCGATTCCATGTGAATCCCTAATTGAGGTTGATTCAATGTGAAACCCTAATTGAGGTTGATTCCATGTGAATCCCTAATTGAGGTTGATTCAATGTGAATCCCTAATTGAGGTTGATTCCATGTGAATCCCTAATTGAGGTTGATTCAATGTGAAACCCTAATTGAGGTTGATTCCATGAGAAACCCTAATTGAGGGTGATGCTATGAGAAACTCTTTTTGGGATGAATAGTAAACCCTAATTTTAGGCAATAAGATGTGAAAGCCAAATGAAGGGTAATGTTATATGCAATCCTCACCCAAATGAAGTATGATAGTATGTGAAACCCTAAACCCTATTAAAGAATAATGATATGGGAAACCCTAATTCGAATAATGGAATGGTAACCAATACATTGATGGGGGAAATACCTAAAGTGATTAATTGTAGATACCCTTATATCAAGCAATGCTTTAACCTGAGATGAGTCCATATCATTAAAGATAGTTGGACCATTCTTATGTGTGACCTATGCACTTCATGATAAGAGTGATAGGTTAGTGGATGAAAGGATTAAGATGGGAAATACCTTAATCCAAGATAAGTTGATAATTCAAGAAAGTTGGAAGTAATGAGGTAAGTGATACATCAAGATATGAAAGACTTCACAGTTAGCATCTCAAAGTTGATATACTTCGATAACTATGAAATCCTAATATGAGATGGGAAACCTTAACCCTAAATTGGGTAATGGGACATGAGAAGTCATAATATGATATGAATAGTAAGCCCTAACCCTATTGAGGGAATAGAGGTGTTACTATTGTATTACATGAAGTAATATGTTATGTTGCCTAGTGAGAGGTGACAAGATGCTTTATGGGCCTTATGAGCCATGAGGATGGTTGTTGCCTAGTGAAAGGTAACAAAATGTTTTAAAGGTTACTCATGATTGATATAGATCAATACCTGGAATAAAATCACAAGATTGAGATAGTTTAATACCTAGAATAGAGGCACATGATTAGCATAGTCTAATACCTGGAATGCACATGATTGGCTAACTCCCAATACCTGGGATAATAACACAAGATTGGCTAATTCCCAATACCTGGAATGCACAAGATTGGCTAACTCCCAATACCTGTAATAATAACACATGATTGGTAACTCCCAATACCTAGAATAATAACACAAGATTGGATAACTCCCAATACCTGGAATAATAACACATCATTGGCTAACTCCCAAGACTTGGAATGCATAGGATTGGCTAACTCCCAATACCTGGAATAATACCATAGGATTGGTGATAACCCAATACCTAGAATAGTTACACAGGATTGACATAGATCAATACCTAGAATAGTTATACAGGATTGACATAGAGCAATACCTGGAATAGTTGCACATGATTGACATAGAACAATACCTGGAATAGTTATATAGGATTGACATAGATCGATACCAAGAATAGTTGCACATGATTGACATAGATCGATACCTGGAATAGTTGCACTGGATTGACATAGTTCAGTACTTGGGAATGGATACACATGAATAATATAAGTCTAATGCTTGTACTAGTTGCACATGATTGGTGTAATCCAATGCCTAGAATATTTATATATGATTGGTATAGACCAATGCCTGAATAAGACATGATGATGCACACTCTCATGTCTAATATAACCAAAATTTGTTTAGCTGATTGGCTAAGGCCAATAAGTTGAAACAAGAATGTCTCATGGGTGACATATCAAGATAATGAGTGTCACAAGAGAAGTTTGACATGATGGTATAATATGGAGGATAAATGATATACATGTTCTTCCTATTTCTTATTAATAGAAAAGTTGATCTATTGTTCTATCATAGATAGTTACAATGCTTTAAGATGAGAATGCTTTAAATTGCATATCCTCTGTCCAATTTCATGAATATAACTGCAATAATAATATTTTGGCGGAGAGTTATATCTCCCGCTGGGACAATTTACAATTGTCTCACCCTCGTGGGATCCAATGTTTTTAGGTGGACGCAGACAAAGAGGCAGGAAACCTTTAGCAGAGAAAGAACAGTGACAGCAGTATCAAGGACAGCAATAATATCTCAGGTGGAGATACTGCCTGTCTAGTCATATAGTTAAAAGTCCTATGTGTCGTCTCTGTACTCTCAGGTCCTCAGAGTCAGTAGTCAGTGTTTTTATTGAATCGATATGAGATTTTGGCTTGATGCCTTGAGGTTTTATGCTGTATGTATATAATGTTGAATAGGACAGCTGATGTTGCAATCATCGAGAAGAGGTAATACATGTTGTGTACTTAAGGAACAGAATGTAAATATTATACTTTGGTTCTTGATGAATAAGATTTCCTATGTGTGGATCTCTTTGCAAAAAGTTTTAATTTTTAGTGATTTTCAGTCATCCGTTGCAAATGATTCGCTTCTGCTTAAGTAAATTTTGTTTTTATAAGTTGGATGCCACAATTTAGTGGTATCAAAGCTCTAGGTTCGCTGAGTCTATAGAGACATAGGACTAAGGTATCGAGTCTGTTCTAAGTGTACCTCAATATATCTTATAGTGTCTTCTGCTTATGCAGAAGAAGATATATAACTTAAAGATGTCTGAAGGACGAGAAGAATACATTGCTGAGAGCAATGTTGCTGCACCAGTGGGAGGTGCAAGGGATCAGGCAAGGGAGGAACCAGTGCCTGAAAATCCCCATGTTGATGAAGTCATGAGAGGAAACCCAGATATTCATAATCTTTTTGGGCAACTCATGACCACACCAAGGTATATGGCAGATCGGATGCCAGCATCAACACCCAGGGCACCGACTCCCAATGAGGGATATGGGTCTGGTAAGACCTTTGATTGACTATGTCATATCAGAGCCATTGAATATGCTGGAACATCTGATCCAGCAGATGCTGATCTCTGGCTCACTGAGTTAGAAAAAGCCTTTAAGATCCTTAGTATTCGAGAGGCTGACAAAGTTAAACATGCAGTGTACCTTTTGAAAGGTAGTGCTGGACACTGGTGGGCTATAGAAGAAATAAAAAGGAATGATGAAGAGGTTGGCTGGGAGGAATTTCATCGAGAATTTGTCAATAAGTATTTTCCAAAGACTTATTTAGATGAAAAGATCTCACAGTTTGAGAAAATACGACAAGGAGCCATGTCAATAAGTGAATATGAGGTTAAGTTCATGGAACTTTTACAATTTTGCCCCCAGATGGCTGCTACTGAGGAGGAAAAGATTTGACGTTTTGAGAAAGGATTGAATGCTAAGACGTCCATTCCGGCATCTGCCCTAGAAAGTAGGGAGAGGTTTGCCACATTTTTGGAGTCTATACGGAGGATAGAAAGATCTACAATAAAGAAACATGAGACAAACCTCAAAAGAAAGTCTACACAGTCAAAAGGACTAATGAGTAGTGGCAGCAGACAACCAAAATCTTCACCAGTTCAACCACAATATAGTGTACATATGCAGGGGTCATCAAGTTGGGGTCGAGCTTGTCATAAATGTGGACATCTATGACATTTTAGACAACAATGTCCAAGGAGAAATAGTGAAATGACCCAGTAGTCAAGGCATAATCTAAAAAACCCACAAGGACCTCAGTCCAGTGGAGCATATGATAGAGGACAAAAACAAGTGTCACAGTTTAGTCCATCTACTTCTGGTAGTAAAGGACAAAGGCAATAACCAATAACAACTAAGTCCATGTTCTGGGTTAGATAAGATGCTAGTTATCTTGTAAAAGGTAGACTTGTCAAGATAGAACTTTCTATTTTGAGTTACCTTCTATTTCCTACTATAAGAAAAGTAGTTTTTGTTTAGTTCATCTATATAATCCTTTAAGGATATGAGGAAGAGATAGTAGTATGAAATTTGTGTTTAGTTTAATATTCTTTTACATGTTTTGAAGTTTCTATTTCTCCATCAAGAAAGGGAAGAGATGAAAAAGGAACTCAGAAGAAATCTGAGATATTAAATATACTAAATCTAAAGAGATGAAAAACATAAAATAAAGTAAGTGCATACTACTTGATCTCAGTATTTATATACCCTGGCCAAGTATACAACTATTGATGATAAAGTGAGTATGGAAACTCTTAGATTGAAATCTTTTTGATTGCCCTGATCAAGCAGTCATTCTGATACAATCTAATGAGTATCATGAAATAAGAAGCATGGAATGAATAAATGTGTCCTATTTTAAGCATTAAAAAGAGAAAAATGAGATAACCTAAGATGAGAATGTTTGTATGAGGAATTAAAAGCATAATCCTCATAATATTAGAAGGAGGAATATGATTCCTTGTTTTTTTTCTCTCAGGGACATGGCAATCAAGTGGATCATAGAACACTTGATGTACATAATATAAAGATGTTTATGTGATGGATACTTAGAAAGGTATCAGTTTATCTTGGAATTTGGCTCCAAGATGAAGATATATGTAACAAGTAATGTCCCAAGATGAAAGGAAGATAAATAAGTGATGTGTTTTAAATACATGTGATAGATACCAAGGTAATAGATTATGGTATCTAAGAAATAATATATGGTTTATGTTGAATATGTGAAATGGTCAATTATGAAATCAAATTCGTCATGTAAAATAATATTAACATCACATGTTAGGGGTTTATGTTTTGCTTAACCAAATCAGCAAAACTGAGTGTCCCACACACAGTAGATAGTCTAGTGTCATGTAACCTAGTGAAATGGTGAGAACGAGATGTAGACTAGTGTAGCTACCCAATACATATGAGCTCTATATGGAAAGGGTTTCTCACACTTGTCTAAACCTAGTTCTCGAACATCTAGGTTCTAACTTAGGGGATAAGTCAAACCTTATTCCTATAGAACAACTTACTAAGTTTCTAAGGTTTAAAGTGAAAGGTGAGATTTAGGTTTAATGTTTCATGGTGAGCAATTGTTAGGTGTAGCTACTGTTCATGCTCTGATACCAACTGTGACGTCCCCAGATTTTGATTTCTCCAAACCCTTTTAGGAATGAGATGTCAGAATCCGAAAACATCATCCAATCATATCAGAAAGCGATGTGGAAGCATAATACACATACATGAACATACAACCATAACATTCTCAACATTCAACATATTTATATTACAACATGAATTAAAATTGCAACTTACATTTACATAATTTGAAGAAAAGTTTACAAGTCTATGAACATGTATGCTAACAAGATCTTATCACAATAGGTACAACCTGGACAACTGCTCACTTCCCGTCTTTTATCCCAAGCTAGCTCTAAACCTAAAACATACGTGAAACAACGAATCAACACACAAGGTGTTGTGTACGTGGGCAGAAAGATACATATATTTATGGCTTTCATAATAAAAAAAAAGATTTGCAGAAGGAAAGAAAATCATAGAAAGCACTTCTTTATTAAGCGAAATACGCCAATTTAAGTCATTTTCCTAGATGAATTGCATTATCAAGGTGGACTAGTACCAAAACATAAATATTGGGCCCATCCCCGTGTACCAAGTACTCTAGGGAAACTACCCGTACACCGTGTGCTCTAGGGAGGTGTACTAGCCAACATTAATCCATTCCCTCGTAAGGGGGATAATGAACACCTTAAATAACTACAAAGCATCTACTTATCATTTATGTTTACAAGTGATAAAACATCGAGTACTATATAGTGCTACTACATCCAATATTTGCAAATAGAAGAGAGCATACATACATATCATGATTGCAAGCAAGAAAACCATAGTCATATACTTAAATAAAAACCCACGTACCTGAGTTCAGAGATTTCTAACTTATCCTTGATCATCTAGAAGTCTGGTCATCACCTGATTAAGATAAGACCACATACTATCATCAGACTCTCATCATCTTAACCCTAGTCATGTTCATTAGGGTTTATATTATCTCATTAGGATATTCCAACGTTTACTTGCATTATTGTCTTATATTTATCTTAATGATGTCATTTTCCAGATTATGATTCATTATCTGAATATTAGGTTCCATATCCTTTTTGTGCACATAATAACCCTAGTATATATATATATATTATTCAAGTTAGGGTTACAACCCATGTATTAAGGTTCATCTTCTTACAACATGAATTCTGTGTACAAAACTGGTCTCATACTTACATGTTATCTTTAAGTTACAGATATGAGAATTTTCTATGAATTTCATCATTTATTGAGCATGTATGCATTAATGACATTATCTTTAGTGTTATTAGCCCTAATTAGCCATATTAATAAAATTACAGAATTTTGTGCATCAACATGATGATATCTGACATCATATGCATTCTATACATAATTGTGGACTTACTGATATTTTTCCATGATTTTATATCATCCTTTGATATTTATTTTCCATTAAACAAGAATTTCACAACTTATATGATATAACTGAGATTAGTACATGAAAAGACAAATATTATGCTTCCACTGCATTCTACGCATTTTTCTGAGAATTTCGGTATATTGTACTTATTTTTCTGAGCATCGAGCTAATTTCTACGAATTATTGAAGATATGTTCATTTACTGAAATTATTTACCTTTTGGCCAATGAGAGCCCGCCACGTGGCTTCTCGGGCTCTTCAGCTGGTCTCAAGCGAGCCACCGGTTCACTGGTCATGCAGCCGATTCTCTGGCGGTTCACGCGGCTAGACTCGATCTGGGATTAAACCCGGTTCATATTGGTCTGCCCTGGTCTATGGGATCAGTCCCAGACGAGACTTCGATCTGCAGAGAGCCGCCGTGAGGGAGATGCTCCGGTGAGGTGCTGAGGCTTCTACTGTGAGGACCGGGGTGAAAAGGATGCACCCCCACCTTCGTCTTGTGCTTCCACATCGATGCGACTAGCTATGTGGGTGCATCTCCCCTTGGGGCTCTGTGCCGCCATTGTGGATGAAGGGGTCTCCGGAGAGGAGGAGGTCAGGGATGAAGAGGTGATCTGGAGTGGTTTGTTCTAGCCGAGAAGCATCGTCGGATTGAGGCGAAGGTGATGAAAGGTTGTATTCACTGGGGCAAGACCTATGCGGTGCCGCCGAGGTGATGCAGCTGCGGAGAGGAAGGTGGACTTGGGGAAGGTGGTCAGAGATTGGCTGCGTCAAATTGAGTTGAGTGGGAGTCTCAGGGGGGTCTGGCGGAGCTAACAATGTCCTTAGATAGGCATGAGGATGTGTGGAAGGGAAAGCCCCAACTGGGTGCCACTTCCAGTGAGAGGCACAGAGAAGATGGGGGTCGTTTTCCCTGACCCAGGCGTGATAGGCAACGCGGTGACATCCGTTGAGTTCATTTTGGCGAGACGAGGTCACCCTCCAACGATCTCGCCCAGGAGATCCGAGAGTCGAGCGCGTGGAGTCTCCGCTGATCGCTGGGGTCGGGCCGAAGAAAGCGGGAGGTAGGAGACGAAGTCTCCCCCGCTGGATCGCTGATCAACGGCCATAAAATATTGGCATAAACCAAGATCCGTGCCCAATGCCTCCAAGGGCTGCGTGACACATATTTGCCCAATTAAACCGAAATCTTAGGTCCTAAGGTTGAAAATAAGGCAAATATACACATAATTTCAAATTCTTATATCTCCTAATTGGGTGGTCCAAATTCCATGAAATTTTAGGTGTAGCTTTATAATGCCATGATGTAGATGTGGCATAAATTTGGGAGTGAAACTCGAAGGTTAGGCATGGTTATTGACTAATCACATTAATACCTAAAGTTCACCTTCATGTGACACTTAGGGCATTACATTAAGTGAAAAAGATAGACCATTTAGTCAAAGTTGACACCAAAACTCTAACATTGGTTCATATGTACACAATTCCTCAAAAGAAATTAGTTCACTACTCACTGGATCACTAAATGAATGATTGGTCTCATGAGGACTTAATTAATCAGAAAGGGTGTTCATTCATAATTGAATTCAATTAGGCATCATAGTCCTCCCTCATATTTCCAATCACCTAATTTGGGTGAAGGAATCCATGATTGTATAATTCATTCGTCTATTTGGTATTTGACATCTTACATAGAATGCTTGTCTCTCAATTATTGTATTAGTTATTAAAACTCAAAACTCTAGGTTATCACAGAATCCCTATTTGAGGTTGATTCAATGTGAAACCCTAATTGAGGTTGATTCCATGAGAAACCTTAATTGAGGGTGATGCTATGAGAAACTCTTGTTGGGATGAATAGTAAACCCTAATTTTAGGCAATAAGATGTGAAAGCCTAATGAAGGGTAATGTTATATGAAATCTTCACCCTAATGAAGTATGATAGTATGTGAAACCCTAAACCCTATTAAAGAATAATGATATGGGAAACCCTAATTCGAATAATGGAATGGTAACCAATACATTGATTGGGGAAATACCTAAAGTGATTGATTGTAGATACCCTTATAGCAAGCAATGCTAAAACCTAAGATGAGTCCATATCATTAAAGATGGTTGGACCATTCTTATGTGTGACCTATGCACTTCATGATAAGAGTGATAGGTTAGTGGATGAAAGGATTAAGATGGGAAATACCTTAATCTAAGATAAGTTGATAATTCAAGAAAGTTGGAAGTAATGAGGTAAGTGATACATCAAGATATGAAAGACTTCACAGTTAGCATCTCAAAGTTGATATACTTTGATAACTATGAAATCCTAATATGAGATGGGAAACCTTAACCCTAAATTGGGTAATGGGACATGAGAAATCATAATATGATATGAATAGTAAGCCCTAACCCTATTGAGGGAATAGATGTGTTACTATTGTATTACATGAAGTAATATGTTATGTTGCCTAGTGAGAGGTGACAAGATGCTTTATGGGCCTTATGAGCCATGAGGATGGTTGTTGCCTAGTGAGAGGTAACAAAATGTTTTAAAGGTTATCCAAGATTGATATAGATCAATACCTGGAATAAAATCACAGGATTGAGATAGTTCAATACCTGGAATAGAGGCACATGATTAGCATAGTCTAATACCTGGAATGCACAGGATTGGATAACTCCCAATACCTGGGATAATAACACAGGATTGGCAAATTCCCAATACCTAGAATGCATTGGATTGGCTAACTCCTAATACCTGGAATAATAACACATGATTGGCTAACTCCCAATACCTGGAATAATAACACAGGATTGGCTAACTCCCAATACCTGGAATAATAACATAGGATTGGCTAACTCCCAAGACCTGGAATGCACACGATTGGCTAACTCCCAATACCTAGAATAATACCACATGATTGGTAATAACCCAATACCTGGAATAGTTGCACAGGATTGACATAGATCAATACCTGGAATAGTTATACAGGATTGACATAGATCAATACCTGGAATAGTTGCACAAGATTGACATAGATCAATACCTGGAATAGTTATACAGGATTGACATAAATCAATACCTGGAATAGTTGCAAAGGATTGACATAGATCAATACCCAAAATAGTTGCACAGGATTGACATAGTTCAATACTTGGGAATGGATACACATGAATAATATAAGTCTAATGCCTGTACTAGTTGCACAAGATTGGTGTAATCCAATGCCTAGAATATTTATATAGGATTGGTATAGACCAATGCCTGAATAAGACATGATGATGCACACTCTCATGTCCAATATAACCAAAATCTGTTTAGCTGATTGGCTAAGGCCAATAAGTTGAAACAAGAATGTCTCATGGGTGACATATCAAGATAATGAGTGTCACAAGAGAAGTTTGACATGATGGTATAATATGGAGGATAAATGATATACATGTTCTTCCTATTTCTTATTAAGAGAAAAGTTGATCTATTGTTCTATCATAGATAGTTACAATGCTTTAAGATGAGAATGCTTTAAATTGCATATCCTCTGTCTAGTTTCATGTATATAACTGCAATAATAATGTTTTGGCAGAGAGTTATATCTCCCGCTGGGACAATTTAAAATTGTCTCACCCCCGTGGGATCCAATGTTTTTAGGTGGACGCAGACAAAGAGGCAGGAAACCTTTAGCAGAGAAAGAACAGCAACAATAGTATCCAGGACAACAGTAATATCTCAGGTGGAGACACTGCTTGTCTAGTCATATAGTTAAAAGTCCTATGTGTCGTCCTTGTACTCTCAGGTCCTCGGAGTCAGTAGTCAGTGTTTTTATTGAATCGATCTGAGATTTTAGCTTGATGCCTTGAGGTTTTATGCTGTCTGTATATAATGTTGAATAGGACAGCTGATGTTGCAATCCTCGAGAAGAGATAGTACATGTTGTGTACTTAAGGAACATAATGTAAATATTATAATTTGGTTCTTGATGAAAAAGATTTCCTATGTGTGGATCTCTTTGTAAAAAAATTTAATTTTTAGTGATTTTCAATAATCCATTACAAATGATTCACTTCCACTTAAGAAAATTTCATTTTTATAAGTTGGATGCCACATCTGGTGTTTGCTCCGCTTGCTTTCTAAGGAGGGTGCAGGTCTAGAGAAGGATAGAGCATCAGCCACCACCACTTTTTTCTTCCTCCTTTTCTTCTCTATAGTTTCTCCTTCTATCTCTCTCTATGCTCAAACCCCTAGGGAACTTCCTCCTCTACTACTCCAACAATAAAGTGTTAGATCCTAGGATGGGTTATTGGATGCTCTAGAGGGGGGTGAATAGAGCTGAATGCACTTAAACAAAATTCATTAGACCTTCAAGATATATCAAAAGATAAGGTTGCCAATTAGGAATTTGAGTGAAACTAAACATACATAGGAAGGATGAGAGAGATTTAACATGCACCAATTAACAAGCTATGTAAAGTGGTTACATACTTCAAACTAGAAGTATGTCAGTCCACTACCTAGATAAGTCAACCTCTAGGATTTCTTAAGCATTGCACTCTTATATTCATCATAAGACAAACAATACATGACCTTTGAAAGGACTTACTATGACGCCCCGTCGCGCCACAAAGCGAGATTACTCAAAACCAAAAGCGGAAACAACACTAAGCAAATGGATTTCCAGAAAACACAAGTAATTAAAACTGATTTCATTAAAGCACCATAAGCCAAAAACTTATTACATACGAGTACACGAAGTCTGCCACATACGACACATGACATGTCATGTGGTGCTTGCATCACTATAGATCAACATTCTTGTCATCAATCTATTACACAAGATACTGGTTCCACACTTATATACACAAGCCAAAAACCTCGTATCAAATACATCACCACAAAACACCTCAAAGTGCCCCAAGGACATGAGTGTACATGAACAAATCTAGGACTCTAATACCAAAAGATTAGCAGCACATCCAACCTTATAAACTACTTCTCTTGCTACTGCTATTCCTCAGTTGCACGACCTCTACCTCTTTGTGCACGGTTACCTAAAAGATGTGGAAACCTATGGGGTGAGACCAAACGTTCCAGCGAGAAATATAACTCTCTGCCAACACTATTAAAGCACAAGTAAACTAAATAGGTAAAACAACATATTAACAAGATGAGCAGATTTAGCTAAATGATATGTATGTAATCGATAAAACAAATTAAACAAGATTAGGCAGCCACTACTAAATAGTAGATCAAGTTATATTCTAAAAAGGAATACGAAGAACATGTATAACAGTTGACTTCTCTTACCGTCTTATAATTCAAGAAATTAGTAAAAAGACAAGGGAAAGGCTCAACCAATGTGAGATGTATGTCACCTAAGAATATAAATATATACTACACGGCTATGTTACATCTTTTATTATTCCCTAAGGATTTGAGTCGTATCACCCAAATCCAACTAACAACTGCCAAGTCGAAACTAGTGCCATATAAGGTTCATGGAAGAGTTGGAATCCATGACCTCTACAACACCTCTTGGTCAGCTCAAGAGAACATCGCAGAGACATGTTAGTCAACTCTAAAAGAGTGACATATAGTCAGCACAAGGATTGTCTCACGCATGACCGTCCATAAATATATAAACACCTAGCTCACCTTGGTACATGTTACGACGCTAGAAGAACATACTCATGCATGGCCCGTCTTAAAAGAAGGAGCGGCTCACTCATGGCCATCCATATCACAAGGAGATCGGATCACATATGGCCATCTCATGCAACTTGTAATTAAGGATGAAAGGAGATACTCAACTTGCACCCATCATATTAAAAAATATGTGCTCTGGGTTATACTCATTTCACCTATCCAGAAAATAAAGCTGACACACAAAATAGATCTATGGCACAAGGAAAACTACATGATTAGGTTTCATTTGATTAGAGACTTTTAGCATCAATCAAGTTACAACGTATAAAGCTAAAACAAACTCTACAAAAATAAGGGTGTGTTTCCACTACAAAAGATGTAAATCTTACAAGGGGTGATCTCGTCACATATCCACCACATGGTACTTGAAGTTTTGCCATCCGTAAGGCAATCATCAATGTCACATGTCACCATGGGATCTTAATCCCTTAATCACATAACTTGAGGACATCTAAGCATCAAGCCATCACCAGGTCATAGGACCTATCACATTAAGCCCTGCATATTCATCATCACATTTTATCTCATTAGTGTGCATAAGTACCACCATGTATCACATAACAATCACGACATCATACATAAGCCATGGCATACACATCATCTGCAAGGTTAGGGCTTATAAACAAGAGAGAGAAAAACATTCTACATGATAAACATCTCATAAGAGAGAAAGCAAACACATAATTCAGAATTAGGGTTAGGGATCTAAGTTTTAAACGATTAGGGTTTTATAGATATGTACAAGAACGAAACCCATAATATAGCAGCATTTTCCACATCCTTGAAACACTTAGAGTTAAGAAGAACGATTAAGGTGAAGCAAGCCATTATCCACATAGACCTACACGTGGTTCAAACATTACTCATATATGTACATGAGTTAGGTACTCAAGCATGTGTCACCACCATACCTCAACTATGTGTCACGACCACCATCATCTTGGGTCACGACCACCATCACCCATGGTGTCACAGCTGTGACCAACCTTCCTCATGTCACGACCGCGACACACCAAGGGTGTATCAAGTCTTGTCCCACAAGTAAGAATGTCACATCAACTAGGGTTAGGGTTCAACCACGCAAGGGAGAACATGTCATGACCTAAAACAAGGACATGGGGAGGTCCTACCAAGTCAAGGAAGGTGAAAATGACACTCAACAAGGGCATCCCAACTGGAACAGCTCATGGGTCATGACCAACCCTGATGTGGTGACCATGACACACCAAGGAGAAGACCTATCATGACCCCAAAAACCAAAAAGTGGTGTTATGATCGCGACCAAAAATGTAACATTATGACCACGACCAACACTAGGGCAAGAGATGTCGCGACTCAAGACAAAACAAGGCAAGGTAACCACCCAGAGTCAAGCCACCACTAAGACCAAGAACCAAGACCAACCAAGTTCAAAACAAAGATAACTCATGGCTAAAACAGGTGACACAACAAGGGAAACCCATCATCATCATAGAGGAAAAATCTCATGTAAAACGGTTACCAAACCCTAAAACAGGCTTCATGAAACCACCAAGAAAAGGAACCTCAACAAGGGAGAGAAACCAAGATTGTCACCATCAAAACCGAACCAAGGCTTCATAGAACACTAAAACACTCGATCATCATGCATGCAACTCAAACCTAGGTTAAGAAGGAAGGAGAACCACCATGCACCACAAACGCCATGATCGGGTACCATGGAAATTAAGGATTCAAATTGCATCCAAAAAAAGCATGATCTCAAATCATCCAAGCTCTAGAGACTATAAACATATACTAGCACATTAAGTTAACATATAGAGAGAGAAAAAAACAACATGCAAACATAGAAAGTGTAATGATAGAGAAGGTTAAGAGTTATATAACCCGCCTTAAAGAAGATCATTCCAAGGAAAGCAAGCTCCAAGCACACGATCACCAAGGAAGATCAAGATCCACCAAAAGCTCCACTTTCAGCCACAAGATCCCCTCAAGAAAGGGGAAAAATGTCAAGTTCAAAAGATAGCTCAAGAAAGAGGGTAAGGAGTTTAAGGCTAAACCAAAAGAAAGAAAGGGGGAAAAGAGAGAAGAAACTCCCTCTCACTTGGGTGTCGCCTTGCCAAAACATGAACTATTATCCTTATGATGAGGAGCTTACTCTCAAGAACAACCACCATGTCAAAACATAGTCTAAGGCTGAGAAAAAGGAAGAAGATGGTGTAGAAGATCCAAAGAAAACATCCAATAGGAAAGATAAACACTCACCAAGGTTGAAGATGACCAAGGATCACCACAAGCACCACATGCAAAGGATGAACCACCTCCAAAGCACCAAGAATAGATCCTTCTTGCTCTAGTAAGCTCCAAGATCGTCCAATCAAGAAAGGAGAGAGAGGATGGCCAAAAAAAGATCACTTGCATGGAGAAAAGAGGTTTTATATAACAAAGGAGGAGAGAGGTAGGGCAAGGGATGAGGTGTCAACAAAAGAAGACCCCAAAGGGACACTTGCCCACCTAAGAAACTAACATGCAACCAAATAAATCCCACATCCAAGAGATGGTGATACACTATAGGTTGGATCTCGACCACATGGGCCATCCAACCCTCATGTCACGACCACAACATACTAAGGGAACCACCCATGGTCACGACACACCACCAAGGACCACCAGGTCACGGCACTCTACACAGGAGCACCCATCTCGACCCAAGGCACCCAAGACCATATCAGTTGTGAAAACCATACCTAGGGGAGGTGTCTCGACCATGACACCCTCCAACTAGGCCCTATGTCGTGACCTAGGTTGAAATAAACCAATAAGAGTCACAAGGTCAGGGTACACCAAACCTAGAAAACCCTAATCACCACTAAGGGTGATACCACTCAACTAAGGGTCCACCAAGGTGCCCCAAAGCATCACAACCTCCCTCATGAACCCAAGAGAGAGAAAGAACATTGCAGAGATGGCAAATTATAAGTATACCCCTTATAATGGGTAATTTGCAATCACACCAAAACTTGCACAGAAAGCACAAACAACATCCAAACAAACTCAAACTGGAGACTTAAGCTCTCCACATGCTCTATGATTATGTCAAAGGATTAGAGAAAGGTTCTAAGCACACCATCAAGCCAAAGAAGACTGGATTAACCTAAATTGCAGGTCAGGGGTCTTACATTTACCTATCCAAGCCAAGTGTCTTCAAACTACCTAAGGACTCATCCACTTCATAAGGAGTCTCCTGCCTTCACCAAGGATTTACCCACTCTTGCACAAGTTTTTGTCCTTGAAGGAATTACCCACTCTTCTTGGATCTTCATCCTATGACTTCACCTTTTCTAAGGAAAATCTTTCACCGATGACTTACCCACTTGAGCAAGGAGTCTTTTGCCTTCACCAAGGACTTACCCACTCTTACTCCAAGTATTCGGCCTTGCCTTCTTCTTCACCAAGGGACTCCTGCCTTTTTTCTTCTTCACTTTTCTTATCCAAGAGAGAGAACCTTTATCTTCATGGTTGAATGAGAGATTGGGAGGTGGTGGAAGTGAGAGCCTCACAAGATATACACGTAGGACTAGATCTCTTACAAATATCCTACTCACTCTAATGGATGATGCAAGTGATTAAGCTTAGAGAGAGAGAGAGGAAGATGTAGAATGCACTCAACTATAGAATAGGGACATTCATAGTGCTTGGATAACCATGGGATGAAGCCCAAGGGGTCCTTTATAGTTGGGGATGCCTAGAAGCCTTTGGGAACACTTAAGGACGAATACTAGTCGTTTGGGATGTTGCAATGAATATTTTTTTTCACTTTTGCAACATTCCAATGAATGGAAACACTTTTCTGCACTTTTCGTACAGTGTGACCTATCAAGTTTCAATAAAGGTAACTCGACTGATTGTACTATATGACAAAGCAGATTTGAACAATCAGTCGAGTTTAACCTAGATGAAACTCGATTGATCACTTAAATTAATTTTTCCTAGTACAAGGATCGTTTGAGTTATGTGAATGTGCAACTCGACTGAACCATGGAATTTTCAAGATCCATTAAGGGATCGGTCGAGTTTGTAACTCGACCGACAAACAACATGTAATGAATTTTGGAAAATGTCATTTAAGTGCTTAAATATTCAATTTAATTGCTCTCAATTTTTTCTAAGCTTAATTACAAGTCATACAATCATTACAAGTGAATTACAACATGATTCTAATGGATTTACATCATATTTTACAAAAGTGCACTTGCATTGATTTTGACTTGCCTTTTCTCCAAGTTGAGATGCACAAGTTAGGGCATTTGGAGTGTGTCTATACCTAATCTGAAACCACTCAAGTAGAAGCATTAGACACAAATAATTGGAATGGTTTTGTCATCATCAAAACAAGGGTTTGGTCAATTTAGACATAGAGTCAGCATTGAACTAGAGTCAACACTAAGGATTTTATAGGCCCTTCCTTCTCTGTATCATAATGAGATCAGACTCAACCTGGACTCTGATCCTCTCCATGTTTTGGAACAACTGAGGTTCGTGATTCCTTTCCCTTATGCTAGTTTTCTTCAAAGAGTTGGCCCAACTCAATTGAACCAAAGGGTTGATCATGAACCAACAGTTCAACCTTCCATTTCCTTGGTTCACTTCTTAAAAAGGCACTAAAATACTATATTTCTTATATAAACTTTTATAGGCTACCCTTTCATCTGAATTGATCCCAAAATTTCATCAACACCTCATATAACTATCATCTTCTTATACAAAAGTTATCATGACCTATATCACAACCTAGACTACACCAGTATCATGTGTGTGATTTCACTTGTCCCATGACCTAGATCAAAAAATAATCTAGAAACAAATCATAAATCCAAATGATTCAACAAACTGAATCACCAAATTAACTCTAAACTTCACCAAAATTGTACCACCTCTTATATATGTCATCAAGAACAAAATAACAGTACTAAAATTCCTCACACAAGCATATGGGAGCCTAATGCAACAAATGCCCAACATAATCTTGGGTAAGGCACCTAATCCTCTGATATTTTGGACGTCATTGAATTCTATAAGAACCCTAGCCTCAAAATATAAACCAAACCAAGGTTTTCTTATACTCGATATAGCCACATGATAGTAAATTTATTAAAGTGCCCTCGGGCTCTATATACTCATAGCTATGCTCCAATATAGGTTGGAACATGTAAAACTTGACTTGCAAGTCTTGATCTTGCATAACTAAGGTTTTCTTAGTAGTACTTATACGTATGTGGGTACTTAACAAAAATTTGGGGTGTGATAGGCGGAATGGTTGATCACACATGGGAGGAATGGGAAACCAATAACCATACCATTAAGCATACCCACACTGACCTTGCCAACATAGTCATTGTTCTCAAAGTCACTGCATCCAGGAAGCACTTTCCATGTAGCACTGCCTGTTTTGTATAACACGCAGCTTGACCACAATGAAAAAACTAACTATCCTTGGGACCTGGCTGTAGGCATTAGTCATGTCAATAAGCCATAGTTTTGGAGGAAGCAGAAACACACTAGATTGTACTTTTGTAGCCAAACTCATTGATAGTTATCGATAATAAGTTGTATTCTTCCTACATGCAACCTACAACTTCCTTACCCCTTGTTACGATGATGGAACTAGCAGTCGAAGAAAGGACATAGTGGGAGTAAGAGGTGATTGGGTGGTTGTGTCACTCATTGGTCTTACCAATTGTTGTATAAAGGGAGGTTATGTCTGTACCGACAATTACTCTAGGCGTGGAAGAAATGAAGCATGGAGGTGTAAGTTAGTGATGCCTATGAATCATGAATTGAAGACCTCCCCATTCACCTTCATGGCATTGGTCCACTGCGCCAAGGAACCATGGATCTGCCATGGGAGTCCATGGTGTAGGAAGAAGAAGGGAACAACCATGGATTCCACCACCACTACAATTCATTCATGAGACCTATAAATAGTTGTCTACTCACCCGAGAGGTACAATGGGGCGGAAACATGTTCATGCTAGATGCAAAATACATGTATGTGAAGGGGGAGGAGTTGGGTAGAGAATTACCAAGGGATAAAAAAGAAGATGACGTTGAGGGTTAATCTATTATTGCAGACTTATTGAACACAACTATAGTGGAAGAAATATAGCCAATGTAGTTATTTTTGGTGGAGGCGGGAGGGTATAGCTCATATTATCACATTGTGTTTGGATTCCCACTCAACCATACCATAACTATGGTTGCCCATCGTTGGGGCCCCGCTAACTTGTTGGATGTCAAAAATCCACTCAAATGGAGTGGTTCCATTTGGGGTTGGTATGTGGTTATTATCGCCATCTCTACCCTCACTTGTCTTTTCCACCTCCCCATTGTTAAAGATAATGTTAAATGCAACAATGAGTCTTTTTCTTTAATTTTTTATTTTTTCTAACTCTAATGTATGATATAATCTAGTTATAATATAACAAAATATTAATAATTAGTAACTTATAATTATATATATTTTTTAAATTTTCAAATTTGATCAATTTAAAATTTTGGGATTATTGTTGTATCCCTAGTCTCCGGTCCAGGTCAATTTACTTCAAGTTGGTTTTGGTCCTGTCAGATCTGGTTCAGACCAGGTGGGGTCGAGTTGTATCCAACTCACATCGAATCAGATTCTGAATCTGTCATTTTTTCTCATAATGTTTATTATGTTATATTATTACACTGGTTTAAGTTGGGTCTACAAAATCTTCTAAATCTGAACTAGACCTATTATAGAAAAATAGATTCAGGTGTGGTTAGATTTGAACATGTCCGAGATAGGTTAGGTTCAAGTCAGATTTAGTAAAATCTAACCCACTGCCATGTCCAGATTTAAATATACATATATATAATATTTTCATAATATATATAATACTTTAAACAAAATACGTGTAAACTTGTTTAATTGATATGCTAATATACAATACCACTGACTAATTTTTCAAACCATATACTGAGATATGAACTACACTTTTTAGACATTATTTTGTATCAAATCCGATCCAAAGCTATCACATATAATTATTGTTTATGATTTTGACGCAGAAGCATGTTCGATGCTCAAAATTTTAAACTGTCATTTGGGCTACTTATAAGTTTGACAATTTTACATCAACTTGAATGTTTATCAGACTCAAAATAGTTGCATAATATGTTCACTAACATATCAAGTAGGCTTAAACTCAGACATTTTGATTAAATGTCCAACTAAAAAATATGTTTAATATTAGACATGACAGTGTGGGTTTTATTGAATCAATCTCGAATCCAACTCAACCTGAATATGTTCAAATTGAATTTAAACCTAACTTGAAAATAATTGTACAAACTCTAACCAAATTGAAGGAGTTCAATGACCATATGTAACCATCTTGACCCAAACATCATAAAAAGTATAATATTATGTTAGGTTCTGTGGAGGAGATAAACAACAGAAATAACAACAATTTCTCCACATACCCTACTAGCGGATCTCGTAGACAACAACATATTTGGAAAAAGGGTATGCAGGATATACCTTGTCAAAGCAAGTTTGGAGACGTCCCTTCACGCGGTGATATGTGTCACTCCTCGTGTGTAGTGACGGTGCTCGATGACATCCTTCGAACGCAAGTGCTCAACATCTACATCTCTACTTCGTCCATGCAGATGGATTGAAACTCCACGTTGTGCTTTTTGAGCCGGTAGGAAGGAGTAGCCTTCTGCTTGATGACATGCTAGTGACATGGTCACTATCCTTCTCTCTCTCTTGGGGGCAATGATGGTTCAAGTTCACATAGAAGATTGTGTCTCTAAATTCCTGTCGTCATGCCCTTATAAATAACAAAGGAAAGGGGTTCCCAAAACCCCTTGGAAATAAAAGGTTGAGGCTTCATTTACCACTTTTATATTTTTAAAAAGATGATTAGAATATTCTGAAATTAATTGATTAAACAATTAATCATATTATTTGATTAACTAATTTTTGTCATCCGACTGTAGTCGATCGCTCAAGATTAGCCACTAGACTTAACAATTTAAATCTAAGTAATTACCTTAAATGTTTAAACAATTAACTCAGATTATATTCCAATATTATTCTAGTAGATTACCTAAATGTTTTAGTAATTAACTTGATTTGGAACATTTTTGTGACAAATCATCATGTTAAATGATATTACTCAAAACAAAACACATGATCAACTATTAATGTAACAACCCCGCCTCCCGGTAACCCCCAATTAAGGGAGACCCGAAGGTCAGAGCCGTTTATTCAATTAACATGATCAAATGTTCAACAAATAATCAATAATAATTATGAAATTCTACAATCTAACTGGAATTTGGTATAAAATTAAAACTTTACTTACCTTTGAAAACTTTGGAAATCTATCTATCCAGAGCTTGAATTATTCTATCTAATCCTCCTTGCACTTTATTTCTTATTTCCACAATGTGTCACTTTACTGTTTGTTCTTTCAATTGTTGTTCCTAAAACGCCGACAAACAAAATGTCGGTCAGTATATCAAAATATATTGGTATGTGGGAACAACCAAAAATTTGCACATAAGGATAACAATCTAATTATCACAATCAAGTTAATTAACAAGCCAATTTACACTTTTCAATATGACATTCTCCACCGCTTTTTCCCTAACCCTGGCATATCCACCTTAGGGTTTCCTTTGCCAATGACTTAAGGCCACCTTCTCAATCCCGAGCTTGGTGCCTGGGGGTCACCACTCAAGGTGTCCATTGGTCTACCCATCTGGGCCAGACCTTTGGCATCATCCATCAGGGTGGCATGTAAGTGCGAGAATCCATACTTCTATTATTAATGTGATAATCATAGTGACTTTATAGTTTGCAAGTATGAACATCCAAACTGATAATTTGCATTCAATGTGATTAACCATCCGGAAAATCCTCGAGAAACTAAGGCGGTTATTCATAATTAACCACATACCTGATCTGACGATTTGAACAGAAATATCCATGCAAATAAGAATCCAAGAAAGCAAGCATTTTCAAAATGATCATGAAATAATCACATAATCCCCATTTTATTATTCATGTCATCAAGATCCATGAAACCTAGCTCGCTTCCTAGGGTTTCTAATTCATTTTTAGGGTTTCTATTGCAATTAGGGTTTCCCTTCATCTTTTACTATTTCAAACCCTAATTTTATACCATTACTCATAAACCCTTATTATTTTATCTATTCTTCAGTATTAAGGTTATCTTAACGACATATAACCCTATTCTCAGATTTAAAGTCACATTAACCATAAATTAATTTCATTAAGTTTCTTTTACATCAAAACTACTATTTTTATCCTTTTTAATCCATGACAAAGTCATTATACTCGTTTATCACCAATTTGTAGTTCATTATGCTCTAATACTCATATGAACATTATTTATCATTAATTCTACCTTTTATTCATGAGAAAACCCTAATTACTACATTTAGGGTGTTTATCCACAAATTAGGAACTTTAATGCTCGAAATAGCTTATAGTCATGAAAACTCAGTTCTATACATGAAATCGAGTAATTAAAGCCATTATAGTCATATTACCAACATTAGGGTTTCAAGGCCCATTAAAGCTTATTTATGCTCATGAACTCTCAATTAAGCTACTTACGTGCAAAATTCATCCTTTTTATTCTTAATGTTCTTTTTTATCATTAACAGGCTAATATCAACTTTAATCATCAATTAAACCCTACTAATCACATTAATCATATCCAAATAGGGTTTCTTAATCATCATTACACTAAAGTTAATAACTTCTATTACTTTTAGAATTGCAAACATAATCAGGTTCCAATTTTATTTTTAATGGATTCCTCTCATTTTTATGAGAAAAATTAATGTATTAACTTTTGTCATCTGAGTTACTATTAAAGAGTTATGATTTTCGGAAGAAATACCTCACTTGGGCCAATGGGGAGGCGCCACGTAGCCTTTAACATGCAATGTTGCTCGGCCGCTTGAAAACATAACGAAAAGACTATTTTGCCCTCCACTTGAGTAGCCCGTCCTTAGCTACGCTGAGGGTATATCTGTCAAACGTTGGTCATCTTCTTCCCCCGCACGTCCTAGTGCTGCGCTCGATGTCCGTCGACTGCGGGGGTTCACCCCCTCAACTCTAAAGCCCGAGGGTGGCCGGAAACGGCCGCCCCTCCTCCGTCGACCTCCGCCAGGCCCAGGGCGCTTCTCCTTCATGGACAAGGTGGCTGCTCCAGTACGCCCAAGCCCGCGACTCTCGGCTGATTATGCAGACCTAATGTAGGTTAGCGTGGGAGGTTGAGGGCTTGGAGACAATAGTCGACCATCCTCAGGTCATTGGGAGACGTCCAACCTTCATCAAAGTGACCCACAACTCCCCATTGCTTCAGGAAGAACACCAACCAAGCGACTTAGGGTTGAAGGCGAGGTCATGGAAGAAGAATATAGGTAAGAGAGAGGGAGATGTGTGGGATATCCATGGGCCCAAACCAGGGATCTACCCCTTTATATAGGGAAGAGTATCCATGCCCCGACACACTTGCCCTTGAAGAAATAGAGTCTTTTCCCATTAGGAATTGGATTTCTTCATCATGAAGCAAGTTCCCCTTTCTCTCTCTCCTAAACATCTCTTTAATATTCCTTATTTCTTGGTTAAATAGAAATACAAAAATCTTCTCCCTTATCCTCATTTATACTTGCCTTTTAATCATTGGTCACGAAATTCTATCTTTATTTAATAGAGAATACTTCCCTTTTTATCAATATCACAAAATTCCTTAATAATGTATCACATTATCCTTTTATTTTGCAAATATGGTATTTTATCTTTCCTCTTTCTTCATTGGGACTCCTTGGATCCCAATAAACTCAAATAATTCGAAATTCCTTTTTAAGGAATACTCATTATCCTTAAATGCATCAATATGCATTATTTCACATTATCATATTTATTTCTTATTAAAATATCTCTTTTTGAGGATTTCTCTTTATTTCTCTTTTATTTTCCTCATTGGTATTCCTTTTAACATTAGGAATCCTTGGGATACGAAATTCCACCAAGGATAACTCAATTATACCTCTTTTCACTTATTTTCCACATTTCATCAATATTTTCAATTTCTTTCTTAATAAAGAAATACTGAATTGATCTTTTCTTTTCTTATTGCACTCCTTATGAAACTTTGGACTCCTTGGAACCCAAGGAACCCAAGGAACCCAAGAGGCACGAAATCCCTATTTGGATTTGCCTTCTAGAGGTTTCCACATCTTTCTTTTAAATTCTCAGTTATTCATTAATTAATTGAATTTCCTTGTTATTGGGCCCAATAGCCAATAAAGCACACAACACAAACATCAAGGCTATTGTAAACAAAATTCATGCATTCAATCAAAGACATCATTATTTGTTCAATTATCTTTATTATGAGAAATTCACATTTCTCACCAAATGAACCCAAAAATTGGGGTTGTAACATCCTTCCCCTCTTATAAGAATTTTGCCTTCAAAATTCCATCAAGCAAACAAACAGTTCAGGATAAGCCTTTCATACGTCCATCAGGGCTCCCATGTGGCATCACCCTTTCCATGGTGCTTCCCAAGAACCTTCATCATCTCATATTCTTCCATCTGAGTTCTTTCTTTTACCTTGGTATATCATACCCTCATAGGTGACTAGGACATTTCAGCCTCTCAAAAGCTGAATAGGTTCAGGGCTCAACACATGGGTTGGATACCTCACATAGAGCTCTAGATCAGACTCATGGAACACATTACACATCATGTTATCCTGAGGGGCAAGGCTAAACACAACCATCTCCACCAATCCATCTCAAATGGACCCATATATCAGGGACTCAGCTTTCTCAGCTGTAGCTTAGAGGGGTCAAATTTTCACATCACATATTCTCCCACAGTGAACTGCATGTCAGTCTACTTTGCATTAGCTCATGACTCATGTCACCACTGGGCCCTCTCTCAGCCATTGCACGATCAAAACGACTTCATATGCACACATTGTGGTTCTTTTCTGACCTTCGCGAGGCCTCCTTCACCAACATCATCTTAATGAAGCGGTGACCGACACAACCTCTTTTTTGCATCCTGATAAAGGCTATGGTGGTTAACATCACATATTATGAACTGTCTCTTTGTATCACCCTGAACAAGCACACTTGCTCTCATCAGACCCTCTAGTCCGGATCAAACTAATCATTAGTTAGGGGTGATTACCTATACTATCATCGAGTTCTTTATGTATCTACTCCCACCTCATGGAAGTGAACCTTTAGGTCATACTCAAGAACTTTTGAACATGCATCATGGTGTAGTTGAACCATCTTTCTCTCTTAAGTAGTTCAACCAAAACTGCCCCTTGACAAAACTCCTTTCTTTCTCATGTTATCCAGGTAAGGCGATCTACCATAAACCATATTGCATCTTGACCTTGTGGGTCAAAGAGAGACTTACCACAACATCCATAGTGATGAACTCCCATTCCCTCTCAGGGACTCTTTTATCCTATATATCGATACACTAGGTTACTGGTGTTCGTCCTTCACCCCTGGCTTGCATGGCCACCTGTCACATGCAACTCCACATCAAGCAACCGAAGTGCTACTATTACTTTCTATCTTTGTAGTATCACGGTGTTTGGTGATCTTAAAACCATGATCTCCTGTATGTCATGATTCCTCAAGCTTGAAACCTCAGAAACCCTAAGACACTCTCATCAGGGTTTCATCACTTTTCTTTCCAAAGAAGAACATCTGAGGTTCTACAACCATCCTTTCATTGCATCAAATACTAGGCTGGCTATCCAAATAACCACTAATCTTGTTCAACAGATCTCGTTATATTTGTGTGTTAGCCAAACTTATATCTTTTTCTCAACTTAAGGTTAGCCTAACAACCTCAACTTCTTTTAGCTTCCAGCTAAACTAGGCAGCTATATCTCAACCAGAGCATTCATTACCACTCCTTATCCTTAGGTGTTATGTAATGTCGAAGACATACACCTCCATGCATTATACTTATCATCTCATCTCAAGCTCTAAGTTTGTCTTCATCAAGAAACTCTGAGCTCATCCTCATGGTGATCAAACTCAACCTTGGTTACCTTGAAAATTCCACATAGCTCATGATAAAACATCCTCACAAGATGATTTCTTTAATACTCTTAGTGTTTGTAAACCATCCATGTATCATTCACTCCACAAAGGTATGTTATCATTTCTATCCTCATACCTTGTAGCAACGTTCCAATTTCCATCATCTTTTATCCTTGGTGAAAGGCATGCGTATTGTCCTATCTCTCACTCCCATAACAAGAGGAAATAAACATTTGGCTACAGTCCAAATACAGAGCTCTTCCTATTCCAAGAGTAGAGATGGTACAACCCACCTTGCCAGTACACTTTCAAATATAAGTTGAAACGTGCCACCTATGTCTCTCCATCACAAACATCATGATATCAAAATTACTTACATGGAAAACTGGTCTCAACCCTACTTGGCCTAAACACAATCCTTGGTCATCTCCTCTAGGTCTATAGGGTGTCGGCACTTTTGGGGTCATCCCTATTCCCTTATGCATCCATAGAGTTCCCTACTCATCTGCCCTTTGGGTCCCATGAGTTCATGAAGGTGATCAATCTCCTAACCCATGGCCCTCAGACAATGATAGTTGTTACCTCCCGACCCTATGGTCATGTGCAACTAAGGAATTAGGCAACTCCTTCTTCCATCGGTCTTATACCTACCTGACCCTAGGATAGACTTAGGATTCTATTATAGTACATGTCCAACATAGAACCTTACCCAATCCTTCATCATCTCTCTCTGCATTCATGACTGACTTTCATCCCTTCATAGGGGTCATGGCAACCTGCCTACCTTGGTCATGCCCCATACTGGTTACCTCCATGGTAACATATCCATATGCACTTAGATATGGTTAACTATGGGTCTACAGGTTCAATCTCATACCATGTACTTTTCAGTAAGTTTTCTCAAGATCCCATGAACCCTCTTTAGGTCACCTTAAAACCAACAAAACTGGTATATACCCAACCAAAGGGACCCTCTCCCAGGATGGGAGTAAACTATAACTCTTGACCACAAGGTCACAACCGTCCTTAGGGTTTACTTTCCCATGAGCATGCCTAACTCAACAGCTACTAAAGCACAAGCAGACCACCTATTAAACCATGCTAGGTAGTACTTGTTCTCTTCCCTCAATATTAGGTCAACATAGTTGTGAGGGGTTCATCAAACCTACCTTTAACTTAAGGGGTTTCCTTTTCCTCTATACATGAAGAGTACCATGCTCGAAACTATAGAGACTCAATTCTCATCATGAGCATTAGGTACACCACTTCCCCTCTTCAGCCAGGAACCCTAGGTTCACTTTTGGATATCCAACTACATGATCAACCTCTTAACCACGAATCAAGCATGTCCAAGGTATGCCATGTACTCCCATGATCCTTTTATATGAGCAACACCTCAGAGTTGAGTCCTCCTCAAGGACAACCAACTAGGTATAAAGCCCCACAACTGGTTACTTGAACCTCCTCGGGGTCTAAGGCACTCTTTGTCTCATCTCAGCAGGTAAACTCCTATACCATAGGCACATAGGTTCCAGAAGCATCATCCTCTCTTTAGGGTTTGGTTCCCCTAAGGCCACCAAGATAATATCATCCTCCATGGATCACGCACGAGGCAACCACTATCATCCACTTAGGTCACATCATTCTCGACTCCCCACTGTTCCTCATATCTCAGGGTTTTAGGCTTCCAACCTCCTTGCTGGGTTCTTGCTTTCTCTCTCTAGAGCTAACTCCACATCCAACCTTCCTACTAGAGGTCCCTTCTCCATGAAGGCTCAAGCTCACAAGCATACCCCTATGTGGGTGAAGCCTATGCTCAAACTTATGTTTGCTCAAGATTATCCAATCCCCTTATGCTTATCTCATAAGTCATCCATCATGATCCCTTGTCCAGGGTTTCATCCTACTTTCAGTACTACTGACGTACTCTGGGTGCAAGCCATACCCTATTTGCACCAGCCCATAGGGTTCTATAGGTTCTTCTCTAACCTCCTCTATGAAGGAGCTATCCTTCACTCTAACATGCTCGACCCTTCCCAGGGTTGGGTTGCCAAAGGTGCTAGGTCATCCAACCTCTCATGGCTCATATGGAAATCTAAAAGCATATCTATCCAAACACCCAGTCGACCATGTCATCTAACTCATCATGTCATCTCTCTCTCTAACCTCTACTTAGGGTTAGGGTTAACATCATCCTTAAAGGATATGCTAGGTCTCTACTTTAATGGAGATCTCTACCTCCAAGACTCACTTTCTCTACTCATCCTCCTTACAAGAAGGTCTAACCCCAGGTCTCTCATGAGGGCAATGACAACTTATGTCATACGACCTAAGCATGTATCTATTCTCTTACACTTACTATATTAAGCTTATGTCCATGACATCTTATTTACATGCTTTTTATTAATTTGGTGGAGGATTCCTTAATCCTTATTAGCATTACCCATACCTCAAGAGGGTGAGGAGAAGAGAGGAAACCCTAATCCTTAAGGTCCTTAACAGAATTCGAGTTGAGAAGGGATGAACAAGATGAGAGAGTCCTAAAGGTATCTTATTTCGAATCATACCCTAAGACTTTGGCCAGGCAGTCACACGGATCCGGGAGTCCTCATGTTCCGACTAGTGGTGCAGAGGAAAATATTGCCAGCCCCCGGTCGTGATCCTTTTCTAGACACCTTTGTCTTTCGGATAATCCTATAATAACTCCCTTGGGTTCTACAAAATTTGTAAAATTTAATAATTATTAAAGATTAATTGAGGAACCTATGCTCTGATACCAATTGTAACAACCCCGCCTCCCGGTAACCCCCAATTAAGGGAGACCCGAAGGTCAGATCCATTTATTCAATTAACAGGATCACAGGTTCAACAAATAATCAATAATAATTATGAAATTCTACAATCTAACTGGAATTTGGTATAAAATTAAAACTTTACTTACCTTTGAAAACTTTAGAAATCTATCTATCCAGAGCTTGAATTATTCTATCTAATCCTCCTTGCACTTTATTTCTTATTTCCACAATGTGTCACTTTATTGTTTGTCCTTTCAATTGTTGTTCCTAAAACACCGGCAAACAAAACGTTGGTCAGTATATCGAAATATACTGGTATGTGGGAACAAAAAAAAGTTTGCACATAAGGATAACAATCTAATTATCACAATCAAGTTAATTAACAAGCCAATTTACACTTTTCAGTATGACATTCTCCACCGCTTTTGCCCTAACCCTGACATATCCACCTTAGGGTTTCCATTGCCAATGACTTAAGGCCACCTTCTCAATCCCGAGCTTGGTGCATGGGGGTCACCACTCAAGGTGTCCATTGGTCTAACCATCTGGGCCTGACCTTTGGCATAATCCATCAGGGTGGCATGTAAGTGTGAGAATTCATACTTCTATTATTAATGTGATAATCATAGTGACTTCATAGTTTGCAAGTATGAACATCCAAACTGATAATTTGCATTCAATGTGATTAACCATCCGGAAAATCCTCGAAAAACTAAGGCGGTTATTCATAATTAACCACATACCTAATCTGACGATTTGAATAGAAATATCCATGCAAATAAGAATCCAAGCAAGCAAGCATTTTCAACATGATCCTGAAATAATCACGTAATCCCCTTTTTATTATTCATGTCATCAAGATCCATTAAACCTAGCTCGCTTCCTAGGGTTTCTAATTCATTTTTAGGGTTTCTATTGCAATTAGGGTTTCCCTTCATCTTTTACTATTTCAAACCCTAATTTTATACCATTAATCATAAACCCTTATTATTTTATCTATTCTTCTTCAATATTAAGGTTATCTTAATGACATATAACCATATTCTCAGATTTAAAGGAACATTAACCATCAATTAATTTCATTAAGTTTGTTTTACATCAAAACTACCATTTTTATCCTTTTTAATCCATGACAAAGTCATTATACTCATTTATCATCAATTTGTAGTTCATTATGCTCTAATACTCATATGAACATTATTTATCATTAATTCTACCTTTTATTCATGAGAAAACCCTAATTACTACATTTAGGGTATTTATCCACAAATTAGGAACTTTAATGCTCGAAATAGCTTATAGTCATGAAAACTCAGTTCTATACATGAAATCAAGTAATTAAAGCCATTAGTAATCCTAATTACCAACATTAGGGTTTCAAGGCCCATTAAAGCTTATTTATGCTCATGAACTCTCAATTAAGCTACTTACGTGCAAAATTCATCCTTTTTATTCTTAATGTTCCTTTTTATCATTAACAGGCTAATATCAACTTTAATCATCAATTAAACCCTACTAATCAATTAATCATATCCAAATAGGGTTTCTTAATCATCATTACACTAAAGTTAACAACTTCTATTACTTTTAGAATTGCAAACATAATCAGGTTCCAATTATATTTTTATTGGATTCGTCTCATTGTTTTGAGCAAAATTCATGTATTAACTTTTGTCATCTGAGTTACTATTAAAGAGTTATGATTTTTGGAAGAAATACCTCACTTGAGCCAATGGGGAGGCGCCATGTAGCCTTTAACATGCAATGTTGCTCAGCTGCTTGAAAACATAACGAAATGACTATTTTGCCCTCCAATTGAGTAGCCCGTCCTTTTCTACGCCGAGGGTATATCTATCAAATGTTGGTCATCTTCTTCCCCCGCGCGCTCTAGTGCTGCGCTCGACGTCCGTCGACTGTGGGGGTTCACCCCCTCAACTCCGAAGCCTGAGGGTGGCCAGAAACTGCCGCCCCTCCTCCGTCGACCTCCGCTAGGCCCACGACGCTTCTCCTTCACGGCCAAGGTGGCCGCTCCAGTGCGCCCAAGCCCGCGACTCTCGGATGATCATGCAGACCTGCTGCAGGTTAGCATGGGAGGTTGAGGGCTTGGGGACGATAGTCGACCATCCTCAGGTCATCGGGAGACGTCCAACCTTCATCAAAGTGACCCACATCTCCCCATTGCTTCAGGAAGAACACCAACCACGTGACTTAGGGTTGAAGGCAAGGTCATGGAAGAAGAATATAGGTAAGAGAGAGGGAGACTTGTGGGATCTCCATGGGCCCAAACTAGGGATCTACCCCTTTATATAGGGAAGAGTATCCATGCCCCGACACACTTGCCCTTGAAGAAATAGAGTCCTTTCCCATTAGGAATTGGATTTCTTCATCATGAAGCAAGTTCCCATTTCTCTCTCTCCTAAACATCTCTTTAATATTTCTTATTTCTTGGTTAAATAGAAATACGAAAATCTTCTCCCTTATCCTCGTTTATACTTGCCTTTTAATCATTGGTCACGAAATTCTATCTTTATTTAATAGAGAATACTTCCCTTTTTATCAATATCACAAAATTCCTTAATAATGTATCACATTATCCTTTTATTTTGCAAATATGGTATTTTCTCTTTCCTCTTTCTTCATTGGGACTCCTTGGATCCCAAGAAACTCAAATAATTCGAAATTCCTTTTTAAGGAATACTCATTATCCTTAAATGCATCAATATGCATTATTTCACATTATCATATTTATTTCTTATTAAAATATCTCTTTTTGAGGATTTCTCTTTATTTCTCTTTTATTTTCCTCATTGGTATTCCTTTTAACATTAGGAATCCTTGGGATACGAAATTCCACCAAGGATAACTCAATTATACCTCTTTTCACTTATTTTCCACATTTCATCAGTATTTTCAATTTCTTTCTTAATAAAGAAATACTTAATTGATATTTTCTTTTCTTATTGCACTCCTTATGCAACTTTGGACTTCTTGGAACCCAAGGAACCCAAGAGGCACGAAATCCCTCTTTGGATTTTCCTTCTAGAGGTTTCCACATCTTTCTTTTAAATTCTCAGTTATTCATTAATTAATTGAATTTCCTTGTTATTGGGCCCACTAGCCAATAAAGCCCACAACACAAACATCAAGGCTATTGTAAACAAAATTCATGCATTCAATCAAAGACATCATTATTTTTTCAATTATATTTATTATGAGAAATTCACATTTCTCACCAAATGAACCCAAAAATTGGGGTTGTAACAATTAATTAAGCACATATCCAGAAAAGAGGGTAAATTAAAATGGATTAAACATTACTAGCATATCCAGAAACAGTTACATAAAGGTCCAAATTCCTTCATCAGATCCTATACCATACCATGTATTTACATGTATGTCCTATGGACTCAGCCACAAAATGTATACAAAAACATATTGTTCCACGTATATACATGCCATATACAAGCATCAACATACTATCAAAAACTCAATTCGATATACATAACATCTACAAAACATCCCATGCTCGAACCTAAGAGTACAAAGATGATGTTGGCTAAATTGGACATTATTATAATCCCTTTGTTTTGATGATGACAACCGTTTATTTCTTGTGGTTTTAACTTGCTATTTAAGTGTTTCAGGGACAAGCATATAATGTGGTGGATAGCAAAGATTTAGAAGATCCTTATGCTCAAATTTGCTTTATTTTCATGATTGTAATCAATGTAAAAACTTATACAAGTTTATAATGTACAAGTACTTAGATATCATGTAAATCAAGCGTTTAGATCTTCCTACCCACTCACAACACTTAAATAGGTAATCCCCCAAGATAGTATCACAATTGCACTTTGATACACACAATTAGTACATGGCTCAACACATTGAAACATGGGCTTTCTCAGTCGACAAAGTCCTCGACCGAGACATCCTCGGTCGACAATATTCTCGACTAAGAATAAACCCTACTAGCCATTAGACTGAGCTAGAAAAGTAGTTGGGAGTTGGAATCGAACATTACAACACATTGACCTTTACCTCCCATTCGGTCGACAAAGAGCTCGACCGAGACAATCTCGGTCGACAAACTTCTCGACTGAGAAAGGTTCTGGACTGCACTTTTCAGCATTAAACAACTAGCCATTGCAATGTAATTAGTGGACACATAACAACTAGTTGAGCACTATAACACCCTAGAAGGTGTCTAGAATGTCCCCAAGCATTAGCAAACTACTCCTATAAATAGGACAAGCTATAGGACACCCAAAGCATCACTTGTGCATACAATTACACTTGAGATTCATTCCTTGAGAGCAACAAGCCAAGCTTCACTTGCAATCTGTTCTACATTAGTGTCCTATAGCTTATCATCTCCTAGCCACCACACTACCACGTTCAGCCACAGTGGATAGGGGATCAATACGCTTGATATAGGATCAAAGTGCTGTACTTAATTGGTAACATTGTTTCTTTCTTCCAATCTTGTTCCTTTTATTGTATTTTGTTCTCCTTTGCTACTCCTAGGTTGGAGGCTGTGGAAAGAAGGTTGTAGGAGCTTCTTCGATGGTGAAGGTAGCTCGGTGTGACTTTGTAATACTTCTAGAAGGTCTCAACGGGAAGCTACTTCAAGGGGGAGCTTGAAGTTACTTCAAGTGAAGGCTACTTCAAGGTTGGTGAGATGACTTCGGGGTGAAGGCTGTCCAAAGGGTTGTGAAGGTAGTTGTATCTTATGTAACATCCTTATGAGGTAATAAAATACAATTACTTTCAAAATCCCAATTGGAAACAATTGGGTAGTGGACTGACTCCCTTAGTATTTGCTAAGGGTAGAATCACTCTAAACGCCTGGTCTCCTCCTCCAATATTTTTGTGGTTGTTTATTGAATTAATTTTAAAAATATCATAAAACCCTATTCACCCCCCTCTAGTGTTTTTCAATTGGTATTAGAGCAGGCTTCAAGGAGCTCTAATCGAGTCTTGAAGAAAATGGGTGATGAGGTACTAAACAACCTCAACTTGGAAGGAACACTTATAGCTCGACCTCCACCATTTGATGGCACCAACTACAACTATTAGAAGAGGAGGATGCAATTCTACTTTCAAGGGATTAGATGGGATATCTAGAGAATGGTTTCAAATGCCTACACTCTTCCTCAAATAAAGTATGCTACATGTGATGCTAACACGGTAAAATTAGCCCAATTAAATGAAAAAGTTGTAAGTATCCTTTATTGTTCAATTTTCATAGGTGAGTTCAATAGAATATCAAATTGTGAAACTACATACGAAATATGGCATAGACTTTCTATCACTTATGAAGGAATTGTTCAAGTAAAGAAGTCCAAAATTGGTATGCTTAAACAAAAGTTTGAACAGTTTCGTATGGAACCTAATGAGTCTATTAGTGAAATGTATGCAAAGTTTTCTTCTATTGTTAATGGTTTGAATGCATTAGGTAAAGCCATTAGTGAAGAGGATCAAGTGTCTAAAATTCTTAGATTTCTTCCTCCTAAGTACAAGCCTAAGGTGACTGCAATTGAAGAAGCCAATGACCTCACTCGACTGAGGATGGAACAACTCATTGGCAACTTAGAAGCACATGAGGCAACATTGGAGGAAGAAGAAAGATTGGCGGCTGAACACAAAAAGGAGAAAAGAAAGGACATTACATTCAAAGCATCAACCAAGATTAGTCATGACACAAGTGAAGAAGATTGTGAAGAAGAAACTCTCATTGTAAACGGTAAGCAGTATAGAAGTTTTAAAACTAACAAAACTTCTAGTGTTTCTTCCTCTAGGTGCTTTGAATGTGGCAAAAAGGGACACTTAAAAAGGTGATTGTCCTAAACTTAAGAAGGGAAAGAAATTATCTCACAAGAATAAAGAAAAAGCCTACAAAGCTGCATGGGATGATTCAAGTGATGACAGTAAAGACGGAGAAGAAGAAGTAGAGTGCCTTATTGCTACGACAAATGAAGAAGAAGATGAGGTAAGCCTTTTTGATTTATCTAAAGAAGAGTTGGTTGATAGCATTGAGGAATTACATGATAAATATATTGATTATAAAAAGAAACTAAAAAGAGTTATTAAAACTAATGAGGATTTGTATGCTCGATTAAATGATCTTGCTTCTAAAAAGGAAAGTATTATCTCTGAAAATTCTTCCTTGAAATCATCTTTTAAAGATTGCAATACAAAATTGCTTACTCTTGAAACAAACTATGATTTTCTTTCTCAAGAAAAGGTTGAATTGCTTGTAAAACTAAATAATTTTTAGACTCAACCTATCCTATGTACTCATCTAGATTATGATGCTATTGTTAAAGAAAGAGATGCTTTATCATGTGATCTAGATCAAGCAAAGTTAGATATCAAAAAGAAAATGGATCAGGTTGCTAAGTTACAAAAAGAAGTTAGTAGCTTGAGAAATAATGGCATTCTTGATAAGATCCTAAAGAATTCTTCTGGTTATAGTGGAATAAGAGGTTTAGGATATGTTCCAAAAGAAAACTCTTATCAACCTAAATCTAGGAGAACTCAAGCACCCAAGACCAAGATCATATTTGTACCCAAGAACATAACTCAAAATCTTAAAAAGAGAAATGAAATTGACTCCATTTGTTGTCACTATTGCTTGCATCTTGGACATTATTCCTTCTCATGCCTTTACAAGAAAAAGGATGTTGAGTTAGTATGGGTTCCAAGACCCCAAACTTAGAAAATTTAATATGATTAAGTTGAGATTTGACCTAAAACTTCATTTGAATATCTTAATGTCTTATCTCAACTAAATAGAACGGAACCTTAGCATATTACAATGATTTAAGCTCAAACTGACATAAACAAATTGCTGAGAACAAACAAAAACAACCTCGGTCGAAAAATAGTTCAACCGAGACACCTCTCGATTGAGAAAGTATTCAACCGAGGGAATACCTGTATCAAAACTGAAATCTATTGTTAAAATAGTAACCGTCCCAGTCAAAAAAGAATTCAACCGAATAAATATCCGGTCAAAGATTAGTGGATCGAACCTAACATTGTTTTAACTGATAAACAACAACTCATTCGATCGAAAAGAACTTCGACCGAAAAGAAATTGGTCGTGAAATACTTCGACCGACATAAGCTCTGTTGAACATGTTAAATTGGTTCAATTTGCTATCAAAATACCTAACTAAGATGATTAGTGGGATTAAAGGAAACCTTTTGAAGAACTGTGAAACAAACTTGTTAAGTCAAAACATGTTGGTAGTCTTGCATCATAACTCCATAAAATTGTAATGTATACGATGTTTTTACCCAAATTGATGCAAATAATGTTGCTTACAAAGATAGATGATGCTATTGCAATTGGATATGCTTTCTTGCAAAAATAAATCAATATAGCATAGATTGCAAGTTCATATATTTTCAATTTCTATTTAAAAGGATATGATCTTATACATGGTTTGCCTAAAAATATTTCTTAGCCAATCTGAAAATTATGAACCATGTTGCTTTGAGAAAACTTCATAAATGGAACTTATGGACTTTTTTCCATTTTTTTTCATAGCTCACAACCTTGGAAATAGAGATGATGTTATATTCATATAATTTTTCTCTAAGATCGAAAATCAAATACTCTACTTGCAATTTTTTGAAATAAAACTTTACATGATAAAGTGCTCTTAGTATTTAAATTATATAGGAATTTCAAAGCTATATTTCTTGCAAATAAAACTCTCTTAAAAAGAATTGTTTTATGAAGAAAATGCATACCTTATGATCATGATTGAGAAAAGTTTAAATGGAAAAACTAGTGGAATAAGATGTCTTGCTTAGAATAAAATTATTTCAATATTCTATCTAAAGACTGTTTTAAGCAAATCAAGAGGAAGATACCATTTCAAAATCAAATATTGCTCAAATGAATTAAGTTCTTGATCCTAAAATATAATTTTTCAAATTGATATAAAAACTCTTTCAAATTGGTATGCACCTGCTACATAAAGGCTTTATATTCAATCAAGTAGATTATTGTGAATGCTTAAACTGGAAATCTGCAGTAATGCCTCTCGATAAAAAAAGAGTTCGACCAAGGGGCGCCCTGGTCGAAGTCAAGGTCGACCTAAAATAAGCTTCATAAAATGCTTAATTGTAAATCATTTCTTTGCACTCAATTATAGTATACTGATCTAAAACTAGTTCATCATATTGAAAACAAGATTTTAGTGCAAAGCTCTCATAAAAGTTTAACTCAAACTCTAATGCTTATTATGACCTTAGAATTCTTAAATTATCTTGATTATAAGATTAAGGGGGAGCTCACAAAACTTTGTAAACATTATGGTAAATATTGATCAAATCAAACTTTGAAAAACTAGCCATGACCTTAGAATTATTGAATTATCTTGATCTTAAATGGACTCTATATCAATATGGGCTTAACATCCCTCATTATTGATTAGAGATATATTTCTTGATCCTACTATGCCATAAAGAAAATCTCATATCATTTTCAGGGCTTAACATCCCTTGTAAAATGGATGAGAAACCAACACATATATTCATCATGAGCCTAAATGGATCTCATATCATTTCAGGGCTTAACATCCCTTGTAAATGATTGAGAAATCAAAACACATATGCCATGAATCTAAAAGGATCTCATATCATTTCAAGGCTTAACATTATTTGCAAATGATTGAGAAATAAATTGTGGCTAAATTTGACATAAAAATAAGTGGTTTGCATAAAATTTTGTTGATTACCCTTACTTTAAAATTATCAAATTAAGGGGGAGGACTAAAAGTCATACTTAATGTTTAACTTGGTTATTTTTTTGAAATGACAAAGGGGGAGAAATAATATAAAATAAATAACATAAAGTAAAATGAGTTTCATACTCAATCTCTCAGCTAGCACACACTTGCATTCACAAACAAGAGAATGGATACAAAAGGTAAACTTCAGGTATGAAACTCATATGAGTTATATTGCCTTGATTTTTATTTTGGAAATGTTTTTCATCTTCAAAAAGGGGGAGATTGTTGGCTAAATTGGACATTATTATAATCCCTTTGTTTTGATGATGACAAACATTTATTCCTTGTAGTTTTAACTTGCTATTTAAGTGTTTCAGGGACAAGCATATAATGTGGTGGATAGCAAAGATTTGGAAGATCCTTATGCTCAAATTTGCTTTATTTTCATGATTGTAATCAATGTAAAAACTTGTACAAGTTTATAATGTACAAGTACTTAGATATCATGTAAATCAAGCGTTTAAATCTTCCTATCCACTCAAAAAACTTAAATAGGTAATCCCCCAAGATAGTATCACAATTGCACTTTGATACACACACTTAGTACATGGCTCAACACATTGACATAGGGGCTTTCTCGGTCGACAAAGTCCTCGATCGAGACATCCTCGGTCGACAATATTCTCGACCGATAATAAACCCTACTAGCCTTTAGACTAAGCTAGCAAAGTAGTTGGGAGTTGGAATCGAACATTACAACACATTGACCTTAACCTCCCATTCGTTCAACAAAGAGCTCGACCGAGACAATCTCGGTTGACAAACTTCTCGACTGAGAAAGGTTCTGGACTGTACTTTTCAACATTAAACAACTAGTCGTTGCAATGTAATTAGTGGACACATAACAGCTAGTTGAGCACTAAGAACACCCTAGAAGGTTTCTAGAATGTCCCCAAGCATTAGAAAACCACTCCTATAAATAGGACAAGCTATAGTACACCCAAACCATCACTTGTGCATACAATTACACTTGAGATTCATTCCTTGAGAGAAAAAAGCTAAGCTTCACTTGCAATCTATTCTACATTAGTGTCCTATAGCTTAGTATCTCCTAGCCACCACACTACCACGTTCATCCACAATGGATAGGGGATCAATATGCTTGATATAGGATCAAAACGTTGTACTTAATTGGTAACATTGTTTCTTTCTTCTAATCTTGTTCCTTTTATTGTATTTTGTTCTCCTTTGCTACTCCTAGTTGGAGGCTGTGGAAAGGAGGTTGTATGAGCTTCTTCGGTGGTGAAGGTAGCTCGACGTGACTTAGGACTACTTCTAGAAGGTCTCAACGGGAAGCTACTTCAAGGAGGAAGGCTACTTCAAGGGGGAGCTTGAAGTTACTTCAAGTGAAGGCTGCTTCAAGCTTGGTGAGACGACTTTGGGGTGAAGGTTGTCCAAAGGGTTGTGAAGGTAGTTGTATCTTATGTAACATCCTTGCGAGGTAATAAAATACAATTGCTTTCAAAATCCCAATTGGAAACAATTGGGTAGTGGACTGACTCCCTTAGTATTTGCTAAGGGTGGAACCAATCTAAACGCCTTGTCTCCTTCTACAATATTTTTGAGGTTGTTTATTGAATTAATTTTAAAAATATCATAAAACTCTATTCACCCCCTCTAGTATTTTTCAGATGATTCTAGGATACTACTAACTACTAGCCAACCTTCTGCTGCTACTTCTCTCTAAGTTGATCTTCTTCACTTCCACAAACCTAACCATGTCACCAATGACCACCTAAAAAGATGTGGTGACCCATGAGGTGAGACCCATGTCCCAGCGAGAGATATATTCTCAAGAATGATGATTGATTACAACAGTTTATATCATATTAAAAAGATGAAGTAGACCATGCAAATTAAACAGATAGGCATAGTAGCAGGCATGATTAACATGATATATAAAGGAAAAGATAAAAACTATCATCATAAGTCTGACGAACATCATAACATAGCTAACAGTAAAGCATATCTAATCAGCAAGAGATGACTAACAACATCAACCTAAATATAAGTATCAACATATATAACACTGTAAGCAAGATTACTTTCTGTTATTGCACTATACATCATGTGTATGTGAAAGGAGCAATACAAAGGTTATCATGCATCCAATGTGAAATGATGTGTATAAACCTAATAGATATACTACGTGGTTGTATTACGTTTTTATTATTCCTCTAGGAGAGTTTGACTATACCACTCAGACCCCAACTAAAATTTGTGAAGTGCTATTTAGTTCCGTATAAGATCTAGGAGAGTCGGTATCCTAAGATCTCACACCCTCGATCAGTATGAGTCAAATTCAATGACATAATAGTCAAGTTTCCTATAATGACATATAGTTAAGTTGCTAACACCAGTCTAGACTTGGTATAAAGGTCACGACACTCAACCAGGGTATACAAAACCCTATTATTCGAGGTATAATTGCAGTTGTCCTCAATCACGTCACATATACAAATATTCAAGACACGACCTCAACCACTCTCAATCTGAGGCATGACCACAACCATTCTCCATAACCTTAGAATCAGGATGTCAAGGATGTACACTCACTACACCCTCCCATATTGAACAATATACGACTCCGAGCTTCCCTTAGAAATACTCATTTCCTCATCCAGCAAGTCCTGACACTAGAATGACTCTAAAGCACATGGCACTACATGATTTGGGTTTCATTTGATTAGTTATGCCAATTAGGTAAATTAAGGGTGCACTAATCAAGTTAAATACAAACCCTAAAAGAGTTCTACAAAAACAAGGGTATGTTACACTTCAGAAGATATAAAATGTATGAGATATAATCTTTATCACATCATGATAGGAAACAAGTACTTGTCACATAATGAAGAGGATTACAATTCCATGGGGGATCAACCATGCCCAAAGGTCCTTAAGACCAACACAACATTCCCCGCAGGAACATCATTATCTTTCCATACCTTATAATAAGGTTCAACAAACCATCACCATTCATGTGATACACAAATTTAGTATAACATTGAATTAAGAGCTAGGATGTTCATATGAAAACATATTAACATTACAACAACATTGAGAGAGTATTCTTTCATCATACTAATCATAAAGGGAAGCTAAGTATGATTAACCATCATCACCTATTTGTATTAGGGTTAGGATCAACCAGATAAATTGGATTGAAGTTACAAATCATCACTCAAAGATCAACACTAACACTTAGCATCACCATCAGATTATGGATATACAAGATCAGACATAGCCATCGAATTAGAAGCATCAAACCCAAAACATCAAATTATGAACATCACCAAGACCATTGGATGTTGGATAAGCAAAACCACTAGATGAAATATAAGTAAAACCTTGAACCATTCATATACGAAAACCACTGTGTTATGACCTAGGAAGGTCTTCAAGCATGACCTAGTCAAGTTATCAATTGTGGACATGAGATCCACCATTGAATGTGGAAAATAGAGTTACCATCTAATAAGGAAAACATAACCACTATCAGGCGTGGCATATAGAGAACCCATTAGTTGTGGACCATCATCCAAATACCTAAGAGAAACCATTGACCTAAGAGTCAGAAAAGCCATCGAGTGTGGAACTAGAAAAGCCATCATTTAATGACCCAGTGAGACTAGTGAATGTGGACTCAGTGGAACCATTAAGTCTTGACCCAGTGAATCCATTGGTTGAAAACTCTTGGTGAAGAATAGGTTAGCAAAACCATAATTTGAAGGACCAAAGAAACCATTGCTTGGTTGGACCTAAGGCCATCGTTTGAACCACTTGAGAGAGTACCAAAAACACCATTTAGTGAAGATGACATGACCATCAGATTCAGACACAAGAGAAGGTTCAAAACATAGGCTAAGCCAAAGCCATCGGTTGACACAATAAGGTCAAGAAAAACAACACTAAGAACCAAACCATCGGGTTGCAAAACAAGAAGGAAAATTAGCTCCAAATCCCTAAGTAGGAATCATCATTTGAGAGAGAAAAATCTATCATTTTTCACATGAATGCAAGGTATAGAGCTTACACCACCAAGGAATGTCCGTGCACAAGGTTTAGGTTCATCGAAGAAGATAAACTACTCAAGAACCTCCATACAAGCACAAACCCTAGGCAAAGATAGTAACTTTCTACTTAGAATTATGTTTTAGAGAAAGATCTAGCACATGGAAGCTACGAGTAAGCAATAAACATGGAGAAATTTAAATAACTTGCCTCTAGGCTGAAGGTGAATCCCCAAATAGCAAGGTATATCGAGGAAGAAGAGAAGAAACCCTATTTTGAGCACTTCATTCGACCAATCTAGCTCCTTCTCCAAGAACAAGCAAACCCTAGGTCAAGGAAGCAAGAAAGAGGTGTTCTTCAAGCTCTAGCACAAGCTACACCGTGGGTACGACCAAGAAGAAGAGAGAAGAAGGTAGGAAAGCAAGTTAAATGAAGGAAGGGAGGGAGAAATTACTTGCTTAGGTTAAGGACTAGCTAAGGAAACACCATAAGCTCAAGGAAAGGGTAGATCTGAACCCTAGGTGTACATATAAGTTAGATCAAACAAGCTCTTATACCTTGGCTCCTTATTCTCCACCATGCAAAGGGGAAGATATCCAAGAATAAAGGAAGAAGAGAGAGATATCTAGGCATGTAAAGAGCTCATTTGCATGGCACAGTGAAGGTATAAAAAGCTATGGGTGAGAGAGAAGAGAAGGCTAAGGTGTCTAGCCATATTTTCCATGTGTCCATGATCAAAGACATAATGTCCATGCAAACCAATAGGTCCATCAGTTGTGGGAGTCAGGGGGTCCATTGAATCTTGACTCCCAGGCAAGCCATCGATCTCCAATAGTCGGGTGACCATCGTATCTTGATCAAGGGTGAAAACCCTAACATCACCATCAATTCAGCACCTACATGATGAACCATCGATATAGGCAACTCCAAAAGAGGAAGCCATCAACCCTCACTCCTAAAGGGACCACCATTAGATCTCAAAACCCAAGGAAAACCATCGAATACCACCATAAAAGGAGAACCATTGAGTTCTAGCACTCAAGGTAGCTCATCCATGAGAGGGAAACCCTAAGTTCAACCCTAGGTAGATGTCACCACCAAATAAAGGTGTAACAAGGAGCCCCAAGGTGAAACTAACACAAGCATGATATGAAAACATGTGCAAAATAATACGAATGTGTCAAGTTACAAGAAAAACCCTAAATATGAGTAAATTTCATAAAAGCCCAAAACAAGCACATATATGCATAACTTGCTCAAATAGTGTCCAAACTGGACCAAACTTGAAACTTAAGCTTTTCACATGATATCAAATCACATTTTAGGATTTCATTAATATTTTAAGAATCAAATTATGATAAGTAAGCATGTTTTACCATAAATCAAGGTCAACATTCTTACAATCGTAAACCCCTAATAAGGATTTCACCCCTAGAATCCTACGCGAACAAAGATGGGTACTTCTTACACATATCATCCTATAACTCCCACGTGGCTTCCTCCACACCACAGTGATTCCAAAAAAAATTAAGTAAGACTAGACCTTTTTCATCTTCTTCAATTTCCTATCTAGGATCAGCACAAGACCCTCAACATAAGAAACATCCTCCTCCAACACAACCTCCACTGGCTGCAACACCTACTGTATATGAGGGTGACACTTCCTCAACATGGAAATATGAAAGACATTGTGCAATCTATGAAACTCTAGCGGTAACTCTAACTTGTATGACACCTTTCCAACACATGCCAAAATAGGGTATGGTCCCATAAACCTAGGAGACAACTTACCCTTCTTACCAAACCTCAGCACACCCTTCCAAGGGGAAACCTCAAGATAACCTGGTATCCAACTTGGAACTCCAACGATATTTGGTGGTTATAGGCATATGACTTATATCTATCTTAGGCTACCTTCAACCACTGTTGTATCACCTTGATCTTCTCTGTAGTCTGCTGCACTAGCTCAGGACCAAAAAGTTGATATTCACCTATCTCATACCAACAAAGAGGTGATTGACAATGCCTCCTGGACAATGCCTCATATGGTGACATGTTTATACTTCTCTAATAGTAGTTTTTGTAGGCAAACTTTATCAAACTCATATGAATGCCCCAAATACCAAGAAACTACATAACACAAGCTCTCAAAAGATCCTCCAAAGTCCGAATGGACCTCTTTGACCGACCATCTGTCCACAGGTGAAAAGCAGTACTAAACCTCAGTTGTGTCCCCATAGATGTATGCAGACGTTCCCAAAACTGACTCTTAAACTGTGGACTGTATGGTCATTGGGATACCATGCAAACAAACTATACATTATCTTGACTAGAGGGAAGTGAACTGACTTGGTCAACCTGCCAACTATCACCAATATGGAATCATGACCTTTGGTTGTCCTAGGAAGACCTTTGTTGGTCAACTACTACTTTGGGAAGATGTACTGAAGATTCTTGTGGTCGGTGAAGATGTGACACTTCTCCTGATATAGATAGTGCCTCCAAATATTGAAGGCATGAACCACTACTTCTATCTCTAGATCATGTGTCAGGTAGCTCTCCTTATGTTTCTTAAGCTATTGTAGAGCAAAAGAAATTACGTTCTTATCCTAATCAGCACACATCCCAAGCCATTCTTCAAAGCATAACAAAAGATGATGTAGACTTTCCCTTGCTTTGTAACACTAACACTGAAGCACTAGTCAACTTCTCCTTCAATAACTGAAAAGAATGCTAACACTTGTCATCCCAAACAAAAGGAACACCTTTCCTGGTCAACTTGGTTAGGAGTAACACTACAACACTGAAATTCTTTATTAATATCTTGTAGTAGCCTGCCAAACCTAGGAAACTTCAGACCTCAGTCGGTGTCTTAGGTTTCTCCCATTCCAGAACAGACTCCACCTTCTTCATGTCTACACATACACCCTTAACAGATATAATGTGACCAAGAAAAGACACCTCAGTCAACCAGAACTCACACTTAATGAATTTGGCATACAACATGTGTTGCCTCAACAACGTCAATGCCTTGTGATGCACTAGATACTTTTCATTCTCATAGGCTATTTTATATTGATTTTTATGCATTATTTGTTAATTTTCATATTAATTATGCATGATTGACTCTCATTAGCCTATGATATTTAAATCCGTCAAATAAATGTAATTTCACTATTTCTAATGATTTATGATATTTCAAGAGCTTATGTTCAAATTTTATGAATTTTACAAGAATCTACACAGCTCGATACAACTGAATTTGGAGTCAGTGGTACCGACACATGCTTAGGTTGGAACATAGAAGAATCAAGAAGTATAAGTAGTACCGACTCTACATGTCAATACTACCGTTGACATCATGGTGTTTTGATCAAGATTTATCAAAGCAACTTGGTACTATCGACAGCGGCTGAGTAGTACCGACAACTTGCCAGGTGGCTACAACAAATTAAGGAGTCAGTAGTATTGACACCTAGTCGATGGTACCAACATGTCAGGATCAGCCAGATCTAAAGATGGCATCTAATCCGGTGGATCTATTTTGTCCTAAGTCACTTCTACGACTTAGGGGGAATTCGGCCAGACCTACAGGAGACATTCTAATTCTATTGGACGACAACTGAGAGCAAGGAGAGGAGAAAGAGAAGAAGAAGACTACATTCTGGATGATTTGGAGACTTCCAACGGACGGATTTGCAGCCAAAAGGTAGAAAATTGGCATGTGCATAAGAAGGGATCTTTTGGATCGTCTACTTTAGGGGATCTTTAGTTTTTATAATGTTCTCCATGTTTTTGTTCTTCTCTCCTATGTTGTGGACCATGAAAATCATGCGGGGCTAAACCCCTTATTCCATGGGACCCAGGAGTAGCCTGATGATGCATTGTATTTGACTCTTATGCAGTAATATATCAAATTCTGGACTTATTTCTATGTGATTGTCATGAACTATCCATGGTTAATCACCATAAGTAGTTGATTTGACCTTTAATTGCTTTGAAAAAGGAAAGTAATGGTTGGAAATTCATACACATACATATTTTATATCACCCTTTGAGAAAGGTGTCTTACAAACATGAAGAGACTACCCAGAGTTATCGATAAAGCACCTAACTAATAACACAATTGATATGAGAATGGGGTTGGTATTAGCTTAAGTAGTGAATTATGCCATGATAGTGGGTAATTATTGCTACAGGTTCTTGGCCCAGGGTAAGTAGAGATAACTATTGCTATTATAAGTGTTAATTGCAATGTTAACCAAGGTGAAACTATAATTCTAAGGAATTTTGTCCAATTGCAATTAATCACCATTAATTTTACATTTACTTTCTACATTCTTAGTTAATTAAACAATCCAATCAAAGTTTTCTTCGGTCTAGCTGATTGTATTGCAGTTAGTAGTAGTTTCTGAGTTGAATGTTTCCCCGTGTTCGATATATGGGCCTCATTGGTCTATATTACTACGATAGTGTACACTTGCATTTTAGGGCGTATAGAAAATACCTATCATGTTTTTGGCATCGTTGCTGGGGAAATGACAAATTCAGCAGTACGAGTGTTGTAATCGGTCACTCTAGGCCACACTTTTTATTTTTCTTTTTATCCTTTCACATTGAATTTTAAATATCATTTAGTCAATCATTAGTACATGTCCTCACATTGTTTTCAAATATTTCAAGTACTAGTCCATGGTGTACACATACAGGGAGTCATCTTTGTGTGGCTTAAGTCAGACAGAGCTCTTACACCAGGGAAGAGAGTTTGTTAACTTAGGGGGAAGGTTGATTCCAACTCCACCGCCAACCACTCAAATACCTACACAAAAAGAACCAAAAGAGCAACCAGAGATAGCAGAAGAAGAGCATACAATATGGGATAAGATCAAAGCATCTTCCTCAACATCTTTGCTTGGGCTAATCAAGCGGCAAGCAATAAATGTGGGCAACTACAAGATAGATCCTGGGTTGGTAGCGTTAGTCAAGAAACAGACCTTCCATGGCCACAGAACTGAAGACCCAATGATGCACATAAACAATTAAAAGCTGTAACATGATGAAGATAGATAGAGTTCTAGAAAATGTGATCTACTTAAAGATTTTTCCTTCGTCGCCGATAAATAGTGACAAGTCTTGGTTCTACAATATGGAAGATGAATCTTTTGAGACTTGGGATCAAATGATTGACACCTTCTTAGAGCAATATTTCCCTCCCTAGAAGACAAACGAGTTGACCAACATTATCTACAACTTCAAATAACAAGCAGAGATGTCATACTCTGAGGCATGGGAGAGGTTCCAGAACATGCTAAGAAAGGTCCCTCATCGTGGTATCGACTTGTTAGGCCAGGCAAAGATTTTCTATTATTGGCTACATCAAGGGGAAAGGACCACACTATACAGCACAGGGATGGGCTTCTTCCTCAACAATAAGCCATCCAAATGCCATGAGATCCTAAAAAACATGGCTAAGAACCAATCATGGGGAGAAGAGCACGAACGTCCAACATCTGTTAAAAGTATTGGAGAGTCCAAGGTGATTTCCGCATTGGATAAAAAATTGGACTTGATTGCCAAGAAGCTTTGTCAGAAGAATGGAAACTCTTCTAAAGGAGAAGACAAGGAGTGCAAGTTTGCATGATAGTAAAACTACGGGAGCAATGAATACTCATGGAGAAAAGATCCCAAGTTCTCTTGGAGGGATCCCAATAATTTCTAGTGGGACCCCTCCCAAGCTGAGCAAGGCAAGCCACAATAGGGTGTTCTACAACAACAATACCAACAAGATAGGGGCCCTAACAAGATAGACCACATAGAGGACATGCTGGGTAAGCTAATCATCCAGAATGAAGTGCTAATTAGACAAACTCAAAGGGATCTATAGAATCAAGGAGCATAGATTTGCATCATTGAGACACATAATTCTCAAATTGCGGTAGAGGTTGCATCCTTGAAGAAACCTATGCAACAGGAGTTCCTAAGAAACACCAGCATACCTACTGACAATCAACATGTAAATGCAGTGATGTTATGCAATGGAAAGAAGTTGCTGAATGAGAAGAAAACAATTCCAGAGTCAAAGGAAAAGGAAGATGATAAAGGCTCACCGATGATTATATTAGGAGCTGATTGAGTTGAGCCTTATAATGCAGTAGAGGTCAAGTCAGTTGATGCTGAAAATCATGAACCTGAGGAGCCAAGGAAGGAGGCTTATGTCCCACCTCACCAGAGGAAGGTGGTGAATCCAGTGCCATTCCTGAACATCTTGAAAGCTCAAAATGTTGACTAGGAATTTTAGAAGTTCCTAAATAGATTTAGGAAGCTTCATGTGAACATTCCTCTCATCAATGCAATTGATCAGATTCCCTCTTATGACAAAATTTTGAAGGACTTGATAAAAAAGAAGAGGAGGATAGATGTTTCTGAGGTGGTAGTTCTGAAGGAGCAATTCAGTGCTTTTATTTTGGGAACATTGCCACCAAAAAGGCAAGATCCGAGTTGTTTTAACATATCATGCTATATCGAGAAGACAAGATTTGGAGAAGCTTTATGCAACTCAAGGGCTAGAATCAATCTCTTGCCCTTGACCACCTTCAAGAAGCTGGGTCTTAAGGAGTCCAAGAAGAGTAATATGACCATATAGTTGGCAGGAAACTTAGTGGTGAGGCCTTACGATATTTGTGAGGATGTTCTTGTCAAGGTAGACAAATTTGTATTTCCAACAGACTTTGTCGTCATGAGATGCAAGATGGTCAGGGTAACAAACTATTACTTGGGAGGCCATTCCAAGAAACAACAGATATGATTCTAGAGATGTGTAGAGGAAGGTTGACATTGGGTAATAGAGAAGAGAATTTTGAAATCTTGATGCCCGAGCCTACACAGACTGCCACAGGGAAGGTACAGTGTCACATGCTGCAGCAAGTCAAAGAAAAAGTCTCATTATTTCTAGGAAATTCATTTCTTGATATGGATCATGTGATGACATAGGTCCAAAAAGGTACACTGGCGGTGGACATCTTGGAAAACACAAAAAAAATTCTTGTATAAAGGCTGTTTAGTATCTTGATGAGGAGGAGGAGGAATATTGCCCAACAATAGTTGAAGAGGCAACTTCTTCCACTCTAATGAAAGCATATCCACAATTGACATCAGAGGTGTGTCTTATGAATATGATGCATGACTATATTCAATCTCGTTCCTTGGAGGAGCATGTCTTATTTCTCAAGGCACTACCATTTTATTACACCAAACACTTTAAGGATCTAGGACTACCCCTCCACCTTTTGGTCCCTTTTTTGCTGAGTCCCACAGAGTTAGAGCTAAAGCCATTGCCACCACACTTGAATTACACTTTCTTGGTAGTAGAGGAGAAGCTTCCAGTTATCATATCGACTTCATTAAGCATTCAGGAAGAGGAGCAGATGCTTTTGGTTCTGAAAAATCATTAGGCAACTTTCAGATGGTATGTGGAAGACAAAAAGGGGATGTCCCCTAGTTTTTTCCTGCACAAGATCAAACTGGAGGAAGTATCTAATCTAATCGTGCAACCGCAGTGGTGACTCAACCCCATCATGACTGAGGTAGTAAAGAAAGAGGTAGTAAAACTTTTATCTGTAGGTATTATATATTCTATCTCTGATTCGACCTGGGATAGCCCAACCCAGGTGGTTCCTAAAAAAGGTGGAATAATAGTCACAACTAATTCTAATGATGAATTAATTTTGACTAAAAATTGGTGACTGGTGTTGACTCAAGGTCAATTAGGTCAATGTTGACTCACGTCTAAATTGACTAAACCCGTGTTTTGATGATGACTAACCATTCCACATATTTGTGTCTAATGTCTCTACTTGAGTGATTTCAGATTAGGTATAGACACACTTCAAATGCCCTAACTTGTGCATATCAAATTGGAGAACAGACAAGTCAAAGTCAATACAAGTGCACATTTTTGTAATATGATGTAAATCCATTAGAATCATGTTGTAAATCACTTGTAATGATTGTATGTCTTGTAATTAAGCTTAGAAAAAATTAGGAGCACTTAGATCGAATGTTTAAGCACTCAAAAGCCATTTTCCAAAATTCACATCAGGATGTTCATCGGTCGAGTTCTGTGAGTTGCAAACTTGATCGATCCTGATTGGATCTTGAAAATGACTTTTGATCGGTCGAGTATACACTTCATAGAACTCGACTGATGGAGTACTTGACCAATTCGATTTTCATTGGTCGGTCGAGTTTTCCTAGGACAAACTTGACCGATGGTCTGAATATCAACTTTGTCTTTTACTCTATCAGTTGAGTTATCCTTATAGAAACTCGACCGATTGCACTGTACGGAAAAGTGCAGAAAAGTGCTTCTAGCCATTGTGGAGTTGCAACAAGTGAAAATATATTCATTGCAAGCCACAAAATGGCTAAATTTCATTCTCAAGTGTTCCTAAAGGCTAAGAGGCATCCCCAACTATAAATAGGACCCCTTGGGCTTCATTCCAAGGTTGAGAATTCAATGCAAAACTCTATGTGAGGTTCCTATTCTATAGTGGAGTGCTTCCTACAACCTCCTCTCTCTCTCTCTAAGCTTAATCACTTGCTACATTCATTAGAGTGAATAGGAAATCTGTAAGAGAGCTAGTCCTACATGTATATCTTGTGAGGCTCTCACTTCCACCACCTCCCTATCTCTCAATTCAACCATGAAGATGAAGGCTCTCTCTCTTGGTTAACAGGGGTGAAGAAGAACAAGGGAAAGTGTCCCTTGGTGAAGATTAAGGCTGAAGACTTGGAGCAAGAGTGGGCAAGCCCTTGGTGAAGGTAGAAGACTCCTTGCTCAAGTGGGTAAGTCCTTGGTGGAAGCTTCTCCGAGTGAAGGTGAAGTCAAATGCGGAAGATCCAAGAAGTGTTTGTAATCCTTGCAAGGCAGAAGACTTGTGCAAGAGTAGCTAAGTACTTGGAAGAAGGTGGAAGACTCCTTGTGTAACGACCCCACCTCCCAGTAACCCCCAATTAAGGGAGACTAAGAGGTCAGAGCCATTATGCCAAATAATAGGATCAAAGGTTCGACAAATAATCAATAACAATTATCAAATTCCACTAACTAAATTGAAATGCTGTAATAAAATAAAACTTTGCATACCTCTTTTTTTTCAAACTGAGGGTAACTACTTCTATCCATAACTGGAGTCTATTCTAACTAATCCTCCTTTGTACTTTAATCCTCATTTAAATCCACATATGCCACTTTACTGTTTGTTCTTTTCACTTGTACCTAAAACGCCGACAAACAAAACGTCAATCAACATAAAGCTGGTATGTGGGGGAAAACAATAATCATGCAATTAACTATAACAACACATTACAGTCAGTTATGATTTAACAAACAACTTTATGTTTTAAGCATAACTGGTCAATCCATACATACCCTAGCCTCTGCGCTGTCCCTGTAGTGGACCTGGATGTAAAAAAAAAGGGTTTTATGATATTTTAATAATAATTTAAACAAAGCAACCAACCACAAAAATATTGAACAAGGGGACAAGGATTTAGAGTGGTTCCAACCTTAGCAAATACTAAGGCAGTCAATCCACTACCCGGTTTCTTACCCAACTGGGATTTTGAAAGAATCAAATTTTATTACCTCACAAGGACTTTACATAAAATTACAATTCTTTCACCAAATGCTTCAGATAGCCTTCACCTAGAAGTAGTTGCACCAACCTTGAAGCAGCCTTCTTGAAGTAACTTCAAGCTCCCCCTTGAAGTAGCCTTCCTCTTGAAGTAGCTTCCCGTCGCAACAACCTCTTGAAGTAGTCTGAAGTCCACCTTCTCCACCGAGAAGAACCTTCTCCAATCCGTAGCCTCCAACCCTAGGAGTAGCAAGGAGAATACAAGAGATAAAAGGAACAAGAAGGAAAAATAGAAATTACAATACCACTTGTAGCTCAAGGCTTGATTTCCTATATCAAGCATTTTGATCTCCTAACTAATGTATATGGAAGTGTAAGTGTTGTGGATAGGAGATGCTATCCTATAGGACACGAAATTGGAGCAAGGAAAAGAATAGCCAATGCTAGTGTTGCTCAATTCCTCAAAACAGATTGCCAATTGCAAGTGTAAGCTCAAGTATAGCACAAGTGTGTATGAGTGAGTTTAGGTGTCCTAAGGCATGTCCTATTTATAGGAATGGCCTATGAGTGCTTAAGGACGTTCTAGACACTTTCTAGGGGGTTCTTAGTGCTCAACTAGCCATTATGTGTCCACTAATTGCATTTGCAACGGCTAGTTAATTGACCCTGAAAAGTGCAGACAGAACTCTTCTCGGTCGAGGAATTGTCAACCGAAATGTATCTCGGTCGAGAAGTTTGTCGACCGAGATTGAGTTTATTGCAACGTTCAACTCAAATCCCAACTACTTTGTCTGCTAGGTCTAACGGCCAGTAGGGACTATTCTCGATCGAAGATTTTGTCGACTGAGAGTTTCTCGGTCAAAGTTTTTGTCGACCGATATTTTCTCGATCGACGATTTGTTGACCGAGAATATTACTGACTCAATGTATTCATTTAATAAGTGTGTGTATCAATGTGCAATTGTGATACTATCTTAGGGAATGACCTATCTAAGTGTTGTGAGTGGATAGGGAAGATCTAAATGCTTGATTTACATGATATCTAATTACTTGTACATTATATACTTGTACAAGCTTTTACATTTGATTACAATCATGAAAATAAAGCGATTTTATCAAATTGTTCTTCAAGTCTTTGTTATCCACCACCTTATATGCTTATTCCTGAAATACTCAAATGTTACATTAAAACCACAAGAATGAAATGTTTGTCATCATCAAAACAAAGAGATTATAATAATGTCCAATTTAGCCAACAATCTCCCCCTTTTTGAAGATGAAAAACATTTCCAAAATACAAAATAAGGAAATATAAATCATATGAGTTTCATACCTAAGTTTCATAATATTAACAATCTCCCCCTTTATTTTATGTTTTTGATTTTATATTATTTTTGCCCCTTTGTCATTTCAAAAAGATATCTAAGATAATCATTTAATTCTCCCCCTTAATTTTATGCTATGCTCCCCCTAACTAAGATATTCAGTTAAAAATAGGGATTAATACAATTGTAAACCATTTTTTTTGAATTTAGCCACAATTTGTTTCTCAATCATTTGCAAAGGATGTTAAGCCTTGAAATGATATGAGTTCCTTTTAAGTTCATGGCATATGTGCATTGATTTCTCACCCATTTTACAAGGGATGTTAAGTCCTGAAAATGATATGAGAATCCTTTTAAGCTTAGAGTTTATGAAAAGTGTCTCTGATTTGTTTAGAATATTTCATTAAAAAAAAGATATATATCACATTCATGACATTTGTAGATTCCTTTATTTTCAAGATTAAAGATACTAAGGTCATAACAAGTTTCACCTTTTCTTTATGACGTTCTCAAAATTTTGTAAGCTCCTTCTCAATCTTATAGTCAAAATAGCTTTTGTGAGATCTCCCTTAATCTTATAATCAAGATAATTTAAGGATTCTAAGGTCTCGATAAGTATCTGATCATAATAAGTTAACCTTTTATTAGAGCTATGCACAAAAATCTTGTTTTCAATATATTAAGAATAAGTGCAAGTAAATGATTTACAAATAAGCATTTTATCAAGCTTTATTTTAGGTCGACCTTGACTTCGACCATAACGCCCCTTGGTCAAATTTGATTTCAACCAAGAGGCAATTTCCTGCATATTAACCACTCATATGTGAAGTATAATGTCTGTAGGTAACTTAAATAAATATCAATTTGAAGCATTTTGAGTGATACCTAGTATGAAGATGTTTGTCCTTGATTTTCTTAGAATGTATGTTTTATATTCATATAAGCTTTGCTATGGGTACATAAATATCAAATCCCATTTCTTCTTGTACCCTTGTTTTCAGATAAGATCCTTTAGAAGCATATTTCCTTGAAAGCAATATTAAAGTCAAGATTTTTCTTTTGATTTCTTAGAACAAACAAAAAGATAAAACATTTATATATTTTTGTTCTAAGATACACTATTTAGCTTGTCATAGCAACATCAAGCTATACCCACAATAATCATTATCTAATATGTCAAGATGTTTTTATACTAATGACATTTTCAATGATCTGAATCAAAATGATCAACAATAATATCCATTCATGGTTTGTATATATGGATCAAAGATTATTTTAGACAAACCAATGAAGTATATGGCACAGTAATTATGATGGAACACTAGACACATATCCATAATACAATCATCAAGATAGAAGCATGTAATTTCATGAAATAAAATGATTATGACCACATGGTTCCTAGATAGATCAAGAAGTACTTAGGATAAACCATGTGGATTATGATAAAACAATAATTTCCATGGTTTATGATTTTCATTTTTAAGCTAAACCATTGTAAATGAACGTGCTTAATAAACTTTTTCAATTAATGATGAAAGTATGTTTAATATCAGTCTTCATATAATACTTTTGCAATATGTTTAAAGATTTCTTATACATAATGCTATACCTTAAAAGATTACTATGTCATGTTTCAAAGATGGTCTCCAATTATTCTTGATTTACGAGAAAAATCAATCATGAATAACAATTTGATAGCATATTAGATTAATTGAAAGCAGATTCAACATATTTGTTGCAGATTTGAAAGCAGTAACCTGCTCGGTCGACTATTTCTCGACCGACAGTGTTCTCGGTCGAACAGTTTCTCGACCGAGAATGTTTCTGTACTGTTTCAGAACTGTTTTCAGTAATTGTTTCCAAGTAAAACAAGAATATGAAAGTTAAAACTTGATTTAGTTGAGATATTTAAATATCAAAGTTAAATTTCAACTAATCATATACATTTTGAAAATCCAAACTAAAACAAGTAGTTTAAGAAGTATATTCGGAAATTTTAATTTCTTGGATTAACTTGGTGTCCTATTATGTTAAGTTGAGATAGACATAGAGATATACAACTTAAGTCTTTTGTCATATCTCAACTTAATTTTATCCATTTAGTTTGGGGGTTTTGGAACCCATACTAACTCAACATCCTTTTTCTTGTATGGACATGAGAAAGAGTAATGTCCAAGACGCAAACAATAATGACAACATATGGAATCAACCTCATATCTCTTTCTATGATTTTGTTCTAGGTTGTTCTTGGGTACATATGTATATTGGCCTTTAGGTACATACATAGATTGATTTTCTAGCACTTGTGTCTTTCTCCAACTAGGTTTTTGATAAGATTTTCCTTTGGGATTATAACCTAGTCCTCTCCTTCCAATTTGATGATAAGAATTATTTAAATTTTTATCAAGAGTATCACTGTTATTCAAACTACTAATTTTTTGTTGTAGCTTGATGATCTCATCCATTCTCTTATTGATGTCTAGCTTTGCTTGATCTAGATTAGATAATAAGGCATCTCTTTCTTTGACAATAATATCATAATCTAGATGTGTACACAAAACAGGTTGTTTTTGAAGATCATTTACTTGAGTTTGCAAATTTATCTTTTCTAAGGATAGAAGATTGCAATTTTCTTCTACTGATTTTAGCTTAATATCATGATCTTCAATAAAAGAATCTTTTTAAGATCTTCATTTTCAGATGTGAGAGCAAGAAGTTTAGCATGTAACTCATCATTTGCTTTATTAGATTTCTTTAATTTCTTCTTGCACTCAATATATTTATTATGTGTCTCTTCAAGACTAGCAATTAACTCTTCTTTAGATAAATAAAAAAGGCTTACCTCTTCTTCTTCTTCTTCTTCACTTATTGTAGCAATAAGGCAATTTCTGTGCACCTCTTCTTTCTTTTCTCTCCATGGGCAACTAAGTGTTGTGTGACTTGTTCCTAAGCACCAATTGCAACTTGTTGAAGATTGATCCATACTTTTCCTTTGCTTGAGGTTGTAGACACCACCACCCTTCATTCTTCAAGACTCGATTAGAGATCCTTGAAGCCTGCTCTGATACCAATTGTAAAAAAAACCACTAGAGGGGGGGGGGCGAATAGGGTTTTATGATATTTTAATAATAATTTAAACAAAGCAACCAACCACAAAAATATTAGACAAGGGGACAAGGATTTAGAGTGGTTCCAACCTTAGCAAATACTAAGGCAGTCAATCCACTACCCGGTTGCTTACCCAACTGAGATTTTGAAAGAATCAAATTATATTACCTCGCAAGGACTTTAAATAAAATTACAATTCTTTCACCAAACCCTTCGGACAACCTTCACCTAGAAGTAGTTGCACCAACCTTGAAGCAGCCTTCTTGAAGTAACTTCAAGCTCCCCCTTGAAGTAGCCTTCCTCTTGAAGTAGCTTCCCGTTGCAACAACCTTCTTGAAGTAGTCTGAAGTCCACCTTCTCCACTGAGAAGAACCTTCTCCAATCCGTAGCCTCCAACCCTAGGAGTAGCAAGGAGAATACAAGAGATAAAAGGAACAAGAAGGAAAAATAGAAATTACAATACCACTTGTAGCTCAAGGCTTGATTTCCTATATCAAGCATTTTCATCTCCTAACCAATGTATATGGAAGTGTAAGTGCTGTGGATAGGAGATGCTAGCCTATAGGACACAAAATTGGAGCAAGGAAAAGAATATCCAATGCCAGTGTTGCTCAATTCCTCAAAATAGATTGCCAATTGCAAGTGTAAGCTCAAGTATAACACAAGTGTGTATGAGTGAGTTTAGGTGTCCTAAGGCATGTCCCATTTATAGGAATGGCCTATGAGTGCATAAGAACGTTCTAGACACTTTCTAGGGGGTTCTTAGTGCTCAACTAGCCGTTATGTGTCCACTAATTGCATTTGCAACAACTAGTTAATTGACCCTGAAAAGTGCAGACAGAACTCTTCTCAGTCGAGGAATTGTCGACCGAAATGTATCTCGGTCGAGAAGTTTGTCGACCGAGATTGAGTTTATTGCAACATTCAACTCAACTCCCAACTACTTTGTCTGCTAGGTCTAACGGCTAGTAGGATCTATTCTCGATCGAAGATTTTGTCGACCGATAGTTTCTCGGTCGAAGTTTTTGTCGACCGATATTTTCTCGATCAATGATTTGTCGATCGAGAATATTACTGACTCAATGTATTCATTTACTAAGTGTGTGTATCAATGTGCAATTGTGATACTATCTTGGGGAATGACCTATCTAAGTGTTGTGAGTGGATAGGGAAGATCTAAACGCTTGATTTGCATGATATCTAATTACTTGTACATTATATACTTGTACAAGCTTTTACATTTGATTACAATCATGAAAATAAAGCAATTTTATCAAATTGTTCTTCCAAATCTTTGTTATCCACCACCTTATATGCTTGTTCCTGAAATACTCAAATGGCACGTTAAAACCACAAGAATGAAATGTTTGTCATCATCAAAACAAAGAGAATATAATAATGTCTAATTTAGCCAACACTGGATGCTATCTTCCTCATGGTTGCTCCCCATTAAACCCCGCATGATCCTACCTAATAGGTAGATCAATATCTAGGGTTGAGTCACATGGAACTACCCATAGGTAGCCCAATTCTTAAATCATGGTGTGCTAAAGAGTCACATGGCACTACCCATAGGTAGCCCAATCCCTAACTCTTAATAACCTGATGGTCCCACTTAACAAGTAGACCCTTTACCAGGTTACCCTTTTCATCATTAGCAAAGCCACAGAGGAGGATCAGGATCTGAGCCAGTCATGTATACATACTTATGGTGATAGTCATAGTCACTTCATAGTTGCATGAAATAAAAGTCATCCAAGCAGTTATTTTCAGGCAACCGATAAAACAACTGGGAATCACTGTGAAACTAAAGTGATTAACCATAAGCATAACCACATACCTGTCAGGATGATTTGAGATAGAATAATCCAATCAATAAATCCAAATAAGCAAGCACATAATGAGATCCTAAAATATGCATACAATTTCCTATTATTAATCATATCATCAGGATCTATTAAACTTAGCTCGCTTCCTTGGGTTTCTAATTCACTTTTAGGATTTCCATTGCAATTAGGGTGTTACTTCATTTTTACTATTTTAAACCCTAATTTTATACAATTATTGTCAAACCCTAATTATCTCATCTATTCTTCACAAAAGATATTAAGGTTATCCTTTAACAACATTTTACCTTAATCTCATATTATAGGCACAATTAATTCCATTAAGCCTCTTTTACATTAAAGCTACCATTTTTATCCTTTTAATCCATGACAAGATAATTATGCCCATTTATCATCTTCGGTTCCTTCCGGATTAACAACTCATAGTTCATTATAATCTAATTCATGTATGAACTCAGTAATTCTACCTTTATCTATTAGAAAACCCTAATTACTATATTAAGGGTATTTATTCACAATTAGGAATTTTTTATACTTGAAATAGCTTAGAATTACCATATCTCGACTTTAATCATGATTTTGAACAATTAAAGCAATTAAGAGTCACAATTACTAATATTAGGGTTTCAAGGCCCATTAAAGTGTATTTATGCACATGGACTTCTAAATTAAACCAATTATGTGCAAAGTTCATCCTTTGTGTTCTCAATATATATTTTTACAATTAATAGGTTAATATCAACTTTAATCATCCATTAAACCCCATTAATCATCTCCAAATAGGGTTTCTTAATCTTTAATACATTAAAGTTGATAAATTACACTATTTTTCGAATTTCAAGAGGAATTAGCCTTCAAATATATTTTTATTGCATTCCTTGAGTTCTCATGATCAAAATTCATATATAATGTGCATCCATCTGAGCTACGGCTAATTAGTTATGAATTTTGTAAGAACTTACTTACTTGAGCCAATGATAGGCTGCCACGTCACCCTTGCCATGCAACGCGGCCCGCTGGTTTGGAAAACATAACAAAATATCTATTTTGCCCTTGACTTAAAGATCAGATCTTTAGCACGCAGAGGGGCAAAAGCGTCCAATGTGCCTCCCCCCTTCTTCAACCTCGCGTTGATGGTTTGTTGCTGCCCTATCCGCGGTTGGGCGCGACTCCTCCTTCCTTCCTGACCTCGACGGCCACCAAGGAGGGTGTCGTTGCCTCTGCCATACCCCAACACACATGAGGTGACTCTAAGCCGTGGCCAAGCTGGCCGGTTACCTGCGTGAAAAGGAAGCAAAGTGCGGCTGCTCTTGCAGCCGTGCTGCTACTGCTGCACATGGCTAGGGAGAAGGGATGGCCATCGAGTGTTTCCTTTGAGGTTGTAGGAGTAGCACACCTTCATCACACCTTTTCCACGACCCTTGGTTGCTCTAGGATATGAACTACCTTCTCTTCTAGGGTTTTGAATGAAAAGAAGCAAGAAGAAGATGAGGAAGAGAGAGGAAGACATGGGATCCATCTTGAACTCAAACCAGGGTTCTACGCTTTATATAGGGGTGGATATCCTCATCCTAAGATGACCATCTAAGAGTCAAAGAGTTCGTTTCCAAATAGGAACCCAAGTTCCTTCATTAGGAAGAAAGCTTCTCTCTCCTAACTATCTCTTTATTATTCTTTATTTCATGGATAATTAGAAATACGGAAATTATCTCTTTCATTCTCTTTGTACTTGCCTTTTAATCATGGGTCATGAAACTATATTTTCTTTTAATAGAAAATACTTCCTTTTTATCCATACCACAAAATTCATTAATAAAGTATCACCTTATCCTCTTATTTTGCATTATTGGTATTTTCTCTTTCTTTTTTCTCCATTGGGGCTCCTTGGACCCCAAGAAACTCTAAGATTTCAAAATCCCTTTTTGTGGATGCTCATTATCCTTCTAGATGCATCTATGTCCATTATTTCTCATTATCTTGTTTATTTCTTTATTAAAATATCTCTTTTTAAGGATTTCTCTTTATCTCACTTTTTTTTCCTTATTGGAATTCCTTTTAACATAAGAAACCTCATGGATACGAAAATCCATCAAAGACAACTCAATCATACCTTTTCCCACTTATTTTCCACATTTTATAATTGTTTTCAATTTCTTTCTTAATAAAGAAATACTTAATTGATCTTTTCTTTTCTTGTTGCATTATCTTTGCAACTTTGGACTCCTTGGTACCCAAGGAACCCAAGAGGCACGAAATCCACCTTTGGATTAAATTCTTTTGCCTTCTAGAGGTTTCTACATTTTTCTTTTCTCCATTTCTTATTAATAATGGAGTTCCTTTTTATCTTTTCCTTGTTATTGGGCCCAATAACCAATAAAGCCCACAAAACAACCAACAAGGCTATTGTAAACGAAACTCATTTATTCAAAACAAATTATATCATTATTTGTTCCAATATATTTAATATGAGAAATTACATTTCTCACCAAAGGAACCCAAAAGTTGGGGTTGTAACATCCTTCCCCTCTTATAGGAATTTTGTCCTCAAAATTCCATCAAGCAAATAAATAATTCGGGATAAGACTTTTCCATGTCCATCATTGGCCCCTATGTGGCTTTGCCCTATCCATGGTGCTTCCAAAGAACCTTTATCATCACATATTCTTTTCTCTGAGTTCTTTCACCTTGGCATCTAAAGACCTCATAGGTGACTCAGGTCATTTCAGCCTCCCTTGGGGCTCACTAGGTTCATTACTCAACACCTAGCCTAGGTACCTCACATAGTGCTCGAAATTGGACACATGGAACTCATCACACATCACATTATCCTGAGGGGTAAGGGAAAAACTTAACCTTTTCCACCAAACCATGTCAAAAGAACCCATGCATCGGGGACCCAGCTCTCTTAGCTATAAGCTTAGAGGGGTCAGATTTTCATGTCACATATTCCCCCCACAGTGAACTACATGTCAGTCTACTTTGCATCAGCTTACAACTCATGTAGTCCCTGGGTTCCTTTCAGCCTTTGTATGATCAAAGTGACTTCATCTGCACACACTGTGGTCTTTTCCTGACCTTCGCGAGGTCCCTTCACCAACATCATCTTAATCAAGTGGTGACTGACACAACCTCCCTTGCAGAGCTTCTTTACATCCCAATACTAGATATGGTGGTTATCATCACGTCTTATCAAAGATAAGAACTGTCTCCATATATCACCCTGAACAAGCACACATGCTCTCATCAGACCCTCTAGTCTGGATCATACTAACCATTAGCTAGGGTGATAAACTGTACTAACATCGAGTTCTTCATGTACCTACTCCCACTTATGGAAGTGAACCTTTAGGTCATAATCAGGAACTTTTGAACTCGCATCATGGTGTAGTTGAACCATCTCTTTCTCATATGTAGTTCAATCGGATTTGTCCCTTGACATAACTCTTTCTTTCTCATGTCATCTAGGTAAGGCGATCTACCATAACCCATATTGCATCTTGACCTTCCTTGGTCTAGGGGAGACTTACCACAACATCCATAGTGATGAACTCCCATTCCCTCTCAGGGACTCTTTTATCCTCTATATCGATACACTGGTTGACTGGTGTTCGTCCTTCACCTCCTGGCTTGCATGGAAACATACCCCATGCAACTTCATCTTAGGTGTCCAAAGTACTACTTTCACTTATTATCTTGGTAGTACCATGGTATATGGTAATCTTAAATCATGATCTCCTGTATTGTCATGATTCCTTAAGATCGATTCCCCGAAAACCCTAAACTACTCTAATTGGGGTTTCATCACCTTCCTTTTCAGAGAAGTGCATCTAAGGTTTTACAACCATCCTTTCATTGCATCAAGGACTAGGCTGGCTAACCAAACAACCATTAACTTGATCAACTAATATTGTTACATATGAGTGTTAGCCAAACTTATCTCTTTTCCAACTGAGGGTTAACCTAATAACCTCTTCTAGCCTCCATCTAAACTAGGCAGCTGTATCTCATCCAGAGCATCCATTACCACTTCACATCCTTAGGTGTTAGTTAAACTTGAAGACATACACCTCCACTTATTATCTCATCTCATCTCATCTCTAAGTTTATCTTCATCAAGAAAACTCTGAGCTTATTATCTTGGTTTTTTTTGAACTCAACCTTGTATAACTCATAGCTCATGATAAAAACATCCTCATAAAATGACTATCTTGTTTCTCTTAATGTTTGTAATCCATACATGTATCATTGACTCCACTAGGGTATGTTATCATCTCTGTCCTCATACCTCATAGCAACGTTCCAACTCACATCATCTTTTATCCTTGGTGTATGGCATGCATATTGTCATATCTCTCACTCCCATAACAAGAGGAAATAAGCATTTGGCTGTAGTCCAAATACAAAGTTCTTCCTGTTCCAAGAGTAGAGATGGTACATCCCACCTTGCCTGTTACGACCCCACCTCCCGATAACCCCCAATTAAGGGAGACCGAGAGGTCGAAGCCGCACCCATAACTTCCGGATCAAAGGTTTGGCAATTAAATAAGAATAATTATGAAATTTTAACATACTATACTGAAAAGCTGTAAGAAAATAAATTTTTGCATACCTTTTTGAAAACTTGGATCTCTAAACTTCTATCCACTTAAGGATTCTACTCTAACTAATCCTCCTTGTATTTTACTTCATGTATTTAACAATATGACGATTTACTGTTTGTCCTTTTGGCTTGTACCTAAAACGCCGACAAACAAAACGTCAGTCAACCGAAGCTGGTATGTGGGGGAAACAATAATTATGTAAATACATTAACAATGTAATCATTCAATTAATCATTTAACAATCAAGATTACATTTTAGATATAACTCCGCGGTCCAAGAGTATCCTATCCTCTATGTTGTCCCCATTAAACCCCTCATGATCCACCTATAAGTGAACCAATTTCTAGGGTTGAGTTACATGGCACTACTTGTAAGTAGCCCACTCCTTAACTCATGGCAGGCTAATGAGTCTCATGGCACTACACGTAGGTAGCCCAGTTTCTAACTCTCGGTAACCTAGACCTTGCTCTAGGATTACCCCTTTTTTCTTAGCCTTTTCAAAGCAATAGAGGTGGACCCAGATCTAGTCAGTTATATACGCACATTTATAGTGATAATCATAGTCACTTTATAGTTGCATGAAATAAATAAACATCCAACAGTTATTTTCAAGCAACCGATTAAAACTTTGGGAATCGCCGTGAAACTAGAGCGATTATTCATAAGCGTAACCACATACCTGATTTGATGAGTCATGCAGATTATTCAACATATACTTCATGTATATACAATCAAGCCAATCAATAGATCCAAGCAAGTAACTCAATCATCACATAATTCCTGAAAAGAATATGTACTCTATTTATTACACACTTTATTGAGGATCTACTTTATTGACTTGGATTCTCTTTCTAGGGTTTCTAATCCGCATTAAGGTTTCATTAATATTCATTAGGGCTTCTTAGATCAATTTCTCAATCTTTATCCCTTTTTAGGTTAACAAACCCTAAACTACTTTTTTCCATTTATATGAACCTTAATTGCTCAACTATCTATTTTAATAGTCTTTTATACCCAATTTGACTTAGGATCATCATATCCTTATTTATTCATGGATTTGAACAATTAAACCAATTAAAAGACATATTCTCCTAAATTAGGGTTTTCAAACTCATTAATGCATAATCATGCACGAAAACCTAAATTAAACCAATTATATAAAAAGATCATCTTTTTAGATCCTATTCTCACTTTTATTAACAACATGTTAATATCAACTTGAATTATCCAAATAACATCATTAAGTCCATCTATCATCAAATCTAAGGGTTTTTATTTAATTAAATCATTAAAGATGATAACTTTATGTCCTTTTCAAATTTCAAGCACATAAACTCTAAATTAGACTAATCATGTGCAAAGTTCTTCCTTTTTGAACATAATGTACCTTTTTACATTTAACAGGTTAACATCAACTCTAATGATCCATTAAACCCTATTAAACACTTTATTCATTTCAAAATAGGGTTTCTTAATCTTTAATTCATTAAAGATGATAATTTACACTACATTTCAAACTATGATCAGATTCAGGCTATAAAACTTTTTTTAATGGGTTCCTTGCATTTTATGATCAAAATACATATATAATTTGTCTTGATCGGAGTTACGAATAGCAAGATATGATTTTTGCAAAATAAGAATACCTTGGCCAATCGGATGGTGCCACATATGCGCTCTCATGCAACGCAAAGCTTATTTGGAAATATGATGAAACATCTCTTATACCCCTGGGCCGCGGTTCACTTCTTCACGCCCATGAGGGGCATAAGCGTCCAACGCCACTGTTCTCCTTCAACCTCTGAACCCTGCGCTGCCCACCGACCAGGTCGACCTGCGGGAGGGTTTCTTCGTGCCTTCTAAGGTCCGAGGGCACCGCCGACGGGTGCCCTACCTCCGCCACCATCTGCCGCGTCTGGGGCGCCGCCCAGCCTACAGCCTCGGTGGCTGGTTCGAGCACACCAACCCCAAAAGCTAGCTAGTCTTGTAGGTGGCTGCTGGTGGTCGCAGTAGGTTCATAACTTAGAGAACGATAGCCAACCTCCCTCGGATTGACGTGCAACCTTCAAACCTTCATCATGATGATTTCCGCAGCCTCTCGTTTGCTCATGTGATGGATCTACACCCTATGTTAGGGTTTGTGGTTGGAAACAATGAAGAAGGTGAAGAGGAGAGAGATATCTGTGTGGGAACTCTCTGGTCTTGGCCAATGGGTTCAACCCTTTATATAGGGATGACATCTGTGCCCTAACGTACTTTCTCATGAGAAAAGCAAGACTTTTCCTCATTAGCAAACCATCTCTCCATAGTTGAGAATGAATTCTCTTTCTTATTTTAATTCTTTATTTCCCGTTGATCCTTAGTTATTAAGAATTCGAAATTCTTTCCTCTTATTCTCTTTATGTTTGCTTTTTAATTCATTGGCCTCGAATTCCTATTTTCCTTTATTAACAAATACTTTCTTTTTATCAAAATCACAAAATTCATTAATAATGTATCACATTATCCTCTACTTTTGCAATTTTGGTATTTTCTCTATCTTTCCTCTTTATTGGGACTCCTTGGATCCCAATACACTCCATTATATCGGAATTCCTTCATAAGGATACCTATTATCCTTCTAGATGCATCTTTATGCATTATTTCACCTTATCTTGTTTATTTTTCATTAAAATAACTCTTTTTGAGGTTTTCTCTTTATTTCTCTTTTATTTTCGTCATTGGCATTCCTTTTGAAATTAGCAACCACATGGATACGAAATTTCACCAAGAAATCTCATTTATGCCTCTTTCCACTCATTTTCCACCTTTTATCATTATTTTCAATTTCTTTCTTAATAAAGAAATACTTAATTAAACTTTTCTTTTCTTATTGCCTTCTCTATGCAACTTTGGACTCCTTGGAACCCAAGGAACCCAAGAGGCACAAATTCCTTCTTTGTATTTGCCTTCTAAAGGTTTCCATCTTATTCTTTTCTCGAATATTCAATTATTCATTCACTAATTGAATTTTATTATTATTTGGGCCCAATAGCCAATAAAGCCCACAACACAACCATTAAGGCTATTGTAAACAAAAACCAAATACATCATATCATTATTTGTTCAAATATCCTTATTATGAGAAATTACATTTCTCACCAAATAAACCCAAAAATTGGGGTTGTAACATCCTTCCCCTCTTAAAGGAATTTTGTCCTCAAAATTCTATCAAGCAAACAAACAATTCAGGATAAGACTTTTCCATGTCCATCATTGGCCCCTATGTGTCTTTACCGTACTCATGGAGTTTCCAAAGAACCTTTATCATCACATATTCATTTCTCTGAGTTCTTTTATCCTGGCATCTATAAACTGCACAGGTGACTCAGGCCATTTTAGCCTCCCTTGGGGCTCACTAGGTTCATTGCTCAGCACATGGTTGGGGCACCTCACATAGTGCTCTAAATTGGACACATGGAAAACATCCCACATTACTCTATCTTGAGGGGTAGGGTCAAAACCTAACCATCTCCACCCATCCATCTCTAATGGACCCATGTATCGGGGACTCAGCTTTCTCAGGTGCAGCTCAGAGGGGTCAGATTCTCACATTATATTCTCCCATAATGCATTGCATGTTAGTCTACTTTGCATCTGCTCATGACTCTCGTCGTCTCTAGGCTCCTTTCAGCCATTGCATGATTAAAGCGACTTTCGTCTTCATGCACTGTGGTCCTTTTCTAATCATCATGTGGTCCTTTCACCAACATCACCTTACTGAAGTGGTGACCGACACAACCTCCCTTACAGAGCTTCTTAGAATCCCGATACTGGCTATGGTGGTCATCATCACATCTTTCATAGGACAAGAACTGTCTCTAGCTATCACCCTGAACGAGCACATATCATCTCGTCAGACCCTTTAATCTGGATCATACTAACCATTAGTTATGGGTGATGAACTATACTAACATCAAGTTCTTCATGTACCTACTTCCACCTTTTGGAAGGGAACCTTTAGGTCAAACTCAAGAACCTTCATACTCAACCTCATGGTGTAGTTGAACCACCTCTCTCATATGTAATTCAACTCGATCTGTCCCTTGACAATACTCTTTCTTTCTCATGTCATCTAGGTAAGGCAATCTACCATAACCCATATTGCATCTCGACCTTTCTTGGTCTAGGGGAGACCTATCACAACATCCATAGTGATGAACTCCCATTCCCTCTCAGGGACTCTTTTGTCCTCTATATTGATACACTGGGTTACTGGGGTTCGTCCTTTACCTCCTGGCTTGCATGGCCATAAACCACATGCAACTTCATCTTAAGCATCCAAAGTGCTATTGTCATTTACCACGGTGTATGGTGATCTTCAATCATGATTTCTTGTATGTCATAATTCTTCAAGATCGATTCCTCCGAAACCCTAAACCACTCCAGTCGGGGTTTCATCACCTTCTTTTCCAAAGAAGTGCATCTGAGGTTCTACCACCATCCTTTCATTGCATCAAGGACTAGACTGGCTAACCAAACAACCCTTAACTTTTCAATGAATCTTGTTACATCTGAGTGTTATCCAAACACCTCTCCTTTTCAAACTTAGGGTTAGCCAAACAACCTCTTCTAGCTTCTAGTCAAACAAGTCAGATGTATCACAACCAGAACATCCATTACCACTTCACATCCTTAGGTATTAGGTAACGTTGAAGACATACACTTCCGTGCATTTCACTTATCATCTCACCTCAAACTCTATGTCTATCTTTATTAAGAACACTCTCTGATTTCATCATCATGGTGATCAAACTCAACCTAGTATAACTTGTAAGTTCTACATAGCTCATGATAAAAACATCCTCATAAGGTGACTACCTCATTCCTCTTAGTGTTTGCAAGCCAGCCATGTATCATTCACTTTACCAGGGTAGGTTATCTTCTCTATCCCCATTTCTCGTGGCAACGTTCCAACCTACATCATCTCTTATCCTTGGTGTATGGCATGCGTAATGTCCTATCTCTCACCTCTGTAATAAGAGGAAATAAGCATTTGGCTGCAGTCCAAATATAGAGTTCTTCCTATTCCAAGAGTAGAGATGGTACATCCCACCTTGCCAATACACCTTTACATCTAAGTTGCAACATGCCACATATGTCACAAACATCATGATATCAAACTAGTCTTGAACCTACTGAGGTTTATATCCTTGGTCACCTCCTCTAGGTCTATAGGGTACCGACTCTTTTGGGGTCATCCCTATTCCCTCATGCATCAAGAGAGTGCCCTACTCATCTGCCCTTTGGGTCCCATGAGTTCATGAAGGTGATCAATCTCCTAACCCATGGTCCTCAGACAATGATAGATGTTACCTCCCGACCCTATGGTCATGTGCAACTGGGGAATTAGGCAACTCCTACTTTCATCGGTCTTATCCCTACCTGACCCTAGGATAGACTTAGGATTCACCATTATAGTACATGTTCACTTAAAACCTTACCCAAGTCTTCATCATCTCTCTTTCTGCATTCATGGGCTGGCTTTCATCCTTTCATAGGGATCATGGCAACCTGCCTACCTTGGTCAAGCCCCATACCAGTTACCTCCATGGTAACACATTCATATGCAATTAGAGATGGATATCTATGGGTCTACAGGTTCATTCTCATACCATGTACTTTTCACTTAGTTTCTCAAGATCCTATGAGACCTCTTTAGGTTACCTTAAACCAACACAACTGATATACACCCTACCAAAGGGGTCCCTCTCCCAGGATGGGAGGAAAACTATCTCTTGACAACAAGGTCACAAAAGCTCTTAGGTCTAGGGTTTACATACACATGAGCCTACTTAACCCTAGCAAGCTATTAAGGCACAAGCAGATCGCCTACTGTGCCATGCTAGGTCATACTTGTCCTCTTTCCTCAATGTTGGATCAAGATTATACCTTTCTTTATCATCAACCTAGCTGTGAGGGGTTCATCAAACACACCTTAAACTTAAGGGGCTTCCCTTTTTCCTCTATACATGAGAAGCTCCATGCTCGCTTCTATAGGAACTCAACTTCTCATCATGAGCATTCGGTACCCAACTTCCCCTCTTAGGCCTAGGAACCCTAGGTTCACTTGTAGGTGTCCAACTGCATGCTCTATCTTTTAACTACAAACCAAGCATGCAAAAGGCATGACATGCACTTCTTGTCATCCTTCAACTTGAGCAACACTTAGGGTTGGGTCCTCCTTAAGGACAACCAACAAGGTACAAGGCCTCGTAACCTGCTACTAAACCTTTCTAGGTCTAAGGAACTCTTCTTCCTACCTCAGGAGGTAAACACCTTTACCATAAGCACATAGGCACCAGATGCTTCATCTTCACTCTCTAGGGTTTGGTCCCTCTAAAGGCAACCAAGATATCAACAGCCTTAACGGCTCATGCATGAGGCAACCTCTATCATCCACTTAGGTCGCATCATCATCAATTCCTCACTGTTCCTCATATCTCAGGGTCTAGGTTTACGACCTTCTTGCTTGGTTCCGACTCTCTCTCTAGAGCTAACCCTACAACCAACCTCACCATTAGAGGTCCCCTCTTCATGAAGGATCAACCTCAAAAGCATGCCCTACATGGGTGAAGCCTAGGTCCGAACTTATGTTTGCTCAAGATCATCCATAACCCTTTATGCTCCATCGTAATTCCTTATCCAGGATTTCATCCTACTGTCAGCACTATGACGTGCCCTAGGTGCCAGCTATACCCTACTTGCACAAGCCCATAGGGTTTCTAAGGTCCTTCACTAACATCATCATCTAAGGAGCTATCCTTCACCCTAACATGCACGACCCTTCCCAGGGTTGGGTCGCCAAAGGTGTTAGGTCACCCATGGATCATATGGCATCCCAAAGGCATGTCCTTTCAAACACCTGGTCCAAATCATCTCTCTCTAACCTTCACTTAGGGTTAGGGTGAGCATCATACTCAGAGGATGTGCCAGGTCTCTACTTGCAATGGAGATCTCTATCTCCAAGACTAACTTATCCTCCTGACAAGAAGGTCTAGCCTCATGTCTCTTCTGAGGACATGACAACTTATGTCATACGACCTAAGCATGTATCTATTCTTTAGTTTGCGCTTAATCTATTAAGCTTATGTCCATGACATCTTATTTACATGCCTTTCATTAATTTGGTGGCGGATTCCTTAAACCTTATTAACCTTACCCATACCTCAAGAGGGTGAGGAGAAGAAAGAAAACCCTAATCCTTTAGATCCTTATCAGAATTTTGTGGTGAGAAGGGATGAATAAGATGAGAAGTCCTAAAGGTATCTTATTTCGATTCATACCCTAAGACTTTGGCCAGGCAGTCACACGAATCCGGGAGTCCTCGTATTCTGACTAGTAGTGCGGAGGAAAGTATTGTCAGCCCTCGGTCGTGATCCTTTTCTAGACACCTCCGTCTTTCGGATAATCCTCTAATAACTCCCTTGGGTTCTATGGAGTTTGTAAAATTTAATAATTATTAATGGTTAAATGAGGAACCTACGCTCTGATACCAAATGTTACAACCCCACCTCCCGATAACCCCCAATTAAGGGAGACCGAGAGGTCGAAGCTGCACCCATAACTTCCAGATCAAAGGTTCGACAATTAACTAAGAATAATTATCAAATTTTAACATACTATACTAAAAAGCTATAAGAAAATAAATTTTTGCATACCTTTTTGAAAACTTGGATCTCTAAACTTCTATCCACTTAAGGATTCTACTCTAACTAATCCTCCTTGTATTTTACTTCATGTATTTCAAAATATGACGATTTATTGTTTGTCCTTTTGGCTTGTACCTAAAACGTCGACAAACAAAACGTCGGTCAGCCGAAGCTGGTATGTGGGGGAAACAATAATTATGTAAATACGTTAACAATGTAATCATTCAATTAATCATTTAACAACCAAGATTACATTTTAGATATAACTCCGCGGTCCAAGAGTACCCTATCCTCTATGTTGTCCCCATTAAACCCCTCATGATCCACCTATAAGTGAACCAATTTCTAGGGTTGAGTTACATGGCACTACTCGTAAGTAGCCCACTCCTTAACTCATGGCAGGCTAATGAGTCTCATGGCACTACACGTAGGTAGCCCAGTTTCTAACTCTCGGTAACCTAGACCTTGCTCTAGGATTACCCCTTTTTTCTTAGCCTTTTTAAAGCAATAGAGGTGGACCCAGATCTAGTCAGTTATATACACACATTCATAGTGATAATCATAGTCACTTTATAGTTGCATGAAATAAATAAACATCCAACAATTATTTTGAAGCAACCGATTAGACTTTGGGAATCGCCGTGAAACTAGAGAGATTATTCATAAGTGTAACCACATACCTGATTTGATGAGTCATGCAGATTATTCAACATATACTTCATGTATATACAATCAAGCCAATCAACAGATCCAAGCAAGTAACTCAATCATCACATAATTCCTGAAAAGAATATGTACTCTATTTATTACACACTTTATCAAGGATCTACTTTATTGACTTGGATTCTCTTTCTAGGGTTTATAATCCACATTAAGGTTTCATTAATATTCATTAGGGTTTCTTAGATCAATTTCTCAATCTTTATCCCTTTTTAGGTTAACAAACCCTAAAATACTTTTTTCCATTTATATGAACCTTAATTGCTCAACTATCTATTTTAATAGTCTTTTATACCCAATTTGACTTAGGATCATCATATCCTTATTTATTCATGGATTTGAACAATTAAACCAATTAAAAGACATATTCTCCTAAATTAGGGTTTTCAACCTCTGAACCCTCTGAACCCTGCACTACCCACCGACATATTCTCCTTCAACCTCTGAACCCTGCGCTGCCCACCGACCAGGTCGACCTGCGTGAGGGTTTCTTCATGCCTTCCAAGGTCCGAGGGCACCACCGATGAGTGCCCTACCTCCGCCACCATCCGCCGCGCCTGGGGCGCCACCCATCCTACAGCCTCGGTGGCTGGTTCGAGCACACCAACCCCAGAAGCTAGCTAGTCCTGCAGGCGGCTGCTGGTGGTCGCAACAGGTTGAGAACTTAGAGAACGATAGCCAACCTCCCTTGGATTGACGTGCAACCTTCGAACCTTCAATATGATGATTTCCGCAGCCTCTCGTTTGCTCATGTGATGGATCTACACCCTATGTTAGGGTTTGTGGTTGGAAACGATGAAGAAGGTGAAGAGGAGAGAGATATCCATGTGGGAACTCTCTGGTCTTGGACAATGGGTTCAACCCTTTATATAGGGATGACATCCATGCCCTAACGTACTTTCTCATGAGAAAAGCAAGGCTTTTCCTCATTAGCAAACCATCTCTCCATAGTTGAGAATGAATTCTCTTTCTTATTTTAATTCTTTATTCCCCCTTGATCCTTAGTTATTAAGAATTCAAAATTCTTTCCTCTTATTCTCTTTATGTTTGCTTTTTAATTCATTGGCCTCAAATTCCTATTTACCTTTATTAACAAATACTTTCTTTTTATCATAATGACAAAATTCATTAATAATGTATCACATTATCCTCTACTTTTGCAATTTTGGTATTTTCTCTATCTTTCCTCTTTATTGGGACTCCTTGGATCCCAATACACTCCATTATATCAGAATTCCTTCATAAGGATACCTATTATCCTTCTAGATGCATCTTTATGCATTTTTTCACCTTATCTTGTTTATTTTTCATTAAAATAACTCTTTTTGAGGTTTTCTCTTTATTTCTCTTTTATTTTCGTCATTGGCATTCCTTTTGAAATTTGCAACCTCATGGATACGAAATTTCACCAAGAAATCTCATTTATGCCTCTTTCCACTCATTTTCCACCTTTTATCATTATTTTCAATTTCTTTCTTAATAAAGAAATACTTAATTAAACTTTTCTTTTCTTATTGCCTTCTCTATGCAACTTTGGACTCCTTGGAACCCAAGGAACCCAAGAGGCACGAATTCCTTCTTTGGATTTGCCTTCTAAAGGTTTCCATCTTATTCTTTTCTCAAATATCCAATTATTCATTCACTAATTGAATTTTATTATTATTTGGGCCCAATAGCCAATAAAGCCCACAACACAACCATTAAGGCTATTGTAAACAAAAACCAAATACATCATATCACTATTTGTTCAAATATCCTTATTATGAGAAATTACATTTCTCACCAAATAAACCCAAAAATTGGGGTTGTAACATTGCCAGTACACCTTTAAATCTAAGTTGAAACGTGCAGCATATGCCTCTATATCACAATCATCTTGATATCAAAGTTACTTTTATGGAAAGCTGGTCTCGAACCTACTTGGGTCCACACACAATCCTTGGTCATCTCCTCTAGGTCAATAGGGTGCCAACACTTTTGGGGGTCATCCCTCTTCCCTCATGCATCCAGGGAGTGCCCTACTCATCTACCCTTTGGGTCCCATGAGTTCATGAAGGTGATCAATCTCCTAACCCATGGCCCTCTGACAATGATAGTTGTTACCTCCCGACCCTATGGTCATGTGCAACTAGGGAATTAGGCAACTCCTACTTTCATTGGTCTTATCCCTACCTGACCCTAGGATAGACATACTACATGTTCAACTTAGAACCTTACCCAAGCCTTCATCATCTCTCTCTGCATTCATGGGCTGACTTTCATCCTTTCATAGGGGTCATGGTGACATGCCTACCTTGGTCAGGCTCCCATACTGGTTACCTCCATGGTAACACATCCATATGCACTTAGAGATGGTTATCTATGGGTCTACAGGTTCATTCGCATACTATGTACTTTTTACTTAGCTTCTCAAGATCTTATGAGACCTCTTTAGGTTACCTTATACCAGCAAAATTGGTATACACCCTACACATGAGTCCCTCTCCCAGGATGGGAGGAAACTACACCTCTTGATAACAAAGGTCACAAATGCCTTATGTCTAGGGTTTACATCCACATGAGCATGCTTAACCCTAGCAAGCCACTAAGGCACATGCAAACCACCTGCTAAACTGTGCTAGGTCACACTTGTTCTCATCCTCAACATTGGATCAAGATCATACCTTCCCATGTCATCAACTTAGCTGTGAGGGGTTCATCAAACATACCTTAAACTTAAGGGGTTTCCCTTTCCTATAAACATGAGGAGTACCATGCTCAAATCTATAGAAACTCAAATCTCATCATGAGCATCAGGTACACCACTTCCCCTCTTAGGTCTAGGAACCCTAGGTTCACTTTTGGTTGTCAAAGTGCATGCTCAACCTCTTAACCACGAATCAAGCATGTATAAGGCATGACATGCACTTCATGTCATCCTTCTACTCAAGCAACACTTCAGAGTTGAGTCCTCCTCAAGGACAACCAATAAGGTACAAGGCCTCACAACCGGTTACTAAACCTCTCCATGGTCTAAGAAACTCTTTTTCCCATCTCAGAAGGTAAACATCTATACCATAGGCACATAGGTACCAGAAGCCTCATCCTCTCTCTAAGGTTTGGTTCCTGTAAAGGAAACCAAGTTATCATCATCCTCCAGGTATCAAGCATGACGCAACCACTATCATCCAATTAGGTCACATCATCCTCAACTCCCCACTTTTCCTCATATCTCGGAGTCTAGGCCTCCAACCTTCTTGCTTGGGGTCCTGCTCTCTCTCTAGAGCTAACCCTACAAACAATCTAACTATTAGAGGTCCTCTCTTCATGAAGGTGGGTCAAGCTTACAAGCATACCCTTACATGGTGAAGCCTATGTTACAACTTATGTTTTCTCAAAGTTATCCATAACTCCTCTTACTTATCTCATAAGCTATCCATCATACTTTCCTAGCCAGGGTTTCGACCTACTGTTCGCACTTCTGACGTACTTCGGGTGCTTACTATGCCATGCTCATATAAGCTCATGGGGTTTCCATAGGTTCTTCTCTAACCTCATCAATGAAGGAGCTATCCTTCACTCTAACATGCACGACCCTTCCCAAGGTTGGGTCTCCAAAGGTACTCGGTCATCCAACCTCTCATGGTTCATATGGCATCCAATGCATGTCCATCCAAACACCTGGTCTACCATGAAATCTAACTTTTTGTGTCATATCTCTCTCTAATCTCTACTTAGGGTTAGGGTTACCATCGTCCTTAGAGGATGTGCCAGGTCTCTACTTATAATGGAGGTCTCTACCTCCAAGACTAACTCTCTTTACTTATCCTCCTGACAAGAAGGTCTAGCCTTAGGTCTCTCCTGAGGGCATGACAACTTCTGTCATACGACCTAAGCATGTATCTATTCGTTTACGCTTAATCTATTAAGCTTATGTCCATGACATCTTATTTACATGCTTTTTATTAATTTGGTGGAGGATTCCTTAAACCTTATCAACCTTACCCATACATTAAGACGGTGAGGAAAAGAGAGAAAACCCTAATCCTTATAATCCTTAACAACATTTGAGTTGAGAAGGGATGAACAAGATGAGAGAGTCCTAAAGGTATCTTATTTCGAATCAAATCCTGAGACATTGACCAGACAGTCATACTAATCCAGGAGTCCTCGTATTCTGAATAGCGGTGCGGAGGAAAATCTTGCCAGCCCTTGGATGTGATCCTTTTCTAGACACCTCTATCTTTCAGAAATTCCTCTAATAACTCCCTTGGGTTCTACAGAGTTTGTAAAATTTAATAATTATTAAAGATTAAATGAGGAATCGATGCTCTGATACCAAATGTAATGACCCTGCCTCCCAGTAACTCCCAATTAAGGGAGACCAAGAGGTCAGAGCCATTATGCCAAATAATAGGATCAAAGGTTTGACAAATAATCAATAACAATTATCAAATTCCACTAACTAAGCTGAAAGGATGTAATAAAATAAAACTTTGCATACCTCTTTTTTTTCAAACTGAGGGTAACTACTTCTATCCATAATTGGAGTCTATTCTAACTAATCCTCCTTTGTACTTTAATCCTCATTTAAATCCACATATGCCACTTTACTATTTATTCTTTTCATTTGTACCTAAAACGTCAACAAACAAAACGTCGATCAGCATAAAGCTGGTATGTGGGGGAAAATAATAATCATGCAATTAACTGTAACAACATATTACAGTCAATTATGATTTAACAAACAACTTTACATTTTAAGCATAACTACTCAATCCATACATACCCAAGCCTCTGCACTGTCCTTGCAGTGGACCTAGATGCTACCTTCCTCATGGTAGCTCCCCATTAAACCCTGCATGATCCTACCTAATAGGTAGATCAATATATAGGGATGAGTCACATGGCACTACCCATAGGTAGCCCAATCCCTAACTCATGGTGTGCTAAAGAGTCGCACGACACTACCCATAGGTAGCCTAACCCCTAACTCTTAATAACCTGATGGTCCCACTTAACAAGTAGACCCTTTACCAGGTTACCCTTTTCATCATTAGCAAAGCCACAGAGGAGGACTAGGATATGAGCCAGTCATGTCTACATACATATGGTGATAGTCATAGTCAATTTATAGTTGCATGAAATAAAAGTCATCCAAGCAGTTATTTTTAGGCAACCGATAAAACAACCGGGAATCACCGTGAAACTAAAGCGATTAACCATAAGCGTAACCACATACCTATCGGGCTGATTTGAGATAGAATAATCCAATCAAGAAATCCAAATAAGCAAGCACATAATGAGATCTTGAAATATGCATACAATTTCCTATTATTAATCATATCATCAGGATCTATTAAACTTAGCTCGCTTCCTAGGGCTTCTAATCCACTTTTAGTGTTTCCATTGCAATTAGGGTTTTACTTCATTTTTACTATTTTAAACCCTAATTTTATACAATTATTCTCAAACCCTAATTATCTCATCTATTCTTCACAAAAGATATTAAGGTTATCCTTTAACAACATTTTACCTTAATCTCATATTATAGGCACAATTAAGTCCATTAAGCCTCTTTTACATTAAAGATACCATTTTTATCCTTTTAATCCATGACAAGATCATTATGCCCATTTATCATCTTTTTTTTTTGGAAATTGGTAAGTATATTGCCAAAAAATGCAACCAGATAACTACGCTATCATGTACAACATACAAAAATTGTGGAGTATACAGGGTGTGCTCTAAAAAAACCCCCAGTATAACCTAGCTATGGGGATCATGCCCTTACATAGGCCTCTCTTAGCCTTGAAAGCCAGCTCCAAATCTATGTTGAAAAAATGGAAAATATCCTTAGTGTAAGCGCACCCATGGACACTATGGATGCGTGCTTTCCAGATGTTAAAGAAAATATTTATACAACAAAGGCCTACAAAAATCTCCTCATATCTGTTAGTTACTTTGTTTATCATTTGTTCAATCAGCTCTTCAAAGCTAGCAGCTCTAAGCTGTCCCCATCCATTTTTCAGCCACACCCGCGCCCACACATACTTAGCCTTGGAGCATTCAAAGAATAGGTGTGCGCACATTTCCTCCTCGTCACAGAACTGGCACTTCGGGTTGACTGGTATCCCCCACTTTACAAGTATATCCTTTTTAAGGTGTTTCCCCATTACTGCTTTGTAGCACGCCACACTCCATTTGGGGACGTGCCCTTTTCCCCAAAGTAGTCTGAACCATGAAACAAGAGTCCTCCAAACCATGCAAATCCACGATTTCTGTTGGTTAACCAGCGAGTAACAACCATTGCCCTCTACACGGTATAAGTGCCCTGTTTGTCTCCACGCCCAGACCAGGCCTTCCCAAATCCTCAACGCATGGTTCTGGGTTGTAGGTATACTTCCATATCTGGCCTTCATCCACCTCACCCAGACCCCCTCTTGTTTAGTGAGGAATCTGTGGAGTCTTCGTTGGCTACATTGGAACACCAAGTCTGCAACCTTCTTAACATTGAGACCTCCTTCTTTGTAAGATTTTGTCATGGTATCCCAAGCGATGGCCCTCACCTTGCCACACCATATGAAGCTTGTGATCACTCTGGTTATGCTATTGATGGTCGGATTGGGGAGGATGCACATCTCACACCAGAATCTCACCATGGCCTGGATCACAGATCTGGTAAGGAGGAGACGCCCCACCATCGACATACGGATCCCTAACCAGCCCGCGATCTTGTTTCTAACTCTGTCAAGACACATGATGAAATCCTTCGAGTATTCTCTACTTCCTGCAATGGGCACGCCTAAGTACCTGGTAGGCAGAAGGCCTACTTGTATACCCATGGCATCCTTCAGTCTTCCCCTCCTTGGATCACAAGATTTCAAGAGAAAGATTCGTGACTTGATGTCACTGATATAGAGCCCCGTTGATCTGCCGAACCTCAGAAGCAGCTTCTAGTACTCCTTCAGTCTCTTCGCATGGCCAATTGAGAACAACATCACATCATCTGTGAAGATGAGGTGGGTTCTAACTTTGGTTCCCCTGATCTTGTAGGGTTTAATGATCTGTCTTTCCTCTGCATCCTTGATCATAGTGGAGAAACCTTCCATGACTAAGGTGAATAGGAGAGGTGAGAGGGGGTCCCCCTGTCTTAACCCGTTTGATGCTCTGAACAAGCCCACAGGGCCCCCATTGAGCAGGACTGAGAATGAGGTCGTAGTGGTGCATTTCTTGATCAACTCTATCCATCTGACACTAAACCCCATAGCCATCATGATCTTCCACAGACTGTCCCATCTTAGATGGTCGTATGCCTTTGTTAGGTCAATCTTGATACATGCTTCAACATTCGAGTTCTTTTTGTTGAAACCCGTTAGGAATTCGGTAGTGAGCAAGGAGCAGTCTGCAATTTTGCGCCCTTCTATGAACGCACATTGTTCTTCGTATACAATCTTAGGAAGCCATTTCTTAATTATGCCGGCAAGAATCTTTGCCCATATCTTGTACACCGTGGAGCAGCAAGCTATGGGTCTGTAGTCGTTGATCGTCCTCGGCCCCTCCACCTTAGGGATTAGCTTGATGAAGGTATGGTTAGTGGCTCGGACCATATTGCCCCCTTGATGCAGCCACCTCATGGCCTTCACTAGATCATTTTTGGTATGGTCCCACAAAGCTTGGAAGAATTTTCTGTTCATTCCATCAGGCCCTGGCTCCTTGGAAGGACTGATGGAGAACAAGGCAAGCCTAACCTCCTCCTCCGTTACCTCTCTACAAAGGTCATCATTTATCTTAGTTGTGACCACCTCCTTGGGGTAGATGTTGCCATCAATGCTGTTGCCGTGGACCTCTCCCTGATTGTAAAGCTGCTAAAAGAAATTGATGATGTGGTTAGATAAATCATCCCTATTCTCGGCCACTTCTCCTTGCTGATTTATGAGTTGATGGACCGTCTCCTTCATCTCCTTTTTCCGGACAGTAGAGTGATATAGTCTAGTATTTAGATCTCCATCATTGATCCACTGAATTCTGCTCCTTTGCCACAAAAGCACTTCATCAGCCTTGAGGAGTCTTCTGAGCTTGACTTCGGTCTGATGCCAAGTCTTGGCGTTGCCCTCATTACCGGGATCATCTCTGGCTTCCACCACAGCTTCCTTGAACTCCCCTTTTACAGTAGCAATTCTATTCTTCAGGTTTATGACTTCCTTGGACCATTGTTTCAACACCTTCTTTGCATTTTGGGTCTTCTTCATGACCACGAACAGAGGATTGCCTTCTACCTACAAGTCCCAGGCCTCCTTAGACACTCTCTCGAAGCCATGCCAGTCACACCACCAATTGCAGAACCTAAATGGTTTGATGATGGTTGGCATATTCACGAGGTCCATTTTCATCCAGCAGTGATCACTGAGGGGGTCATCGCCATACTTGATGAAAGACTGGGGCCAAACCTTCAACCAAGCCGAGTTTACAAAACCTCTATCAAGCACACTGGATATGCGCCTACACACCTCCTGTTTGTTTGACCACGACGTTCTGCCTCTGACCGTGCTCAGTTCCACCAGGCCTGCATCATCCATGGTGCTGTTGAAAGCATCCATTACTCGGTCGTGTACTGGACGACCACCATACTTCTCGTGTGACATCCTGACGTTGTTGAAATCACCCCAGACAATCCAGGGTTCCTCCTCTTGGGCCGTAGCTCTGATGTTCTCCCACAACCTCTTCCTGTTAGCCTCCAGATTTTCGCCATAGACCCCCGACACAATGAAGACCATCCCTCCGGGATTACAGCAGCTCAGTGTCACCACCTGGTCTGAGGTGTTAATCGTGTCGACATCCCAGACCCGCAGATCCCAACCCACAGCTATGTGCGCTCCATATCTATGGTCTAGGTTCGATAGGGAAGACCAGCCCACAGGAAAAGGGGAGGTGATGCGATCAACGACGGTTCTTCTAATTCTCGTTTCATAGTAGAAGACCAGTGTTACCTGTTCCCGCACTATGGCGCTCCTTAGCCTCCTTTGCTTCTCAGCCAGGGAGGCTCCTCGCACATTCCATGCGAGGACATACATCTAAGTTCAGTTGGAGCCGCTCCCTTCTGTGGGCATGCTCCCATTCTTCTTCTTTTTGTTTGTGTTGCAGGTTTCTCTAGGGCTCCTGCTGCTTCCATTGGAATCGACCTCCGTCACTGCCTCTTCACCCTGGTTCTTCAGAGCCTCAAAACGGTTCATCTTTGCAGCTGATGTCGTTGCCTTAGGGTCACCGGGCCTGGGATCGCCCCCTCCGTCTACTGTCACAGTCGGAATGGTTATGGTGGTATCGACTCTCGTAGATTCCTTTTATGTGTCGAGCATACTGTCAGACACCCTGCCGTCACCTCCTTGTTGGGGCAGCTCCACCATGGTAACAACCTCTTCAAGCACCGCCGGGTTAGGATTGGCGACCACCACGGCTGCTGCTTCTCCCCCTCTTCCTCGTGCTGCTGGACCCTTCGACTTGCCCCATTTGTGCCTACCCCAAACATGATCAGGGATGATAGGTGGCGTAGCACAATTCGCGTGTCTCTCCCCAGGGCACTGCCCTGTATCGTGTCCAAGGACACATCAGATGGAGCAACGATCTGGAAGCGCATCGTACTTCACCCTCACCTCCCACTCCTCTCCACTCGGTAGTTCAATCATGACCTCCGATGGTGGCTTCTCCGCCGCATAGATGTCGACGCAGAAACACGCACACCCCATGGTAGTGCCGTTGGCTTTCCCACTGTAGGCCCTGGGAGTACCTATGGCATTCGTAATCAGGGCGATAGCTCGAGGCATACAGTGCATCCCAACGTCTGGCAGCAACACCCAGACCGAGGCCGAGGTGAAAGCTGCTCACCTCGTGTCTTCTTCCTTGGTCCAATTTCTAACCAGTACCAGCTATTCGTCGAAGAACCAAGGGCCTCGCAGCATATCTTGGTCGAGGTCAGCTTCAGAGACGAACCTCGCTAGGTAAAGTCTGCCGTCGAGGGTGAAAAGCTCGAGCTTGGCTTTCGGTCACTAGGTTCTTAGCATCCATCCTCACAACTGAATAGGGTTACTCTTCTTGCCGAGGATCTGAACAATATCTGAGTGCTTGTGATAGTCTTCCATTTCTCCCAAGATTGACTCCGACATCTTCATCCATTTCCTCGAATCCCCATCCTTCAAGAAAGGGGTCTTTGGATCCGCCTGAGCCGCACCTTTGAAGGTGGGGAGAGGTCCGACCACAACACGCACCCAGGCTCCCTCCACCATTACATCTGCCTCCGATGCAAACTAGCCGTCTTCTTCGGGGGTGGGGGGAGCAGGGCGATCGCCCCCAATCGCCATAGTTGTCGCTTCGGGTGTGCACATGTTAACCCTAGAGGTATATCCATTTATCATCTTCAGTTCCTTCCAGATTAACAACTCATAGTTCATTATAATCTAATTCACATATGAACCCATTAATTCCACCTTTATCTATTAGAAAACCCTAATTACTATATTAAGGGTATTTATTCACAATTAGGAATTTTTATACTTGAAATAGCTTAGAATTACCATATCTCGACTTTAATTATGATTTTGAACAATTAAAGCTATTAAGAGTCACAATTACTAATATTAGGGTTTCAAGGCCCATTAAAGTGTATTTATGCACATGAACTTCTAAATTAAACCAATTATGTGCAAAGTTCATCCTTTTTGTTCTCAATATATATTTTTACAATTAACAGGTTAATATCAACTTTAATCATCCATTAAACCCCATTAATCATCTCCAAATAGGGTTTCTTAATCTTAAATTCATTAAAGTTGATAAATTACACTAATTTTCGAATTACAAGAGGAATTAGCCTTCAAATATATTTTTATTTCATTCCTTGAGTTCTCTTGATCAAAATTCATATATAATGTGCATCCATCCGAGCTGCTGTTAATTAGTTATGAATTTTGTAAGAACTTACTTACTTGAGCCAATGATAGGGTGTCACGTCACCCTTGTCGTGCAACGCGACCCGCTGATTTGGAAAACATAACAAAATGTCTATTTTTCCCTTGACTTAAAGATCATCTCTTTAGCACACAGAGGGGCAGAAACGTCCAATGTGCCTCCCCCCTTCTTCAACCTCGTGCCGACGGTTTGCTGCTGCCCTAGCCGCAGTTGGGCACGACTCCTTCCTTCTTGACCTTGACGACCACCAAGGAGGGTGCCATTACCTTCGCCGTACCCTGGCACACATGAGGCGCCTCTAATATGTGGCCAAGCTGGCCAGTTACCTTCACGTAAAGGTAGTAAAGTGTGGCTGCTCTTGCAGCCGTGTTGCTACTGCTGCACATGGCTAGGGAGAAGGGATAGCCACTGAGCATTTCCCTTGAGGCCGTGGGAGTAGCACACCTTCGTCGCACCTTCTCCACAACCCTTTGTTGCTCCAGGATATGAACTACCTTCTCATCTAGGGTTTCAAATGAAAAGAAGCAAGAAGAAGATGAGGAAGAGAGAGGAAGACATGGGATCTCTCTTGAACTCGAACCAGGGTTCTACCCTTTATATAGGGGTGGATATCCTTGCCCTAAGATGACCATCTAAGAGTTAAAGAGTTCTTTTCCAAATAGGAACCCAAGTTCCTTCATTAGGAAGCAAGCTTCTCTCTCCTAATTATCTCTTTATTATTCTTTATTTCATGTATAATTAGAAATACAAAAATTATCTCTTTCATTCTCTTTGTACTTGCCTTTTAATCATTGGTCACGAAATTATATTTTCTTTTAAAAGAAAATACTTCCTTTTTATCAATACCACAAAATTCATTAATAAAGTATCACCTTATCCTCTTATTTTGCATTATTGGTATTTTCTCTTTCTTTCTTCTCCATTGGGGCTCCTTGGACCCCAAGAAACTCTAAGATTTTGAAATCCCTTTTTGTGGATACTCATTATCCTTCTAGATGCATCTATGTCCATTATTTCTCATTATCTTGTTTATTTCTTTATTAAAATATCTCTTTTTAAGGATTTCTCTTTATATCTCTTTTTATTTTCCTTATTGGAATTCCTTTTAACATAAGAAACCTCATGGATACGAAAATCCATCAAAGATAACTCAATCATACCTTTTTCCACTTATTTTCCACATTTTAGCATTGTTTTCAATTTCTTTCATAATAAAGAAATACTTAATTGATCTTTTCTTTTCTTGTTGCATGATCTTTACAACTTTGGACTCCTTGGTACCCAAGGAACCCAAGAGGCACGAAATCCACCTTTGGATTAAATTCTTTTGCCTTCTAGAGGTTTCTACATTTTTCTTTTCTCCATTTCTTATTAATAATGGAGTTCCTTTTTGTCTTTTCCTTATTATTGGGCCCAATAGACAATAAAGCCCACAAAACAACCAACAAGGATATTGTAAACGAAACTCATTTATTCAAAACAAATTATATCATTATTTGTTCCAATATCTTTAATATGAGAAATTACATTTCTCACCAAATGAACCCAAAAGTTGGGGTTGTAACACCTTGCAAAGTGGGTAAGTCCTTGGTAAGGTTGAAGACTCTTTGTATTGGATAGGTAAGTCCTTTGGTGGTCATGTATTTTATCTCTTATAATGAATATAATGAAGATGCAAGGTTAAGAAATCCTAGAGGTTGACCTCTATAGGTAGTGGACTGACTCACTTCTAGTTTGAAGTGTGGAACCACTCTAAATAGCTTGTCAATTGGTGTATGTTCAATCTCTCTCCCTTGCTATGCATGTTTTAGTTGCACACAAATTTCCTATATAGCAACCTTATCTTGTGATATATCTTGAAGGTTTAATGAATTTTGTTTAAGTGCATTCAACTCTATTCACCCCCCCTCTAGAGCATCTAATCACCCATCCAGGATCCAACAACTGGGTGGCATCTCAATTATCGACGTCTAAATTCTACCACTTTTAAGGATCATTTCCCATTCCCTTTCATCGATCAAATTCTTGAACGGCTCTTCAGTTGCTCCCAGTTTTGCTTTCTCGATAGTGATTTCGAATACAACCAGATTTCTGTCGATCCATAAAGGAAATGCTCGCATGCATTGTGACACATGGGGATGACTGTGAGTGATGTAGATGAGATTTTCCCTCCTACATGAGTTTGATATTCTGGCCACTTGATAAGAAAGACTGAGAAATGCATGGCCATACTCATCTGAGTCAGTATGTGATATTGAGCTTACATAAATCTTAGACAGTCTGCTCTTGTTCAAGGAACAAAGATTGAATGTAGAAGAGGATGACGATTCCATGCCTTGAGTCCAATTTGGATATCAGTGACAAAGGAACTATACAAACATTGTAACCCCAATCATAGATTATAGGTTGACGTTGTTTTCCAACTTTCTAATTACTTGGGTAACAATAATGTGTTGCTAGATACCACTCATTGCTTGTGATGTCATAAGTTAGTTATGGACACTCACTGCCAACGTAATTTGGAACCTATAGGGTCACATACATAGGATACACATGGAATATGAGTTTGTTCATGAATGTGGTTTAAACTTGATTACTAAAGAGTGAGGTATTCAATTTAAACAACATTGGTTGAATATTGACTGACTAGACTGTGAATCGACTGATTCAAGTGTTGAACTGATCATTTTAGAGTGCCAGGTCAATTAAACCAAGGTTGGAAATCTGGTCCATGAGATGATCGGTTTAGTAAGTGAACCAACCGGCTCAGGTCCATGAACCGACCAGTTCATGTTGTGAACTGACCATTTGGTCAATCAATTTGATTGGATCAAGGATTAGTGTTGATGTCATGTTGTGCATTAATCAAATATTAATTGATAAAACAATTGCAATTGAAAAACATGTTGAAATGTCAGGTTCAAAAGTTGAATCGATCGACTCACATGACAACCTATTGGTTCACCTGTGAACCAACCGTTTGACCACTTGTGGGATGTGAAATTTCATGAAATTACATCCCCTTCGACTCCCGCTCAGATTGGGAACCCTAACCTTGACCCTCCTATAAATAGAAGGGTAATAAGGGCTTCTCAGACACATCAATTAGCTTTGACAATTGTTGTCTTCTCTAGTTGTGGTAACTGAGATATCTTGAGCAAGTTCTACCTGTCAAAGGGAGGGATATCAAGGGAGAACAATTGTGGGAGAGTAAGTTGGTGCTAGTACACTAACTAGAAAGGGACAACTCCTTCACGTCTATTCATCTAGAGTGACAAGAGTTCCTGGTGGTCTATGTAGGCTACTATAGAGGCGAGGAGGCCGTTACCTACCACTTGGAGGACAAAGTCAATTGCTAGACATGATGAACAACCATGAGGCTAATGCAAACATTATCCAAGTGAAATTTAAAGAAAGGTACACACTACATCGAGGGAATTGTCATTGGACTTGCTCTAGGACTAGGTATAACCTTGTAACCATACTTCCATTACATAGTTGTTGACACGATCTACTGTTCAAAGGGGAATATGATAGTTAAATTTTTCTTTCCACTGCCTTCTAGGTTTCCATACTTCCCTACACCACCTTCACAGGCTCCACCACCAACACAATAGTGACATCTACCCTATTATTCCTAAGATTTTGTTTCATGTTGTGGAAAACATGATTCAAAATTTTAGGGTGGTAGGGTTGTATGTACCCTTTTTCTCTATCTCATTTTAATTATACTATATTTTCATCTTGTTTCACCTATTTTGATTGAATGATGATTGGAACCATGCTATTTGGCTTAGATTTCTATTTGCTTTGCATACATGCGTATCATGTAGTTCAGTTTCTTGCACTTTTGTATAACTTTTCAATTTTTTTCTCTTCATGCCTGCATTGCATCACATGTATATTTTTGTAATTTTCAGCTAGAGTTTTCCTACTATTTCATAATGTATCTTAGATGTGATTGAAGGCAATTGGAATCGTTTTGGCCAATTTTGTTAGAATTTGGAATTTCGTGCCTAAAAGTAGTTTTAACCCAATCTCTACTTATTAAGTTTAAAATGTTGACTTTTGATAAATGCATGCTACATTCTCATGTCTATTGCTAAATAGTTTCAACTCTTGACTTTTTACATGTGAATCACCTCTTACAAGTTTGTGAAATGCTTGTTTGAATTGTGATCAAGCAAGCCACAAACACTTAGGATTACTCAAATTTCATGATAAAAATATGGCTTTCATATTGTTGTTCATGTGGTATGTCATTGGTGGATTAAGTTGTTGAAGTAATTTTCATGTAGGAGATCTCATGTTGAAGCCCACATTAGTGATTCCTATTTGACTGACTTCTCTTTTACCATTTCTTACCTCTTAACCTCATGAAAAGATTCCAAAGAGCACACATCAACCTTGACCATTATCCAAAAGTTTGGGGTGGCCATATCCCTCTGCTTCACTCTTATAACCATGTGCCCTACCTACACCAAGGGAAAAGAAAAAGAAAACTACAAAAGTAAAATAAAAATGCTCCAATGTAATAGCATCTAATTAAGAAAAAGAGATTAGTGCTCCTATGTAATAGCACTCCAACCTATTACCACAACCCTTTCTTTTATTTGCATTCCCATTAAGATAGGAGACATCAAAACTAGCTCATTTCATCCTTTTTCGCATCCATGTGGGTTGACATATGAGATTGAATGTGTGAAGGTAAAGCAACACCCCTAGTCATTTATATTGTCACCACCATGAAATAGTTTACCAAGATCTTTATAAAATCTACATGGATTTATTGTGCATTCTATGCCATATATACAAAGTTTGCATGCTCAGTGCTTTAATAATAATTAGTTCATGAAAGAGGAGAGGAGAGAGGTGAAATACATGTCAATAGTCGTCAGTGAGCTCATTTAGACTATATATGCATGTCACAATGCATTTATCATTTCTTGTTTGATGAAAAATTGAAGAGAGATTAATTTGGAGAATACTTGTGGGAAAGTATGTTTTAGGTCTTCATCTTATGTACTTTTGCACTTCAATCACATCTAAATTGGTTAGAATATGTGTCATTTCCCTTAATATGCATATCACTATCAAATGTACTAATGGACATTCTTTACATATTTTTTTAGTTACTTGCACCATGCTTGGATGGACGGGAGAGAAAGAGGGTGATCCTATGGTTCTATCATCTTAGAGGGGTCCAAGGAGGGTCCAAGAGAGCCCCCAACCTACCCCTAGTGGCCAAGACTCAAGTCAAGCAAAGAAGTCCACAGAAATCCAAAGTTGAAGAGTTGAGTGCCTTAGAAGACCCCAACATGTTCGTAGTGTCAAGGAACAACATTACTGACCAAGTTCAAGAATCATAGTAGAGCACATAATCAAACATTGAAAAGGACTCAGCAGCACGACCATGCAATCTACCACAATAATTCCAATATGGACCCAGCACAGCCGTGAAACCTGACATGCTATGGCACCAAGATCCCAGCATGCTCGTAGCCTTCATAAGGGCCAATAACATTTCACCCAGAATGACCATGTGGCCTTGCATGAGTGCGGCATTACCTTGCCACCACTATGGTGGTGATCATCACTTTCTACCAAGCCACCCAACTCCAACACATAACCTAACATTTTCTCCATTCCCCACCAGGACCATTCCTCACCACATGACCATTCTGCACCATAGTGTGCACAATCGTGATGTTTAGACTAGCCATGGTGGTTAGGAAATCTAGCACAATTTTGCATTACATTTCATGTTATTCCCTCACTTGATCTTGTGCTTCCCCACCACCTATAAAAACTTGGGTGGTAGATAGAGCATGAAGTTGGCTACCTCTCAACCCCTCTTCTAACCCTCTTATCCATTTAGTCTGCCACCTCTAGATTCCACTTCCATTTTATCACCTTCCACCCAAAAACCCTTCTTTTTAGGGTTTTAGCCATTTTCCATCCCATGTCCATGTCATCCCACCTTATAGGAGGGAGGTGCTTGAGCTACCGCTGCTAGGAGGTGAAGAAATAGTCTCCATTGAGCTACCATGGACTTCCCCTCCTCTACTTATTATTCTTTCTCCATTTTTATATTTTTCTTTGTTATGAGTAGCTAGGCCCCTTAGGTGGGCTATTTGGGGTAAAAAATGTTACTTTAAACCATTTTGCGGGAAAGTGGCATGTAAACTTTATAATTTCATTTGATAATGATTATGTTCTATTTTCATTTCATTTCCCATAAACTGCTTGTTGGTTTGTGCTTCAAATCACCTAGGATTCTAGGGAAATTTCTTACATATTACTATTTTGGAAATTGCTCTTAGGTCCAATTACTGGATCCCTAGATATCTACCCATCTTCCTACATGCTAATCAATTCTCCTACAGCTAGGTGAGAGATAAAAGTAGCTAGTTTAGAAGCATTTAGTGTAATTGGCTTGGATCTTCTTAAAGGCTAGATGGTAGGTGATGTGAGGTGTAAAACCCTCAATTCCATCCTACATTACTACCCCTGGCCCCCGATTTCCCTAAGACTTTCTATCCTAGAAACCCAAACTTTATTAGATCCTAATAGAATACCACCTAAACCCTAATCCAAGTGACCTCCATAAGGTTGGATAGAGGTGTTAGGGATTAGTTCCTGTATACACAACCTACTCCACCATGACCAACTAGTAGTTTAGGGAAATTCATTAGAATCTATGTTGTTGTTTGATGTGGTAATTTAAATAAAAGAGTAATGTTTACATGTTATCATCCCCAACTTAATTGACAAGTACATTTCTTCGAATAGCCACACTCCCCATAATTGTCTAAAACCCCAAATTTTCTTCTTGCTTAGCTAGTCTTGCTGGTTTAGATCTTTACAATTGCTTAATTAGTCAATTGCCTTGATCTTGCCTTGTTATTGCTAGTTTATGTATTTAATTACCCTTTAGTCCTAATTTCTAGCTTATTGTAGTTTTATAATCTTGCATTGCATGCCTTAGTGTAATTTGCTCTTTTCTTGCTTAAGCTTACTTTTCTTGCTCATTAGAGTTAAATTATCTAGGATCAGTTTAGGTTTTGATCTTGTTTCTCTTTATTTAGTTGTTTTCTCATCATTAGTTTATTCACTAAAACCAAATTCAACCCATCAACCTTATACTCCATAGTAGGAATCTAGCTCAAACTAACGGTGGATCAAGCCCTATCTTGACATGCTCCTATAATGCGATATGAACTCGTATGCTTGTGGAGTAGTATTTCTTTGTGTATTTGAGTGTGTCCATCTTAGGGTCTTATAAATTTTGGAAGCCCAAGTATGTACGTACCACACACTCATAAGAGAACAACTTTATTCTAGTATCAGTGTTATAGTGACCATATAATTCCTTCATCATAGATATATAGATTGAAATTGAGGCATGCAATGTCATCATCTTAGCATTCAATCTATGTTCCTTGAACTAGAGTAGACTATTCGAGACATTATGAGCTCAATATCTTATATTGGCTCACATGATCATGGTCACCACCTGTGATGAAATCTGTATTTCAAAGTCACATTGGGCACATGTCAAAGCACGTAAAATAATATGTGACAACTATAGTGACTTTAGGCCTATGGACCACAATCACTGTAGTCACTTTGAGATATGACTATGACATGCAATTATCTGCATTCTATGTGTCTTTATCAAAGTGGTCCTATATAGTACACTTGTTGTCTAACAAGTACCTATGTATTTGAGTTGATATACAATATCATGACTAAAGAGACATAGTCATCACCCAACATAGATACTAGTATTGTGCATTATTTTTATCCTACAATATGCACAATATAACTAACTAGGGACTTAACAAAAATGTATAATCATAAGTATATGTGACGACCGTCGTTAAACTGACAAAAAAATTGTCATTAATTTAGCAGAATAAACATAAATAGTGGATTAACAAAAATCATTAAAAATTAAAATTGTTTTGCAAAGAGATCCATTTCTAGGAAAACTCTTTAAGGCAGGACCAAAACTTTATATACATCATTGTTCACATTGTACATACACTGTACCATCTCTTCTCGAGGATAACATATAATAATTGCTCTATTAAAACACATACTGGAGCAACATAAAACCTCGAGGCATTCAAGCCAAAATATTAGATTATTCATAAAACCCAACACATACTAAATCCAAGGACCTGAGAGTACAGAGATGACACATAGGATTTCTATCTACAAGAAATGATAGACAGTACACTCAACCTGAGCTGTCACTGCTGCCTCAACTGTTGTTCCTCCTATGCAGAAAGATCTTCGCCACCTCGTGCATGTCCACTTAAAAAAATGTGGATCCCACAGGGTGAGACAATTGTCCCAGCGAGAGATATAACTCTCTGCCGACCATATTATTATCACAAATTAAGAATTTATAAACTGAGCATAGGTTCTTTTTATATGAACAAGCAGGATAATTCACGGTATGAACAGAATGAAGTAATCTCCTTTCTTAAGGAGAACATTGCATCTACCCACAGTAGAGTTATAAATCATCTATCTACTTTACAAGGAATGTAAAGAGAATAAATAACATCTATCAACTAAGATGTATAACTGAAGTACACATCAATCTATGTTTTCCTTATTCGATCCTTAAGAAGATATGCATCAAGGTGTAACAACCTTAAAGTGTTGGATGTGATATTTACCATGCCTTGGTGTATTACTTCCCTCATCACTTTTAACTTTCTTAAGTTCATCAACTTATCTTGTATTAGGGTATTTCCCATCCTAATACTTTATCCACTATCCCATCATATTAATATTGTAAAGTATTGGCCATAAGTCACACACTTGAATTACCCAACTATCATCAATGATATGGACTCATCTCAGGTTAAGTCATTATTGATATAAGGTTGTCCATTATCAACCATTTTAGGTGTTTCAACTATCAAGGTATTAGCCACACCATTACTTGGTGTTACACTCATCACCCCTAAGAGTGTCTTGCCCTCACCTTTACAAGGTATCTCGGGTTAGAGGTGTGCATATGTTCACCATATCGCGTTGTAAGTATATGAGAACTCACCATATCAGTCTAGAAGTATATACACACCATTCATATCGGGCTAGAGGTGTTTGTATGTGTTACCCATGTCGTGCATGAGGTATTAAGCCATCACCATGTCGGGATAGAGATGCATTCAATCACCATATCGGGTGGCTCACCGTTTAGGGTTGATCTTGATGGGTTAGGGTTTGCCATATCGGGCTCAACCCAATATACAAGTCGTTAGGAGTGAAGGGCACCAAGCCATGTCGGGCTAGACCATACAATGTTGGGTTGTAACACCCATGTCAGGTTAGGGTTGGTTGTGACGGGCACATGATACATGTATGTATCACCCATGGTGTTTAAGAGGTATCAACTCATCACCATGTCCGGCTAGACATCAACTAGGGTTGTGTATTGGGCTACCATATCGTGCAATAGGGTTTACTTAAATGTTCATATCATTCATTAGATATGTGTGCTTCATGATACCAAGTACCAATGATATATTATATGATCATATCATGCAATAGCATTTGCTATTCTTTACTCATATCGGGTTACCCAAATTAGGGTTTCATGTCAACTTATAAGTATTCATTTAACCTTGTATCGTGCATGGAGTCTATACTTGACTCCCTATCATGCAAGAGGTGTATACTACACCCCCATATCATGAAAGAAGGTATACAATCATATCCATATCGTTTTAGTGGAGTAGGTGCATCATCATATCAGGTTAGAGGTGCTTGCTTGTGTGCTTGCACCCGATATCACTTTTATAAAGTGATACCATCATCTTCAAGCTCTAGACCTTAGTTATAACCATTATAGTTCATGGAAATAGGTCTAAGAAACTAATAGAACTCATAATTTCATCAACTATTTTAGGAAATTTCATAATTAAAAGTAGATCATTAAATATAGCAGTTTAGGTGCTGAATAATAACATGGTTGAGTTCAAGTTATATAACCCGCCTTAAGAACAACTTCAAAGCTCCAAGCTCCAAGCTCAAAATATCCAAGTTCCTAAGGTTGAAGATGACTTATAAAAAGTCCAAGGCTCGTTCAAAACTCCTTCATATACAAGAAATCACCATGGATAAGCAATTGGTGAAGAAGAAAAGAAAAGAAGATCAAAACCCTAAAATCATACTTCAATCCAAGGTTGAAGATGATCATGGCCTCACCTTAGGGTTAAGTATTGAGATCCTTCTTTCTATAGCACCTTTTCATGATATCTCACATCCCTTGCACGATATGCCACCACTTGTGGCCGATATCCTCCTCACTTGGGGCCAAAAACACTTCACTATGGCTGATATCACCCTTCTTGGCCGATATCACCCTACTTGGGCGATATAATCTTGCTATGGGCGATACCCAAAGACCATGCATGATACCACATCACTCCTACACGATACAAGAGATCTGTGCACGATACCTTAGGGTAGGAGGGTGGTAAGGGTCGCAAAATTGCACTAAGGGATGAAACTAGGGGTATATATATTTGTTGCTCATGAAGGAAGGTAAAAATGAGGTGTCATCAATTTGAGCTAGTAGGTGCCACGTGTCCATGCATGGATGACACATGTACATGCACGCATCAACATTTATATTGACATGAAAAATAGTTGAGGGTGATATAGGGATAAAGATTCTTCCATTACATATCCCTTTGATTAAGATATATCAATTAATTCATCACTTTATGCACAACTCGTCACAACTTTACTAAGGAAGTTGTAACCTGACAAAACTCACCTCCTTGAGGTGCTTTGCACGACATGGCCTTTTCCAAGAGTTCACAAAATTATATGAGGCTCCTCATATGGCTCCTTGTCTGATAGGCACTCATATATAAGCTTTTCAACTTGATACAACTCAAGTTAAGCTTTCATATTCAACCTTTTTCTTGGTCATTTCATCACCAAGATAACCATCATTCATAATGGAATCAAACATAGTGTCTCCTTATTTCTATATCCTCTACATGATACTAGGAGGGAGTAGGGACACTCTAGAGGTGGTAATTTGCATATCAACCCCACATTTTGGGTAAATTACAATTTGTACCAAAATTGGTGCACAAGATACCAGCATTGTTCAAACAAGTTCAAACTTGGAATTTGGGATTTCCACAAGCCACCACATTACATCATTCTCTCTATAATGATGCTAAAACACATGAGGCATGTTCAACATATGACATATTGCAATATAACCTCTCAACTTGGGTAAATTGCACTTTCGTCCAAAACAAAGGAACATTGCTCAAACAACATTCAATCAGGACCAAACTTGGAACATAAGTGTGTCCATGATAACAAAACACCTTATAGGATTATATTAAAGTTCTAAGAAACTTTATTAGCGAAAACAAATAGGGTTACCTCACAACCAAGGTCAGGGTCGTTACAGTATATATATGATCTCACGTGTTAGGTCCTGAACCCAAACCATATGTCATCAAGTCAAAATATTCTTAGGACATTACTAAGTGTATTCATTATATCAATACTAAAATAAACATAATAAGTGAAATTACCTTTTATTAATAATCAATGTAAATACAAAATGTTATTTACAATCATCATAAGATGGTTCTGAGGACATATAACCAACAACGTGTATTTGCATTTTTCTCAGTAGAAATCCAATACCATTTACTCTAATAGATATCCCTATTTGAGCATGGCTGAGGATGAGATGTATGTAGGTACAAAGCTTCAAGAGGTAGTCAAGACAAAAGGATACAACCATAACTTTAAGATATTTACTTGGTGGGCCTCCTTCTACATGGTATAAGAGCTTAAGATAGAATTACAAACTTTATATCACGCGTTTGTATTTTCATATGGATCATGATAAACCAAAGTTTCTTTTCTAAGAATTTATGGGAACATACTTTATGCACTAGTCTATGTTAGTCTTTTTATGTTATTATTGTGACGAGCATGATATTTTTGACACTCCAAGAGATAAACAAAAATTTAATTATTGTCTTTGTTTCCACTACATAAACTCAGGTATTAAAGTTGATTTATGAAGTGAGCATGTTAATAACAAGATTAGAGGGAGAGTGGAGTATAAGTGTCTCTTGTGTCAGATAACTCAAGAAATTTTTTAGAATGATTATTATTGATTCTAGAACCATTTAAATTTTTTCTGAGGATACTTATATAAATAGCCATGTATCATGCAAAATAAATTTAATATTTTCTTCCATGTATGTAATACAAAATTAAAAATAGTGGTTCCATATAATCATTTAAGTTTTTGCATTGCAACATATACACATTCATATCTACATAAATCACTTATGTCAATGCTTGATATAATCTTTGCTCTTGGTCTCTTACATGGGAAGATTTTCAAAACTTACAAGGTAAGAAATATATACTTTCAGAAAAGAGAATTTATTAACAATTGTTGATTCTTTCCATCATTTTGTCTATATTATCAATTTATTCATGATTATTTGTAGATATTTGATGGATAACTATATCATATGGAGTTTTCATTTATTAACAACAATTGGCCAATATATGTTGTAAGATTAAGTGTTCCTTTTCTTAATTGAAAGCAAGATCCAGGTTAAATAGCCCAAATGTACCCATCTACATCCAAAGGGTATTCTGTTAATATCCTCTTCAATAGGTAGTTGATGGGTACCCAACATGTTAAGACTCTTTGTTAAAGACCTTTTCAAAGGTCAAGATATTATCATTCATTCCACTTAAACATTTGAGTTAAATACTCAAACATCATCCTTTCAAATCCCTTAAGTATATGGTAAAATACAACTCATCATATTTTATCTTATTTAAGCCCTCCTCAAAGAGGATAGGTAACAAAACACTCAGTCAGATAACATAGGAGATGGGTTACAATTATAATGGGACTATAACATCATGAAATTTTGTAAATTTAGATTATATGATTATGAAGTCAATAATAATGCATTGAGATTCACTTAAAGATAGGCAGAGTAATATTAGAATAATGAGATAAATAGTATGACTCTCATTGCATTGGGATATATGAGTTTAAGTTCTAGACTAGATTAAGTCTTCAATTTAAGGAATTTTTGTAAGTAAGCCAAAAGTTGATATATTCATCTCGCCCTCCTCATAGCAAGCTATCATAAAAAATTACAATATAGGGATTAAAATCTAGATGATTTCACTCTAATATGACATGGCAACTCCTCCTATCATGAAAAAAAGATTAAATAAAAGAAAACAACCCTCAACAAGTACAACCACATGGAGTGACACATACATTAAAAAGCTTACAACAAAAACCTATGTAGAGTGTGTACCTATCCAATGGAGTTTGATATAGGGTTTACCCTTTGCATCCATATATATACGACCTCTAATGTGACAGACAAGGAGGTACATGTATCTAAATTTTTTGTCATGCTGAGATACCATTATATACAGGATGTACTGAGTTTACTAAGCTTAGTGCTGTGTTGAGATTGTATAAGCTAAAAGCTAACAATAGATGGAGTGACAAAAGCTTCATGTCATTGTTGTCTTTTTGAAAGAAATTCTTCCTGAAGGAAACGAGCTGCCAATCTCAACATACCAGTTAAAGAAATTGTTGTACCCAATGGGAATGAAGGCCAAGAAGATACACGCATGCCCGAATGATTGTGTATTATTTCAAAAGGACTATTTGGATTTGATAGATTGTCCAAAATGTGGTGCATCAAGGTATAAATTGACAACTTCGGGGGAGTCCAAAACTGGTTCTCCTGCCAAGGTGACATGGTATCTACCTATAATATCACGGTTTCAATGCTTGTTTTCCAGTCCGATAGATGCAAAGAATTTGAGGTGGCATGCAGATGTAAGAAAAATAATGATGGGATCCTACGACATGCGTCTGATTCCCCACAGTGGAAGAAGATTGATTTATTGTACCCTAAATTTAGTGAAGATGTCAGGAATCTAAGACTTGGGCTTTGTACAGATGGGATGAATCTGTACGGGAAATTGAGCAGCCAAAATAGCACTTGGCCAGTTATGTTTGTTATATACAATCTTCCTCCCTGATTGTGTATGAAAAATAAGTACATTATGCTGTCGTTGTTGATATCGGGCCCTAAACAACATGGAAATGATATCGAAGTTTATCTTGAACCTCTGATTGATGACTTAAAGAAACTCTGGGGTGAAGGTGTGATGACCTATGATGCTTCACAAAGAGAGACATTTCATTTGCACGCTATGTTGTTTTGCATTATTAATGACTTTCCAACATATGGAAATTTGTCTAGATATAGTGTCAAAAGATCTAAAGTGTGTCCTATATGTGAAGAGAACACTAATTCAATAAGACGAAAACATGGCGGCAAGACTGTATATCGTGGTCATCTTAGGTTCCTTCCAAAATTCCATCTGTATCGTAGGTTGCGCAAAGCATTCAATGGACGGAATGAGGAACAGAGTGCACCTAAAGCTATATCAGGGGAGGTTGTTTATGAAAGAGTAAAAGACTTTTCTAATGAATTTGGTAAGAGATCACAATTTACCATGTCCACACGGAGTGACAAATCTTTATTCAAGAAGAAGTCAATATTTTGGGATCTTGTTTATTGGAGTTCTTTGGCAGTCATACATTGTATCAATGTCATGCACGTTGAGAAAAATGTCTATGATAGCATCGTTGGTACTCTATTGAATTTACCAGGTAAGACTAAAGATGAGATAAAATCCAGAATGGACCTACGTGAAATGGGAATAAGGACAAAATTAATAGAAGTTGTTAGTAGATATCGGAGAACATACTTACCTCCCACTTGTTACATGTTGTCTAGAAAGGAGAATAAAGCTTTTTGTGAATGCTTGGTAAATGTTAAGATGCCACAGGGTTACTCATCCAACATCCGTAGATTGGTATCAATGAAAGATCTAAAGTTGATAGGTCTTAAATCTCATGATTGTCACACTCTAATGCAACAAATATTGCCCATGGAAATTTGATCTATATTTCCGAAGCATGCAAGGTTTGCAATCACCAGACTTTGTTTCTTTTTCAACAGTCTGTGCAACAAAGTTATTAACCCTGATACTCTCGATAAATTGTTAAGAGAAGTGGTTGTTATCCTATGTCAGCTTGAGATGTAGTTTCCTCCTTCGTTCTTTGATATCATGGTACATCTTGTTGTCCACTTGACTAGGGAAGTGAAAATGTTGGGACTAGTTTTCTTGCATTGGATGTATCCCTCTGAACGATACATGAGCATTTTTAAAGGTGACGTTCAAAACCGTTATCAACCTGAAGAGAGTATTATTGAGGGTTATGTGGCGAGAGAGGTTATGGATTTTTGCAATGACTGTCTGAGTGGTAATGATGCTCCTGTTAATTACAAGAATATTGAGGAGTATTCCAGCAAAGGAATTTTGTGATCACATATGAAAGTAATCATCCGTGAGCAGTTGGAACAAGGTCACTTGTATATTTTACACAACATCGACAAAGTGAGTGTTTATATCGAGGAACATACCAATTTCATCAAGAGATAATATCCTCGAGCCAATTCAATGTGGCTTGCTAGAGAGCATAACAAGAAATTTATTAAGTGGTTTGAAGATAAAGTCTTATATCAACTATCTCAAATACCAAATAATCTTACCGAAACTATCAAATGCCTTGCCTTTAAACCAAAATTGAATGTTATGTCTTATGAAGGGTTTGACATAAATGGATTCTCATATTACACAAAGCGTCAAGAAGATAAGAGTCTCATCCAAAACAGTGGGGTCACCCTTCAAGCGTCTTCATTGTTTTTTGCAAGTGCAAAGGATAAGAGTCCATGTGAAGCTAAAATGTCATATTACAGTGTCATTGAAGACATTTGGGAGTTTAACTACGTAGATTTTATAATTCCGCTATTTAAATGTAATTGAGTTGATAACACCAAAGGAGTTATAATAGATGAATTGGGTTTCACATTAGTGAACTTTGAAAAGATTGGCGAGAAGGATGAACCATTCATTTTGGCATCACATGAAAAACAAATATTTTATATCGATGATTCTACAAATGATAAATGGTCAGTTATTCTTCATGGTAAAAGACAGTTCATTGAAGATCCTATAGATGAAGAAGAGTACTATGATAAGTATGATGACTCCATTCCATTCTCAGTTGGGTTGCCAACACCACCAAATATTGAAGCTAATGATGACTTGTATGTGTGCGGAGATCACTATGAAGGATTGTTAATTGATAAAAGATCGCAATATTAGAGGCATGCATGTTTATATTTTTTATATGTTTTATTTTTCTGAATGTGAACTTTACAATGTTTTATTATCTTCTAGTTATGTAAAATGCTAAATATTTGATTTTTTAAAGACACTTTCAGATGGTTGAGCATGATCATGATGACCATGACGATGATTATCGTGAGGGTGAGGATATCAATGGGCCACCTCACAATGTAAGTTTTAAAAATATATCCTATATTTCTATCTATATATCCATTTATAGTTATATCCTGTAAGTGTGTTTATTTTGTCAAATTTTAGGTTGATGATGTATCCCCTGAAGAACTTGGGGCACTTGATGAGCAGTAAAAAAATTGAAAAAGTGAGGGGCATCACTATGATGAAAAAATTACTACAACAAAAGGTCAATGGACCCAAACTAGCTATGGATTTTAATCATGCAGGAAATCCAGTTGGAGTGAACTGCAACTCGTTTATTTCATATCTTGGGGTTCTTACTCGTAGCCATTGTAGTCCTAATGTAGAATCTTGCCATAAAGTTCCTAAGGGGAAGAAAGACTTAGTATGGAAGGAACTATGCGGGAGTTATTATTATTTGCAACTCTATTGTGTAGATTACTAATTTTTAGGATACTAGTTAATAGAAATTCTATTTTACAGAGTATATTTGAACTGGATGAAAAGTTGCATCATAAATGCGTGATGCAACATTGTTGGAGGGTCCTAAGGAACTATAGGACAAATCTCACCCGAGATTACATATGAGATGCTGAGAAGAGGATGAAGCCAACCACTGAGCAATGGAACTACCTGGACCCCAATGACTGGGAGGACTTTGTTACCAAAAGAAATACTGATGAATTCAAGGTATTAAGCGCCACTCCAAATTTAATTAATATATGTTCTTATGTATTCACCTATTCAAGATGAACCTTTAGTGTTACTAACCAAATCAATGTACTTACTAACAAGGCTGTCAGCGATGCTCAAAGAGCAAGGCATGCACTAAATGTGCATGACTACACGATGGGTCCAAAAGGCTATGCAGACATTTACCAAAGACTATAGGCTGAGTCTACGGCTCAGTCTGCTGCTACTCAAGAGACTGTAGAATCCTCTACTATTGGTCCCACACCTCTGCCTTGCCATTCTATGTGGATAGCTGGGAGGCAAAACAAGAAAGGAGATATAACCAAGCCCGCAAATGCTGAGGCGACTGCAAAACTGGTAAAATTCAACTCTTAGAGCAATTGATATTGATTATTGTTATGTTTATTTACCAATTTCTATTGATGGTGATTAGCGGGAGCTTCACGAGTAGAGGAAGGAAGGAAAGTTTATCCTTGAGGGCACAAGGGATGAATTGATAGTTTCTCTTGGTAAACCAAAGCATCCTGGACGTGTTAGGGGTGCAGGAACTAGTGTGGGCATAAAAGCATTCTTTGGGCCATCACAATGCAAACCTATACCAAAAGTGGGATTATCAAATGTTGAGGTAACTTATTCTTTTTTTAGAATGTTATTATGAAAGGGAATTCAATAATCAATAGATAGCATTTCTTTTGTTGATGTATAGGTACATGAGTTAATTAATAAGAGAATCCAAGAAGCAATGGTGAAGTGGCAGGCATCTCAGACTGCCACTGAGACAGTACCTGTGGCGTGCCACTCTTATCCTACTTTAGAGGTTGGGAGTAATCCTATAGACCCACCTAGAACGTCCACTATAAGTATTTTTATGACATAGTAGTTAGTCTTTTCAAGATGATATGTTTATGTATATATGTATATAACATTCTTTACGTAAATTTGTAGGGGTTGAAGCCATTCCGTCTAAAAAGTCAAGAATTTATCATTGTAGAGGCTGAGGCTTACCCACCCCTTCCAGGGGACATGTTTCATGGGACTCTAGTACCAGATGGTGCAGTTCGTGTAAGCCCAATACATATACTCTCCAATTGGAGGGCTCTTTCATTTCCATATGCCCACCAAGATTCTAAAATGCTTAGTGAAGCAAAAGGCATAGTGATATTGTGGCCCAAAATGGATGTCGTCTATACTAATATTGTATGGTAAATTTACATTATGTTAATTTGTTAGTGTGTATATATGAGTCAATTGATCTAAAATTATATATATAGGTTAAAAGGAAGACACCCTCTACATCTCGGCCTCCACCTCCACCTCCTAAAGTACCTAGTTGGCTTCCAAGGGACCTATACACCTCATTAGGTCCTAATTGTAGGGGTATGGCCGTATGGATAGGCGAACATAACCCAAATTGTCCTATAAATGTTTCTATTCCGGAGGATGTTGCAGGTGAATCATACGATAACAATCTATTTATACAAGATATTTTTGAGTTGTTTTGTTATGATTGGCTGAATACATCTAAGATCGAGCTATGGATATGGTGATGTCTTGTTTATACATCAGTATACCTTGTTTTATATATGGTGATCTAGTTTCTTATATATTAATGCATATGTAATACATGTTTTGCAGCCACTTACACACAATTTGTAAAGATTTTTTATTTTCCCATGTGGGATTTCTAGTTCCATATTTTATCAGTCTTGTAGATAAAGACCCTTCATCAGTTATCTCATAATATTGCTCTGCTACTTTTAAATATTTTGGTTAAAAAAGAGGATAGTGATAATAGCTCCATTCAATGTTGAGTAAGTTTACTTTGCTTATAATTTGGACTTAAGGAAATTACATTTTTATTGTGGATTTTGAGTTATTAATTTTTAACTTTCTTACCTCTAGTGGTAGGCATTGGGAGTTATCGGTTATTGTCCCCAAGATGTTCATTGTTTATTATCCAGATCCTGCGGGGAAGGAATTGGACACATTATATGGACACCCAATGAAAAGGCCATTATTCATGTGAGAAATATTTCATATTTTTGTATCCGTTAACATCTGTTATTACATTACTATTTAATTATGTAATTTAATGTGTTACATTAACATGTAGGGATTTAAGAGAGTTCAAAAATGCTAGAGGAAACATCTCCAACATTTCCAAGAAAAAGAAACAGTTACTAAATTGGGAGAATGTGAAAGTAATTTCCTGACTTCAATGTATATATCATTTATGTGAACTGTGCTTGTTTGTATTTTTGAACATTTTATATGTTTCAATTTATAGTATGCTAAACAAGACAACGGTTGGGCATGTGCATACTATGTGATGCGATATATGGACCTAATTATCTAACATGCTGCAATGGAAATCAATACCATACAACAAGTATTATATATAGCCTCATTAGATAATATGAAATATATCAATCTTATTATATATTATTAATTATATATATACGTCATTCTCTTTGAATGTGTTAAAAACCAGTGACTTCACTACAGGTGAAAAGTTATTAGATGTACATACTCCCTATACGATGGAAGAATTAGATGATGTAAGAGAACAATGGGAAAAAGCCTTACAAGTAGTGGGAATTTTTTATTATGATTAGGATACTGATGATGATAATAATAAAGAATGATATTTCTAAACTTTGTTCTCATAATTATTTTTGTATTTGATGACATGTGAATGAATTTTTTTTTAATTTTCATATGTGTGAATGTGAAGATGATCAATACATGAATGTTTCTACATGTGTTTGAATGTGAAAAGAGATGAAATGAATGGAACTGTAAGTTGCTAAATGTGTGTGAAAATGGAGGAAATTTGAAATGGAACTACTAGTTTCTACATGTGTGTGATGAAAAATAATATGAATGAAATGTGCTTATACATGTGTGTGAATCACCTGATCATAAATTGTTGTCTATCCTTGTTAATTTTGCAGGTTTGTGGCCTGTTATTGGCTGAAATCAAAGGGTGTTGTAAACCTGCAATTCAGAACTGAACTGTAGGTTCTGCATCCTACTGACCAGCCAGATAGCAGGCCTGTAAAATGATAAGAAACAAAAATCAGAACATAGGCGTCGGTTATTAGTATAAAACCGACAACAAAACCTTACTGCGTCAGTTATTAGTATAACACTGACGTCTTTATCCCTTTTATGGGGGATGATTTTTTTCCTTTCTGGCGTCGGTTATTAGTACAAAGCCACATCTTTTAGATGGATATAGTGTCAGTTATCGATAAAAACCGACGCCTATTGTGCCCTTACTGGTGCATTTTATTGGTGGTGGGAAGAGTTATGGCGTCGGTTATTAGTATACAACTGATGTTATAGTGTTAGTTATAGGTAAAAACTGACGCCTATTGTGCCCTTGCTGGCACGTTTTATTGGTGGCGGGAAGGGTTATGGCACTGGTGTTGAAACCGACACTGAAGGTTTCTACTTTTAGCGACGCCCACTTGGGTGTTGCTTTGAAACCGACACCAAAAGGCTTATTTAACCGACACTAAAGGTCAGTACTGTACTAGTGAATTTTTCAATCACATTCTTGGTCTTTGTCAGAATTTCAATTGATTCTATAGTATAAATAGGCATCAATGCTATATTATGTTTAATAAGAGTTATGCATTCGGAAAAAGATAAAAGTCTAGCCTTCCATGGTGCCATCTTTTCAAGTATGCATTCAACAAGGGGGGGAAGAGATTCGGTTTTGGGCTCACACATACAATTGGGACACCCAAGTAGATAAAAGATTCATGATGGGGTGGAATCATCAGGATCATTTGAATCAAATATGTACTCACTGATGTAGGATGTATAAAGAAACCTTATTTCTCTTATTTACTTTTTGTCCAGAGCATCTTTCATATTCCATAAAAATACCATCAATAAAAGTAAGATTCAAGGGGCATACCCACAAGAAAATAACCAAATCATCTGAAAAGAGGAGGATTTGTAGATCTATTTCCCTTCTGTTACATCTGAATGACCGTAGATTGTTCTCTATAGTAGCATTTTTAACCACTCTACATAAAGTCTCTTCAAACAAAATAAAGAAGGATGTAGAGAGGGGGTTTCCCTGTTTAACACCTCTGTGCATCTGAAAAAGCATGCATAAACTGCATTCAAAACCATAGAAATCTAGGACCCCTAAAAGAAAGATAAAATGAGTTTCATTATATCTGGAATCATTCCAAACTTGATTAGAATAGCCTAAAGGAACTTTCATTCAACAAAATCATAGGCTTTCTACATGTCCATTTTGATAATGATGTTCTGATCTACCCTCCTAAGGCATCAACCAATTCTTCCATGAGCTTGATGTGGTGAGTGGTATCAGAACCTTGTATAAATGCTCCTTTCTCCTCAGACACCATGCAGGGAATATAGACAACCAACCTATTGTTGATAATGCGTCCAAAATCCTAAGAATGACATTTTCACTTAGATGGGATAGAAATTTTTAGCCATGTTGGAAGGGTACTTTGCCTTTAGGATTAAGTATAATCTTCTACATTTGATACTGTAGTGACAATGATTGCCAAGAAAAATATGTCTAGACAAACAAATAATATCATATTTAATAATATGCCACAAAGGAATGTAGAAGAATGTAGTCAAGCCATCTTTTATGAGAGCACTATTCTTATCCATTTGTTTAGTAGTTGAAAATAATTCCAACTTGTCAGGAGAGCTCCTAATGTCATGTTATCATTAGTTGAAAGAACACCAAGATTGCATGATAGGAATTGTAATTAATCCATTACATCATAGTCACTTTCACAAGAATAGAAACCTTCACAATATTTGACCAGTTCCCTAATCATCTCATCATGTAAAGTACAAAAATGACCATCTATTAGAAAGATTCTTCTTACATGATTCCTGGACCTTCTGGATATAATAACATAATTATAGAACTTTATATTCATGTCACCTTCCTGAAACATTGTATACGAGACTTTTCCTTCTAGAAACATTCTTCACATTCTAGAATCGTGAAAAAATTCCATCTCAGTTTGTAATGTCCTTAGTTTTGATGAAATTGAACTATATAAAGATAAATCACAAAAATATAAGTAATTTCCCCAATGGTATTATTATTGGAATAGTATTGTTATTCACTTTGTGGCATGGGTGTAACCCATGGCCCAAGTGAGGCCCATGTGACTATTTGTTTTGCAAATAGGTCCTGGGGGCACAAGATAAAGAAATAAGATATTTCGTGCAAAAATAAAGAATGATGGCCTTATGGTTTATTAGATAACTAAAATATGAAATAATGTGCAAGTTTCCAAAAGAAACTAAGATATGTGATGTTTTAGATACTTAAAAGAGTAATTATCTATCCATGTATGGCAAAACAAGATTTAAGACATCAAATAATGTTATCTCAGTCTGATATTTGGTATACTTGAAAATTATTATTGAAAAGAAGAGAAATTTAGAATTTGAGAGAAAAAGGACTTTTCGTATGGTGTGGGTAATTAATTTAAGGATATGCTAAAACAGAAAGTTTTGTTCATAAAAGTTATCCCACTAAATCCAAAAAAAAAAGATAATAGTTGGAAACAACTTTAATGAGTTTCCCTCCAAGTTCATTTAAAAAGGAGGTTCCTAGAGGCCTATAGAATATTGTGAAGATAGTGGGACCTACTTGAAATAAATAAATTTTATTCCTTTTTTAGGAGAGATAAAAGGGCATCTAGAAGCATCCCTTGAATATCCAGTCTTTCCCCATATGAGATTAAGTTATTATAAGGTTTCCTTTAAATATTAAGGTTGATTAGACGAGAGAAGATATAGTTTTGGATTTTATGAATTTTCCCTAAAGTGAATGATTATGGATAATGTGTCAAATTTAATGTGACTGGGACTTTAGGGAGATGAAATCTCGGCCCCTTTAAGTGTCATGCTAGGCATGACCCTTAAATCCTCAATATGCGGTCCAAAGGTTGTCACCTACCTCTGACCAAATAGGAAACATGTGTCACTCCCCCTCTGTCTCCCCGACCCCCGTTCTCTCTCTCCAGTCATCCTTTCTCTCTAAAAACATCGGGATGATGTTCCCCTCACAGAGTTGAATTCAATGGTGGGCTATTTAGGAAGAGTTAATGTCTTGGGAACCAATAAAGGGGCACCCCACCACCATGGGATTTCAATCAACTAGTACAAAAGGGCACAACCCTAGACTTGGACATGTATAACACTATAAAACCAACCCTCTGGATCTACCTCTTCTCTAATGACTCAAACGACACCTTTCTGGTACAAAACAAGCTCTCATATTTCCTCCTTACTCACCGTTCCCATGGACCTCCACCACTACGTCGCCGCCATGGAGCCACACCTCCAAGCCTCCCCATCCTGGGATGATGTCATTTGAAGCTTCATGAGGCCAAGCCAACGGTAACCGACCAATCCCTGAGCCAAGCTACCTTCTCCCTCTCCTTTTCCCTTCTGCTCCTACAAGCCCCTCCATCACGACTATAATTGCTCCTCACACGATGAATAAAAGCAGCACCCGCCCGATGGGGAGATTGATTCAACTAGTTAGCCTGATCTAATGGTGCAGTGCTAACCGGATCTTTCTCCCTTATCTCTTCTCGTGGTTCAATCCAACCCGACACCCTCTAAACCATCAATATAGGTCTATAAGAAATGGGAGCTGTATATGAGTTGTAAAGGGCATGGTCCAATCATAATTTTCCACATCACTGAAAAGAAAAGGTAATTTCTAGAAAAAACTAGATTTAATATTATCTTGTAAATTTTATAATAAATGATTGGCTAATTGAAATATAGCAAAATTATATATCAATTTGATCAAGAAAAATAGAGGAACAAGAATAAAATGGTATCATTCCATAAAAATGAGCATAATTTCAAAAGTGGTGCTAATATGTGTTAAAGTGGTGATTAATACACAAAAACCCTAGATTTTATACTAAGATGTTGAAAATATTAAAAGCCTTTCTTTTATGCTATTATATGATCTTATTGAGTATAATGATAATTAAATGATGATGGTAATGATGATAAGATAATTAGGGTTTCCAAAAGTGGATATTCATTAATAGTGTGTAATTAGGGTTTTGAAATCGAAGATTTATAACTTGCTCAGTTGTTGACGAACTTAATCTGATCTAAGTGCTCATAATGAAAGGATATGATGGGTCTAGTAAATAGAGTTTCACCTAATATTTAATACACTATGAAAATAGAGTTTGAGCCCTTATTCCATGTCCTAAACCTGAGACAATTCTAAGCCCTAGATTAGGACTTGAATAGGGTTTTATCTGAATAATATGATGGTGACACTTTAGGATTTACATACATGCAGATTAATTGTTGATTACTTGATTTTCTTGCTTGATTGGATAATATGCTAAATTATGACTACAAGACGATTCTACAAAAGGTACGTGGTTACGATTATGATTACCTACCATAAAGTTTGTCAGTTCTTTGCAAGGATTTCTTGAGGATTGACTAAATAAACTATTGGATGTTTACTTACATTCTGTTCAATTATAACGCCACTATGAGTATCACATGAATAAAGTATCATACTCTAAACCTAGAATGATATGTGTAGAGGGGTTATGCACACAAGACCCAGAGGGATAGTGATCACACCCAAGAGAGCATATCTAGTAGGGATTAGAATATCCAAAGAAAATGCCATTGCTTGCTTACTTTTGCATGCACTCCACGTACACAGTTAATTTCAATATGTTGATCCCTGCTTTTATTTCACACCTTTTAGGTAGGTGATATACAAGAAGATAACAAGATTTGATTATCCAGATGAAATCGACCTGAAGACATTAAAGATAAGTAAAGGAGGATTAGTTAGATACTTCTTCTCATATGTATAGTTCTGATGATAGAAATTCATGTAACTCCTTGGAGGATCATCTTGTAAACAATATTTGAATTAATGGAAAAAAAAATTTCTTATTTTTTATTTTCTAAATTTGGATCTAGAAAATTTTAGGTATTGTCTCTCAACTTTGGGTCCTTCCTTAATATGGGATGTTGAAAAGTGTGGTCATTACATAGTCTCCCTTAAAAATTCTTTCATTGATTTCATTTTTTCTAGCATCAAATCAACCTGTAGGCATTTCACAATCTCTTCCAGATTCACTTTATGTTTACAGATATCCCCAAAAACATTTTATTCCATTCCTTTAAATAACATTTTAGTATGGAGCATTTCACAAAGAATATGTATGATGGATCATCCCATCCATCCATCCACTGACCTCCCACAGTGGTAGGGATACAATCACCATGTGTGAGCCAGAAAGAGGGAAAAGAGATATTTGACAAGTGTTGAACACAATCTAGGCTTGATAGATATGAGGAATGGGCAGTGGTCAGAAACACGATTATGATTAAGTTGAATCATATGAATTTCCATGGGCATAGAAACCCATTTAGGATTCAAGAATCCTATGCCCAATCTCTCCCATGTTGTTGGAGTCAAGTTTTGCTTATACACCCAAATGAAGGAGCTTCCACTAAATGGAATTTCCCTAGCTACCACATTCCAAATCCAACAATTAAATTCACCCATACCTTGATTATCAGGATAGAAGATATCCCTTTACTATCTAATAGTACATACAATGTTAAAATCACCTATAATGAGTGATCAAGGCTTAAACATGGGTCCAAAAATGGAGGCATGTCTAGTTCATCAAACTTTAATAATTTATAATACCCGAATGTTTAAGACTCCTGCAACTAGCATAGGGTCGGAGTAGTTCGGGGTTGAACACATGGACTAGGAGAATAACACTTTGGAACCCAAGTTTTACTTGTCTAAGCATGTCGGACATTCGATGGATTAAGGTTTGTTGTAGTGAAAAAGAATTACAAAGAATTAAACTAAAACCCATCTCCAAGGGGAGTTACTAGAAAGATTAATGATTTGGGTATTTTGAGTTTTAGCAGTTTTTATGGTAGTTTTTGCATATAGGAAACTGAGGAGATAGAACTATCATCGGAGTATAGCACTAAGAAAGAAAACTTAATTGTAACAAGCAGCAGCGACCTACATCTAGTGCTTTCTTCTCTCAAAGAAAATGCCAACAAACCATGCACTAGGTTCCTCTTCTCAAAGGTACAAGGCATGGGCTCGTATAGAAAGATAAACCGGGTGCAACTCTAGTTCCGGGTACTCTCGTATACCTGAATCATACCAAGCTCTAGAAGTTTACGACATCCTTCTCTCAAAGGAGTCAAAACAAGAAACATGATTCGATAGCTAGTCAAAAGTGTGAATCAAAAAGAAGAAACTAGAACTCAGATGCCAGAAAGAAATCATCCAATGAAATAAAGCTATACATAGAATGATATGAGATAAACTCCACAGGTTCCAATGATCATAAAGAAGCATAATGGTTTAGTTACAATGTTGTAATTAAATGAAAGCAAATGTTGTAAAGGGAAGATAAGTATCAATATCATTGATTTAGGAAACTAGGCCATATCGAGATACGACCATGTCGGGTCACTGACCGTGTTTGGCTCCTCGAGTTCTCTTTTCTTCTCCACATGAACCTACACTCGCTTATCTCTTTTCTTCTCCACAACCTTCATCATTGTCTGGCTCCTCGAGTTCGTCGTGGTTCATCAAACGCTTGGGTAGATTTTTTCGGTGTGGTTCGGCCTTGGTTTCTCGTTTGAGGATCTCACCTTCTGAACTTTGTAGAAGCTTGTTCTCGTGGCCATGGATGCACTTGAGAATGGGGTGAATCCCCTCTGTGTTATGCCTACTTTGCCCTCATCTTCCACTTAGTTTTAGTTTTCCGACCGAAGGGCATAATGGTCTTTTCACCTGGTCAGGTTTTGATTTCTTTGTGCAAGACCTTACTGACTTGGTTTAATAGTCTGATGATATGGGCAGCCCTGATTGACCGGCCCAAGTCCGTGTGGACTCTCTCCCTCTTCATTTTGCAAATCGATTGCTGACGTGTAGTTTTCTGATTGGTCATTTTATAAAATTCCTAAATAATTATTTACTGATCGTAAAATATAAATAAATACTCGTTGGAATCAGAAAAAGAAGATCTAGTTAATGATATAAGTTTTGATGGTTAATTCAAATTATAAATAACAGGTGTCTTCAACGGATCGAAATGAATATGAATTGACTTATAAAAATCATAACTAATTATTTATAAGTCAAAAAAATATAATAAAATATGCTTTGGAATCCTAATAACCTAATCTAAAATATGGAATGGTTTTGGAAACCTAATTCACATATTAATAAAAAGGCAATTTTTAGTGTTTTGAATAAGTAATGGAAATGTAACTCTAGTTCCACATATATGCATCATAGGTTCTTTGGAGGCCTAGCCTTGGACCTAGTTGGACTTTGGGTTATTTGACTCTGAAGTTGGGGTATGCTTGCATGCACTATTATTTCTATATTGAACAATTTCTATTTCCTCTCTGAATGTATGATAGCATCTCCTATTTTCTTTATTAAGCAATAACCTATATTGTCTTTCTCTTGGTCCTATGGAAAATAACCTAAAAACCGTATCTTTTTCTTTTGAAAATTATGCTTCATGTGAAGTACCTTACTTGCTATTGATCTTATGATCATAATATTTCTTGACTTTCTTTTGGAATATTTATTATGCCATGTTCATTGTGGAACTCTATATAATGACATGTGATGTCTTTTGCCCACTTATGAGGTGGATGTATATGTTCATCACTTTTGTGGTGACTAGTTTGTATAATATGACTATATTTCTACTTGCCTCTACATTAAACATGCTATGTGATTTAGTAGCACTAGAGTAGTATAATTGTATTGGTTTTGGGTTATGTGCCCTTTATGCTTTTGGGATGGAGGTTATTTTCTCCATACCTGGGGTTCAAATTTATGAGGTTTGGCCCACATTATATATATTGGGAGTTTGTTTATGTGTCATTCTCTATTAGGTTTCAAGTTTGTGAGGCTTGGCTGCCATTGTTATTTATATCGTTCTAGGGCTATTCTTATCTCACATGCATGCATGTTGATGATGTTTATGATGGGTTATGTGCCCAAATCTTAATATGTGCTTGTGTCACAATCTTTATTATTTTTATTATGGCAAGTATCTTCTTTTATGATGATGATGATTTTTTCTTTTATGCCCGATTGGGTAGTCGTTATCTTCTTACATGGGAAGCCTTTTATTTTGATGTCCCTTATTCCTTATATATTGCTTAATATTCATGTTTAGTATGCACCTACCAGCCTTTGCTGACGTTTTCTTTTCTTCTCTTCTTGTTGGGGTATGCTTCCAACCCTAGGTGGAGGATTTTGATGACATAGCATGTTGACTTGGACTTAGATTGAGAAGTTAAATCTTGGAGACAATATTGAGGTGGTTTAGATTTCTCCTACATGGATCCTTATGTTGTAAGTTTAAGATGTTCCCTTGTTTTATAATTGAATATAGTCATGTTTTTATTCTACTGTTATACTTTGGTCTTTTGTTACCATTATATAAAGATTTGAAAATTTTACACCCACTCCATCATACCTTCTGAGTTTGTTTGGACTGGAGGTTTTATTGTTCAAATTTTTAGTAGAGACGTTATTTCATTTCTTTACAGCCACCATGGGCTGAGACTCCTGCACGACACGCCCGTGTCGAGTTGCTATCATAGCGGGTAGTGACCATGATGGGTAAGAGGGGCGTGTCGGCCTTGGATGTTGGTGAGGTATTGGGCTGGAACATGGACTTCATTGCTGATGGGCCTGATGGGCCCATTGGTGCTTCTTTTCTTGTGGAAAAATAGGAAAAACCCTGCAAAAATGGGAAATATAGTCAGGGGCGTAGTGAGCATGATTCTTCATAATAAATAGAATAAAATGAAGAGGAAGTTAAGTTTGGAGGCTATTTTGACAATAAAATATAAGTTCTAGTAGTCATAAAGTGGGTGTTATCAACCCCCCCAACTTGGGAATTTGATTGTCCTCAATCAATATGTACTGATTTTAAAACATTTGTTTACGGTACTTTCAACTACCAGGCATAGTCTTCAGACAAAGGTTAAGTAGATTTTGAAATGTCCTGAGGAAAATTATGTTTGACTACGAACATTGGACTTTTTCTTCACCTTGATTATACAAAAATTTCTCCCCAGATTTTGTGAGACTTTGGTACATGATGTTTGAAGTTAGCTTTCACACCAACCTTTTTGAATCATGGGGGTAAAAAGTGGGGTTTTCAGGAAGGCTTAAGGATTTTGGGTTTTTCTTACTTCTCATTGGTCCATCCAGGTATGGGTCCATTAACGGGCAAGTGGTCCCTGCAGCCCAAGCCAGCTAGCTTTAGAGTAGTGATTTCACATCCTACGTACCATTGTCCCAGATCTACCATGCCTAAAGATGGGTACCTTTGGGAAGACAAGTGTATGTTTTTTTTGGGCACAACTCTCATGCTTTTATTCACTCTCATAAGGCTTTTATCTCTTTTGGGATATTGGTGGGTGGGGAAAAGGGAGTTTGCTATTTGGGTAGCTTTTTCCTTCTCATGCGCATCTCTTAGCTGGAAGGAGGTTATTTTTTAAGGTTGGCATAAAAATGTTATAGTCTTTGTCATTTTAATACTACATTTTCAAGAGAGCATAGCAGAAATGTACACATCCTTAGGCGCAAAGAGAAAAAACTGGAAGTTGTACCAAGTATTTAAGATAGAGTAATTTTTACAAGTTTGAAAAACATACAGTGTGTATATATTGCTTACTATCAAACATTTATATACAGTGCATACATGGAGTATGATGAAGGAAGGAAAGGAAAGGGAAAAGAGGAAAAAATTTGGAATACCTCCCTCACTGATGTGATGAAGTCCCCCCCAAACTTATCCCACAACCTGTACCAGAGTAGTGAGATGAATAGGAAAGAGTAGTCATAGATCAGTGAGGGTTCAGCGGATGCGTGCACCTTCATTAGATAAGAGCTCTATGATGTAATATCCTCACTGATTGTGATAGTCCATGCCATGGAGCTTCTCTAGTCTCTTCCTCAGTGTTGTTGCATAGGATATCTAGTGGAGCATGTATACTCTGTAGTCTTTTGATAGAGGGACTTGCTGTGGACTGCGGTGGCAAAAATAGAAATCGTGCCAGGTTGTCGTCGGATCTTCAAGATATGGCTTATCATGGCCACCACCTCGGTGTAGTATTTTCTTGCTAGTCATTTGAGAGGTGTTTCTGGCATAATAGCATACTCCGTCAGCCAAACACTGTTGGCATCCAAGCTATTATAGAAGATACCAACACATATTGTTCAGTGATTGTCATGTAGCATAAGAAGGAAGATTATGCATGACAGACACTCCTAGATTTGTTGCTGAAATAGGTGGTGTGCCCCTATTTCATCGTCTAGGCATAGATTGTTGAACAACATCAGATGGGCGATATAGAGTTGTCCAATCTTCTCTTATAAGATAGGGATGTAAGCTATTGCCAACATCATAGCTAGACATCCTCCAGCCTTGACTAGGTCCCATAGGTCATCAATGGGGACCGCTACAATATCCTTTTCAAAGATAACATATGTAGTGTCAGAATCAGCAAGACGTATGAGTATTTGATTGACCTGTTCCAGAGATAGAGAGTTGTAGGCTGAACGGTCAAAGTTGCTGATGACAGAGTCTAAGACTACAGGGGAAACAGAAGTGCCGTCATTGGCGAACAGGGCTTGTAGGTTCTCTAGTTGCTTGCCTATCCTGCTATTGTAGAAATCACGAGAGTCCAGGGCCTCTTTTCTTGGAGGGTTGCTGGGTAGAGAGGAGTGAGATTCAGAATCAGTCTCCAGGAGATCTTCAAGGAGTTTTGGATCTTGGAAATAACACTTCTCCTTTATCATAAGTAGTGCATAGATGTTCTTGAGGTGATAGAAGTTCGTGTCCTGGAGCTACAACATATATCTAAAAATATTCAGAAGGTCCATGGCACATAATACAATGAAAGTGCTATTGCTGCTTCCCGGGTCTTGCTGGACTGGGAAGTCCCTTATCACATATAAATTCCAAACGCCGTTGTTGCGTTGGATGCCTTGTTTGATGACCTAGTGAAGGCGGAGAGGCAGAAGTTTCATGTCTCTATCTTAGGGATGAACGAATACCTAATCTATGTGGGGGACCTCCACAACACAATAGTTGAATAGAGTGACATCGTGGGAGCAAAGGCCGGCCACACATAGAAACCAGTGCTTCCTATGCTTGTGCGGGGCCAGTACCAGACCGGGGTTATGTGATTCTATATGTTTCAGCAAGTCAACCACCGGCCGCGATTCACCTGCTCCTGCTAGCAGACATCTGTCCAAGGCAGGAGTAGCATTGTAGGTTGGCTACCATCCTGTCGTGAGCGTGATATTCTCGATCATTGTGCTTTCCAAGATTCTGAAGAGGATCTTTCCTACAACGGCTTTGGAGCGAAATATCTCCTTGAGCACTTGACGTTGTATGAAGAAGTATCTGTTACTCTAGAGGATGGCTTCTTCATTGATCTACGGTCTCAAGACCATATTCAGAAGTTGTTGGTCATGGACCGTCAGATAACCGATGGCACATCTATCAAAATCAGCCATCTCAAAGATTGGTATCTCAGATGACATAGGAATTGATCAGCCGTTGAGTTATTTGCTCTAGGGGGTTGTGTTGCTAGCGAGATGTATAAGTCACCCCCTTCCCCTTCTGATGAATGATCTGCTAGGCTGTCAGACAGATTTTCTATTGCTTTGTTTGGCCCTAGCGGGTGTAGAGGGGCAACCATGTCAGCTGTTACTCGTGCCCTCTATCAGATTCATCCACCCGTTGTGATCCGGGTGGATGTCAGCTTTAAGGTCGAAACAATATGACATCTCTGGGGTCTAAAACTGGCCCCATTCCAAGCTGCTTGCTTTGGTGACGTCGTGGGATTTAGCCATCAGTATTGTTGTGACATCACCTTCAGGGTGGGCAGTGCTATCGATGTCGCGGGTGCTCCCCTACTCTGTAGGAGCCATGTCGGTGGGTTTCTTGGTCAACTCCTCTTCAGGTGTTGTTGAAGGTTTGGAGGGCCCGCTAGACTTGGAGGAGGTTTACAAGGATGATGAAGAAGGTAATGATGAGGATGATGAAGATGAGGATGATAGTGGCGATGGTGACCTATGAGATCGCCGTGAGCGGCGATGAGCATTCCTTTCGTCGAGCCTTTTCTCGATGACGCCCAACCGCTGGAGTGCGGCCTACATTGTTTGATTCATTGCTTCTAGTTGGCTGGGGAGGTTAACTAGACTTAGCAACTGGTGCTCCTATTCTCCCAGCGATTGTTGGAAAGCCTGAAACTTGTAGGTTAGGGAGAAGAAAGTAGCATTGTGATTGCGTGTTACCTCCCGCAAGCTATCAAACTCGTAGCTGAAAGTGTGTCCAAGAGAGGGGGGTTGTTGATCGACTACGACTCTTAGTGCGGCTCCTTGTCTTGGCGGCACAACTCGTGGAATGTGCATCATCTATAGGGGCTGAGTCCACCAAAATGGTGTGTGAAGACGTGGCTTTTGTGTGCGGCATAGGCACCTTTGTTGCTATAGTTGCTGCCTCAGCGTGGGGTCATGGAGAGGGAGGCAGGGTAGGTGGGTGTTGGTTGGCCACATGACTCTTAGCCTCGTTCTCCAGAATGACCACCTTTGACATGGATGGTAGTGTAGGGGTCTGCTGAACAGACCTAAGCTCAACTTTCAAGAGCTCAATAAAGTCCTCATCGCTATTGTGAGAGGCATCTGGCCATGCAAAAGGTGTGGCTGCGGCTTCTGCCATTGCTGCCAGTGTTGAAGTTGGCAGTGCCGAGACAATGACCTCCATTGCAGCGATAGTTTTGGCTTCCCTGGTTGTGCTGACAGCCTCGACTATGGGGATGGCAGTCGGTACCGGTTTTGTAGTTGCGCCGGTTGTTGTTATGGTAGCAACTACTGGGGTAGTGACTAATGGGTCAGCAATGGTGGTGACTAGAGAGTCGTCAAGAATGACCACATGTGACTTGTCCCGCTGAGCTGCCTTAGATGTAGGCCCCATCCTCATGGCCATCTTCTCTTGGATGGATGACTGGGCAACATAGGCTGCATTGACAGTTAGAGCTTCGACCTCTACCGTCGTGAATACTAGCTTTTCTACGTCGTAGTTGACGCAGCCTGGGAGCAGTAGTAGGATATCAGTTCTTGCAAACCTATAGAAGAGCTGGCGACCCTCCTTCTTTATGATGTTTGCCCTGGTGAGGAATTTGATGTCGATTTTTTCATCACCCCTGGTCTGCGACAGGATCAACGACTCTTTTGGATACCCGAGCCCGACCGCGATCAGGTTAATGATTCCTCCCTGATAACACCCATTTTGGGGCTATTTAGGGCCTTTATTTCGTTGTCAAAACTGCCTTCTAAACTATTTTTCCTCTTTGTTTTATCTTATTACTGCATAGAAATAACATGCACTATGCCCCTGACTATTTTCCCATATTTTGTAGAGATTTCCCTCATTTTCCACCATAAGTCCGCAAGAAGGTCTGTCGCCGCCCATTTACAACGAGCATCTGCAATCGACCCTTTTACTGGTCGCTCGACATGCCCATTTACCCGTCACTGTCGCTGCCCGACATGGCAGCAACCCGATATGGGTGTGTCACACGAGGAGCCTCGACGAGCGGTATGTTATCTACCTGACAGGGAGCTTTGCCCGCCACGACTCATCAGCCCGATATGGGTGTGTCGTGCGATGCGAGTTACTCATCAGAAGCAACTACCCACCAAGATCACCCGATACGCTCGCAACTCGGCATGTGTAAGCCTGTTGTGCCGGGCGACAGCATGTTGACCATCCCCGAAGCCACATAAATGGCGTCGATGAAGGACACGTGGCCCCATAAGAACCGCAACCTCTACCAATTGCTGCCTATAAATAGCAGCTACATGACTCTGATGGGACGGGTCGGAATCCCACGAGAGCTAACTTCGGAAAGACATCAGGAGCTAGTGTGTCGCATTCCAAGGCATGCCAGGTGATACTAGGTGAGCACACCCCCAACCCGAGAGGGGCGGGAGGAGTTCACTTAGAACCTGTTCCGGTAGCCGTAGCAGCACAATACGACCAGGAAGGCCACCCCTGCCAGGTCCCTTGATGGGACTAAACCCGAGACGGCTCGCCCCTCTATACCCGAAACAAGGAACATGAGAACCTAAGTGATTCCTAACCCGACACAATACTGAACCTGATATGGGCTGACCGTTATGGCATTTCACCTGGGAGGGATGGCTGCCCGACACAGCCGTATCAGGTAGGGAGTTCACCCGATATGCCTTGGCCATCACGCCTATCGCCCGAGAGGGTCGGTTGCCCGACACGGGTGTATCGGGCAGAGCTCCTGCCTGGTATCGGGTTAGCAGTCTCTTGGGGTTCCACTGTTGTTTATCAACTTCCTAAATCAAGGAAACTGATACCTATCTTCCCTTTTCAGCATTTTACTTTCATTACTTATGCATTGTAACTAAAACCTCTTTACATATCTATGAGTATGGAATCAGTGGAGTTTAATACCTATTGTTCTGTGTTTGGTTCCTTTTTGTTGGATGATTTCATCATAGCATATGAACTCTAGCCTTTTATGCATGGATCATGTTTTGACTAGCTATCGAATCATGTTTCCCGTTTTGACACCCTTAAGAGGGGGTTGTCGCAACTCTAGAGTTTGGTCTGTCCCAGGAGTACGAGAGTACCCAGGGTTAGGGCCGCCCCAACTTTTCTTCCCACTCTAATCTACGCCCACTGCCCTTGAGAGAGGGAAATGGTGCATAGCTAGAGGCATCCTCTTTGAGAGAAGAGGTTACATGATGTTTTCTATTGCTACTTGTTATGCCTAAGTTTTCTTCCTCCGTGCTTTACCTCAACGACAATTTTATCTCCTCAGATTCTGTTATTTAAAACACCTATAAAAATCTCTAAACCCCAAAACTTAAATCTTTCTTGTAACTCCTTTTAGAGATAGGGTCTTTGTTTGTTTCCTTATGTTTAGTTCATGTTACAACACTCCCTTTTCTTACACCCCCTTTTAATGTTCTTAGACAAGTGAAACTCAAGTTTTGAAGCGTCGTTCTTCCTATCCCTATGTTATACCCCAAACTACTTCGACCCTATGCTAGTTGCAGGTGTCTTAAACATTTCTATATTATGAATTTCTAATGTCCGATAACCAAGACATGATTCCATTCTTGGACCCACGTTTAAGGCTCGTCAATTTTTTGTCGTCGTTGCCGGGGATAGGCAAAGAAAACCGTTCTACGAACTTTAGTTTCACTTGCACTTTGCCAAAACCTTGTACATATGTGTATAATACTACAATTATTTATTGCACATAATATTTATTGTTCATAATTTATACAACGCTCTTACACCTTTGTTTCCTTCCAGGTACTCCTTTCTTTCTTTCTAGGTCATCCAAGCTCTTGACAAGTCATGGCTGACCAAGCCCCTGAAGCTCACTCTCTTTGCTCATTCGTTCAAGTTCGAGCTAATGAAGAGAAAAACCCAGTTGTAATGCAACCTCTACACATCACCAATTTTGAACTGAAGCCCTCCTTCCTCCAGCTCCTGTAGTATAATAGGTTTGGTGGAAAGACCTCTGAGGAGAACCCGTATAATCATCTAACAACATTCAAGAGGATGTGCAACACCTATAAGATCAACAGAGTCCCGCTGAAGCATATCTACATCTAGTGCTTCCCGTTCTCGCTGAGGGACAATGCACTAGAATGGTACACTAGCTTACAGGATGGGAGCCTCCCTGATTGGGAGCATCTTGCCAATGCTTTTATCGCCAAGTTCTTCCCCATCGAGAGGACCATCAAATGTCAAAACAAGATCACGAGGTATTCCCAGAAGCCCTCGGAGAATCTTCACAAGACTTGGGAAAGATTCCAGAGCTACCAGCGTGAATGCCCGCATCATGGTTTTTCGGAACCAAAGCTCATCACCACATTTTACAATGGGGTGTGCCCCGCTGAGAGGAAGTCCTTGAATGCTTCCGCTGGCAGTGACTTCTTGGGACTTAGTGCCCAAAGGGCCAGTGAGATTATTGAAAACATGGCTACGAACCAACAAGATGGAGAATATGACCGAGAGTCACTAAGTCACACCACTCCAGGTGAATCTAAAGCTATGGAGGCCCTCGCAAGCCAAGCTTGACAAGATGATGACAGATGTCCAGTCCCTCAAGGAGCAAGGTTACAAAGGGAAGGTTCGACTGGAGGTCGTGAAGAGTTGTGTCACCTATAGAGAGCCCGACCACATGTATGATTTCTGCCCACACACCGCACCCCAAGAAGATCTCGAAGGGGACTTTACAGAGAATGTGAGTTATGTTCAATACCGACGGCCTGACCATTCTGGTTTCTCTTATGGGAACACCAGTGCTGCTGAGAACTCTCACTAGGTGGTGAGTGGGAAACCTTAGGGAGGACCATCAAATCAACAATGAAAGACAAGGTTCCAGTAGTAGAGGGCCTTCCAACAAAACCAACAACCATGACTGTCTTTGACGACGGAATTTATGTCCTTCGCCAAGAGACAGAACGACATCAATGAAAAGATGCACAAGAGCTCATTGGATAGCACGGCTCTGTTCAAACTAATGCAACAACAAATAGGTGGTTTTTCTACCCAGATAGGGGAGCTCCAGCAGCGTAACAAATAGATTGATCAGCAGCTGGCAAGCCTAGCCCAATCCATCAACCATCTGGTGGGGTGTTTCCCCTCCAATACTAAATCCAACCCACGAGGACAAGAGATGGAAAAAATGGCCATTCTAAGGTTAGGAACGATTGTATCACCAGCCGTTGAGAAGATAGTAACGTCAACAATAACACCCACCGAAGGAGTTAGCATAGAGGTTGTTGAGGAAGAAGTTCCACAGAAGTCAAAGAAAGTAGTAAAAGACAAGGTTAACGACGTCTCTTCTGAAGAGCGTCTAGATAAGTACGCACCCCGCATACCATTCCCAGATAAGATGGTAAAATCCCAGCTGAAGAAGAGGTATGAAAAGTTTCTGGATGCTATAAAGAAGTTGCATGTGGACATCCCGTTCCTAGATGCCATTGAAGAAATGGCCACTTATGCCAAGTTCCTAAAGGACCTGATAACAAGAAAAAGGAAAGGAGAAGACGTAGAGACTGTGAAGCTCTCCAAGATGTCTAGTTCTTGTGTCAAAACTAATACACCTTTGAAGAAGAAGGATCCAGGGGCTTTCGTAATCCCCTTTCAAGTTGGAGATAATGTAACTCGGAAAGGTCTAACAGACCTAGGGGCCAGCATCAGTCTGATTCCTCTGGCCCTTGCCAAGAGAGTGGGGCTCACTGATATGGTAAGCACCAACATGACGATACAACTAGATGACCATACCTTCACTCGGCCAATTGGTGTTGTTGAAGATGTGACCATCCTAGTGGGACATTTCTTTATCCCTTGTGATATTGTTTTGATTGACACCATCAAATATCCAAGCTACCCTATCATTTTCAGGTGACCCTTCATTGCCACCAACCGAGCTTTTATCGATGTTGAGGCGAGAATGATTATAATTTGTGTTGGAAGAGATCACATCAATTTCAACATCAGAGATTGTATGAGGGCCCCCTCATTCTTTGAATCCTCCTACTTTGTTGAGAGCTATCAAAAGTTATGCAACAAAGTATAGGAAGAGAAGGCCATAGTAGATCCTTCGATGCATGCCTTAACTGGCGAGTCGCGAGAGATCGATGATCTTGAGGTCAGGAAATTGTTGTCCTATCTGGATGTTGAAGAAATGACTGAGGATGAAGATCCTATTGAGACAGTTAGATATGCCGCTCTCCGAGAAGCCTCTGCTGAAGAATAGAAAAAGGAAGTCCCACCAGAACTAAAAGTCTTGCCGAAAGGCCTTGAGTATCATTTACTGAATCAAGTGAAGATGCACCCGGTAATCATCAACTTAGAGTTGACTGATTGCCAGAAAGACCAGCTGCTCAAAGAGTTAAGGTTGCAGAGGAAAGCCCTGGGCTACTTAATCAGGGACCTGAGAGGGATAAGCCCTTCGGTGTGCATGCACCGGATCCATCTGGAGGAGGACTCTAGGCCGTATGCCCAGCCGCAAAGAAAGTTGAATGAAAAGCTTCACGAAGTCATTAGCAAAGAAGTAGTTAAGCTCTGAGACACTGGAATTATCTACGCTATCAGTGATAGCACGTGGGTGAGTCCAATCCAAGTAGTTCCCAAGAAGGGGGGGTGACCTTGGTCAAGGGAGATGATGGGGTCGAGGTGGCCACCAAGATGGTCACTAGATGGCAGATGTGTATAGATTATCAGAAACTTAACACTACCACTCGTAAGGACCATTTCTCCCTTCCTTTCATCTTTCAGATGCTGGAATGCCTGACCCATCATTCCTACTTCTGCTGGCTGGATGGGTACTCAAGTTTCTACCAGATCCCCATCCATCCTGATGACTAAGAGAAGATGACTTTCACTTGCATCTATGGAACTTTTTCCTTTAGAAGAATGCCCTTTGGGCTCTGTAATGCACCTGCTACCTTCCACAGATGTATGAATGCCATTTTTGCAAATATGCTCGAAGACAAGATGGAAGTGTTCATGGATGATTTCAGTGTGTACGGCAGCTCATTTGATGATTGTTTAAACAATTTGTCCCTCATAATGAGAAGATGTGAAGAACAGAGCCTCACCCTCAACTGGGAAAAATGCCATTTTATGGTACAAGAAGTGATTGTTCTTGGACACAAGGTGTCAAGTAAAGGTATTGAAGTCGATCCATCCAAGGTTGAGGTGATAGCTAAGCTCCCACCGCCTACTTCAGTTACAGGTGTTTGTAGTTTCCTGGGTCTTTCCGGTTACTACTGGTGGTTTATAAAGGATTTTTCAAACATAGACAAGCCTCTCTCTAACCTTTTGGTAAAAGATGTGAAATTTGACTTCACGGAAGAGTGTATGAAGGTGTTCTCAACCCTTAAGGATGCTTTAATATCTGCACCGATTCTCCAGTCCCCTGATTGGAGTCTTCCATTCGAACTTATGTGTGACACCAGTGATTTCACTATAGGGGTCGTACTCAGCCAAAAGAGAGACAAGAAGCATCATGTTATCTTCTATGCGAGCAAGACCTTAGATGAGGCTCAGTTGAATTACACGACTACAGAGAAAGAAATGCTAGCTATCGTGTACGCCTTTGACAAGTTCAGGTCTTACCTCGTGGGTTCAAAGGTGGTTGTTCACACCGACTATGGGGCTATTAAATATCTAATGCAGAAAAAGGATGCAAAGCCCAAACTTCTACGTTGGGCACTATTTTTACAAGAGTTTGACCATGAGATCAAAGACAAGAAGGGCTCAGAGAATGTGGTTGCAGACCATCTCTCCAAGATTCTGGTGCAAGATGATTACCCACTGCCCATCAATGAAAGCTACCCCGACGAATCCATCTACTTAGTCCAGTCACCCAACCCTAAGGGGTCGTGGTATGCAGATTTCTGCAACTACCTAGCCTGTAAGTAGCTTCCCCCAGATATGTCTTATAATCAAAAGAAGAAGTTCTTCTCTGATTTAAAGAACTATTATTGGGATGATCCATTGTTGTTCATGCATTAAGCTGACAGGTTATATAGAAGATGCATATCAGAAGAGGAAGTTTCAAAAATTTTGTTCGAATGTCACTCCTCTCCATATGGAGGACATCTGGGAGGTGAGAGGACAGCTACCAAAGTGTTACAATCTGGTTTCTACTGGACAACCTTGTTCAAAGATGCTCATGCATTTGTAAAGTCTTGCAATGAATGCTAGCAAACTGGGAACATTTCCCGTCACAATGAGATGCTGCTATCAGATTAGATTGAAGTTGAAATTTTTGATGTGTGGGGTATTGATTATATGGGAACATTTCCCTCATCCTACAGTTTCAAATATATTCTCGTCGCGGTCGATTATGTCTCTAAGTGGGTTGAAGCAGTGCCTGCCTCTACATGCGATGCTAAGGTAGTGATCAAACTCTTCACCAAGATTATCTTTCCAAGGTTTAGAGTTCTAAGGACCGTCATCAGTGATGGCAGCTCTCACTTCGCTGAAAGACAATTTGAATTGCTCCTACATAAGTACATCATTTGCCACAAGGTTGCGACGCCATATCATCCACAAACATCCGGTCAGGTGGAAGTCTCCAATCAGCAGATCAAGAAGATCTTGGAGAAGACAATTGGCAAGTCCCACAAGGACTGGTCGTCTAAGTGAGACAATGCTCTATGGGCATACATGAATGCTTTTAAGACGTCGTTGGGCACCACACCTTATCACCTGATATATGGAAAATCTTGCCATCTTCCTTTTGAATTGGAGCATAAAGCATTCTGGGCAACCAAGTAGCTCAAAATGGACCAGATGCTGGATGGAAAGAAAAGGTTTCTTCAACTACAAGAGCTTGAGGAGATGAGACTCCATGCCTATGAAAACTCTAGGATCTACAAGTTGAGGACCAAGATCTGGCATGATTCACATCTGAGGAAAAAGGACGTCAATGAAGGTGATAAAGTTTTGCTATTTAAATTTTCTATCTGTCTTTTTCCAAGAAAGCTGCAGAGTAGATGGTCTGGACCTTTCACCATTGCAAAGATTTACCCATCTGGGATGATGGAGTTCTACGATAAGGATGATCTGGAAAAAGTCTTTCCAGTGAACAGGCATAGAGTAAAAATATTTTATGAAGACGAAGCTTTTGTGAGAGGATCAGAGATGGCCCTGTAAGAAGCTAGAACAACAACCACCGGAGCGGAGTAAAAGGATTTGATGTTGTCGAGATGATGAAGGAAACTACAACTCTCATCGGGAGACAACTCGAGTTTTATTTTTCTAGCATAGGATGTTATTTCCCTTCCTGAAGAAAAACATTACAAACATTATCATTGTAATAAGGCCCGAGTCAGTGCATGCGCCATGTGCACGGACTCCCTCATTTTATGGGCCACTGACTTAGTTTTTATAAGCTTTGATGAGTATTACTATCTGAGGCTGAAAGACTTCTTTCATGCCAATGATGTTTTATCCATCAACACTGTGATTTCAGTTTTCTACCCTTGTTGTGTTTTTCATTTTTACTCTTTTGAGAATCTTATCGGGCGTGTTCCAACCTATTCCCTTCCTTCTCACCTTACGCGACACACGATTTCTAACCGAACTACCTTCACCTCTATCGGGCGACATTGTCAGCCTCTTGAATTACCTGTCAGACAAGCTACGAGTATCATGTGTCGCGCTGTTTCGGGCGTCTCTATCGCCCAAAGTTGTATCGACCAATGCACCCCACGTGACGTGATAAGTGCTTGGCCGTATCGGGCAGCAAATGAAAACACGGAAGCGTGTCGCGTGACACGCTGATCCCACGTGACATGCATGCCATGCGGCGCGAAGCTTGCTTAGGAAGCCAAATCACCCTATGACATGATGGATTAGATTGATTTTATTGCGTCTCAGGAAATGGTTCGCCTCCTCGCGTGACACGTGCCCCTATTTTTCCCGATTTACCCCCGCTCGCCATGGCTATTTATAGTAATCAATTTTAACCGTGTTGGGAACCTGCATTTACTTTTCACCTACTCCCATATTGTGCATTCTACCTTTACTTCAACTCTCGTATCAGCCAATCTCTTTGCGATACCCATGTCGCGTGCCAACAACCTCTCCCGATACAGGTATAACACGATAAACTTTGTCGAGTAATCAATTGATCGTGTGGCACGACGTATCGGGAAAATCATATCACGTGACACCTCATGTTAGGCGAGACGTGTGTTGCATGACACCCTTTTTACATGATGCCAATATCGAGAAATGAACTTGCTTTGTGCCGGGTTTCACCTTTCGAGTTTCTTTTTCATCGACACTTTGACTGCATCGTGCGACACGCTTGTCGCACACTCCCGCCTGTCACGCGCTCCCGCCCGACATGGGTGTATCGAGCAAGACTCATCACCCAGTTTTGTTTCACGACGTGGCTCCAACTTGTATCGCCTGACTCATATCGGGCGGAACCTTGTATCGCGCGGCACTCGGGTGGCCCCTATTCTGAGTTTATCGCATGATAGGGTTGTGTTTACTCAACTTCTTTGAGATCATATCGTCCTTTGACTCTTTGCCGGGTGATACAAGTATCGTGTGGTGCCTATGTTGGGCATCCATATTGGGCACCCATATCGGGCAAGCCTTGTTTTACTAACGCAACCCGTATTAGTTTTTCAGGCATCGCCTATGTGGTGTCGGGTGACACGACTTTCTTGGTCTACCACTCGATATCAGGTAAGGTGAATCAATCAAAAGTCTTATTAATTACCCCACTTTTATTCAAACATTACAGACATGGTTCATACCAAGCAGACAGTGGTCCAGGTCGATGAGCAAGGCCGGAGGATCAATCCCGAGGCCACATTTGAAACAACTACTACTGGGCATAAGTGCCCAAACCCCAATACAATAGGGCCATCTGAGGTCGAGAAGCAGCCTAGGAAAGAAGCAGTGGTAGCCCTATCAATAGTGGCAGAACCCTGAGCATCAGTAGCAGTACATAGAGCTGGAAACCAAAATCTATTGGCCAACACGGTTCTGCCACCAGCCTTCTTTCCAACAGCTCAGCATATTCAACAGACTCGACAATGTCTTAGGAGCTGCCAGGCTAAAGAACATATGCTTCAGCTACACCATCTCGTACACTGAACTCACCAAGTTCATGTCCTCCCTCCACTGGGTGCCAAACAAACCTGAAGAATTTGAGAGATTCGGAAGGGCGGATAGGCTGCAGGGGTAGCTGTACAACGTTGAGCATGATATCTCAGAGAAGCTGCTCAATTAGATCTTCTCCTCCACTAAAGCCGAGAAGGAGATGCTGAACAACGGTGCCAGAATCACTAAAGGTGACGGCTTCAACCCGGTCGACCTTTAGAGGAAGCTAACCAGTGAACCGTCATTCAAGCCGAGGAGCAAGGTGGTGGCCATCCACTCCTTCTTGTGGAGGATCGTCCATAAGATAGTGGTGTGCCTCCTGTTTAGAAAATACAAAATGAGCAACTTCTACACCAAAGAACTCCATCTCATGTGGTACATGATGGAGGCAAAGGTGATCAACCTGGGGCGCTTCCTACTGAGTCGGATCCACCCAATAAAGGATGCCACCAAGGAGTACTGCATGGGAGGCATCATCAACCTGATCGCGGCAGGGTTGGGATACCCAAGGGAGCCGCACATCCTGTCAAGGATGCAAGGCAATGACATGATAGATATGAAGTTCTTGCAACGATGCAACATATAAAAAAGGAGGGTCGTCGCTACTTCTATAGATTTTCAAGAACCACTACTCTCCAGCCTCTCCCGCTCTGCACAAACTATGATGCAGTGAAGCTGGTCTTCACGCCAGTAGAGATCAAGGCTCTGCCAAACCAGATGGAAGACGCTTCTTGCGCTGCCAACATAAGCTTCCAACAAGGGGCAGCAACCGCAAGAGCCGAGCTGTCCACCGCCACTACGCAACCAACGACAGCTGCTCCCATACCATCTGCGGGCACCACAACAACAATCATCGTGGCAACAGAAGAAGTAATGGCGATCGTGGAGGTCGTCAACACAACTGGGGCTGAAATAACGATGATAGCCCTAGGGGAAGCTGTCGCAGAAGAGACAACTACAACTCCTGAAGCTTCAACTGTGCCTTTAATGGTGGAAGCAGTGGTACAGCCAGACGCCAGCAATGACGCGTTCAATGAGCTCCTTGAGGCGGAGCTTAGGGCTGTGTAGCCCACACCGACGCCGTTGCCAACGTCGATGGTGGTTGCTGTAGAGGAGGTCGCTAATAGTCGGATGGTGGAACAACAACCGCCTTCCCCATGCCCTTCTCCACCACCACAGACTGACGAGGTAGAGGCAGTCACGAAGGAGATGACGCCCCGCCCTGAAGCAACACCCTCATAGACGATTCAGATGGATTCAGCCCCGCTTGAAGATGCGCACTCATCGGGCCGAACCTCCCACTTGAGGAGTATTACGAGGATGAGAGGTCGGTCAACTGCAACCCCTCCATCACTGGGGTAGGTCCTCGGTTAAGAGTTTGACAACTTGTGGGAGGTAACGAGAAACCACTTAGCTACTTTTGCTTCCCTAACTCGCAAATTTAGTGTTTTCCAGAAGAGGTTGAGAGAGCAGGAGCGTCAACTGCTAACTCTAGTTGGCTTTCCTGGCCAACTAGAAGTAGTGAACAATACAATGGAGCTGGCGCTCCAATGCCTCGACGCCATTGAAGAGAGGCTAAAACTGAGGGATGACCACCCCCGTTCAAAACAACCAAGGAGGTCCCCAACGCCTCCATTCCCCAGCTCTCAGCCCTCATCTTTGGCGTCCTCTTTAGGAACATCACTTTCTTCCTACTCTAGGGCCCCTCCACAATGCCCGAGGAAGAAACGACAAACAAGACCGCTGATGGGGCTCCAGCAGGATAGGAGAGCGCCTGCGGCATTGACATGGCCACTCCCTCGCCCTCCCTAGAAGAAGCTGAAGATGCAGATGTATCCATCATCCTACCAGAGGGCTCCTCTGATGAATCTAAGGGAGAAGGGGGCGACATATATTCCGCCAATGACAAGCACCCCCCTAGAGCAAGGAGTTCGACGGTAGACACATTTTCTGCACCGTCAGAGATTCCCTCCTTCGAGATGGCCGACTTCAATAGACGGGCCATCGACTACCTGATGATCAGAGACCAGAAGCTTCTGAACGCAGTCCTGAGGTCACAGGTAGATGGAGAGGACATCGTCTGGAGCGACGGTTACTTCTCTATACGATGGGAAGTGCTGAAAAGCATGTTCCGCTTCCCAGCTGTAGTAGGGAAGATCTTCTTCTAGGTCCTGGAAGGTGCTATGATCGAGAATATAGGCACCAGGATAGGCCAACAGCCAATTTACAATTCCACCCCGGCCTTGGCAAGAAGATTAATGAAAGGGGCGTACGACTCCATCTAGGTGGCCAACATGCTACAATACATCGAAGAGCACAACCCAAATCTGGTGTTGTGCCCCTACAAGCATAGAAGAAACTGGTTCCTCTACGTGGTAAACATCCGCAGCCATGACGTCCAACTCCTCAGCTATTGCACCGAAGAGGTCCCACGCTCAGGACACATATTTGTACACCCAGAAGATAAGCATCTCATGCTTCTCCTACTGCGTCTTCTTTGCACCATCAAGTAAGGAGTCCAACGCCACAGTGGCATTTGGAACTTCTTCTCCCTCGGAGACTTCCCCGTTCAAGAAGAGGTGGGAAGCGAAAATAGTGCCCTCATCGTCCTACATGCTATGGAGCTTCTCAACATCTTCGAATATATAAGACACCTCCAAGGCCAGAATTTCTATCAGCTCAGAAGAACATATGCACTGTTGCTGATCAAGGACATATGTTATTTCCTAGACGTAGGCATAACAAAGAAGCTTCTTGAGAGTGACCAAGAAACTGAATCATCCCAACCCAATAGCCCCCAAGGAGAAGAAGCTGAGATGGCCACATACATCTATGGGGCAGGCAAGTGGATGGACGTTCTGTGAGAAATACTCACCAAGGAAGGCTCCACTTCGTCTGCTGTATCTGAAGAATTAATCAGCAACTTCGACCGCTCCACATGTGCAACCCTATCGTAGGAGCAAGTCAATGAAGCTCTCCTCAGGCTAGCTGATTCTACCCCTGTAGACATCATCTATGAGACAAGCAACGTCATAGTCCCCGTTGATGACCTTTGGGACTTAGTAAAGGCAGGAGGATGTCTGGCCCTTTCGGTGGCATCAACCTACATTTGAATTCTATAGACAAAGTTTGAACATGCCTACATCGCCCACCCAATGGTGTTCAATGATATCTACCTAGCTAATGAATCAAGAGTGAAACAACTATTTCTGGATGAGATACGAAGCAGCATGCTGCGTATCATATTCTTTCCAATATTGCATTACAACCATTAGATGCTCATGATGATGTACACTCGCTCGCGAGCAGCAATCTTCTACAACAACTCTAACAGCAACAAAGATGATCCGGTGTAGTATACATCAACTCCATTGACACCCCTCGAGTGCTTAGCAAGGAAATACTACATCGAGGTGGCAACATTGATCCAGCCGTTCCTGGAGAACACGACGAACAAATGGCACGAGCTTCAATTCTGCCACAGTAGTCCACAACAAACTCCACAATCAAACGACTGCGACATCTATGTGCTAGAATGGATCTCTAGCTCGGTGATGCTATAACAAACACCTGACAAGCTCCACCACATTGACTATCACAACAAACATGGAGAGTATGTGTGGGAGCTTCTATTTGGTGAAACCGCACTCACCGGCTAAACCCTCACTGATTTATCACTACCCTTCCTCATCTATCTCACAACTCTAAGGACAGAGTGTGGGGTAAGTTTGGGGGGGTACCATATCAGTGAGGGAGGTACCTAAAATTTCTCCCCCTTCTTATCTTTCTGTTTTCTCCCATATCATGTATACATAATACATACATGTCCGATACAAAATAGTATTTATACAACTGCTTGCCTCTCAACCATTGTACAAATACACTCTATAGTAAATATCAGATACAACTTCTTCCATATTGTTCTCTATGTGTCTAAGGTGGTGCATGTTTTTATTATGATCTTTCCGAAACTGCAGTCTCAAATGACAAAAAGGGATATAACTTTTCTACACCAATTTCAAAAAATAATCTCACAACAGCTAAGAGATGTGCATGCAAAGGAAAAAGCTACCCAAACAACAAAACTCTCCTTTTTCCCCTATCCATCAAAAATCCCAAAAAGAGAGAAAAGCCTTATGAGAGTGAATAAAAGCATGAGAGTTGTGCCAAATGAAAAAAAAAACAAAACACACTTGTCTCTCTAAAAGTATCTATCTTTAGGCATGGTAGATCCAGGGCAGTGGTACGTAGGATGTGAAATCACTACTCTAAAGCCAACTGGCTTGGACTGCAGGGACCACTTGCCCGTTAACGGACCCGTACCTAGATGGACCAATAAAAAACAAGAAAAACCCAAAAATCCTTAAGACTACCCAACAAAAAAAACCCAACTTCTATTTCCACACTGTTTGGTGTGAAAGCTAACTTCAAAATCATACATCGAAGTCTCGCCGAAGCTGAAGAGAAGATTTTTTTGCTTAAAATAAGGCAGGGAAAAATAAAGTCCTTTGCTCGTAGATAGACATAATTTTCCTTAAGACATCTCAGAACTCACCTAAACCCCTTGTCTGAGGACTATGTCTGGTATAAAGAAGTATTGCAAATAAAGTGTTAAGTATGATTGATTGAAGACAATCAAAATACTAAGTTTGGGGGAGTTGATAACACCCATTTTGGGGTTATTTAGGGCCTTTATTTCATTGTCAAAACTGCCTTCTAAACTATTTTTCCTCTCTGTTTTATCTTGTTACTGCATAGAAATAACATACATTATGCCCCTGACTCTTTTCCCATCTTTTGTAGAGATTTTCCTCATTTTTTCACCCAAAGTCTGCAAGAAGGCCCATCCCGGCCCATTTACAATGAGCACCTGCAATCGACCCTTTTACAGGTCGCCCGACACACCCATTTACCCATCATGGTTGCTGCCCGATATGGCAGCAACCCGATATGGGTGTGTCGCTCGAGGAGCCCCAACGAGCGGTACACTATCTACCCAATAGGGAGCTTTGCCCACCACGACTCATCAGCTCGATACAGGCATGTCGTGCGATGTGAGTTACTCATCAGAAGCAGCTGCCTGCCAGGATCACTCAATATGCTCGCAACCTGACACACGTACGCCTGCCGTGCCAGGCGACAGCATGTCGACCATCCCCGAAGCCACGTAAATGGAGTCGATGAAGGACACATGGCCCTACAAGGAGCGCAACCTCTACCATCTGCTGCCTATAAATAGAAACTACAGGACTCTGATGGGACGGGTCGGAACCCCACGAGAGCTAACTTTGGAAAGACATCAGGAGCTAGTGTGTCACGTTCCAAGGCGTGCTGGGCGATACTAGGTGAGCACACCCCCAACCCGAGAGGGGTGGGAGGAGTTCACTTAGAACACGTCTTGGTAGCCACAGAAGCATGATACGATCAGGAAGGTCACCCCTGTCGGGTCCCTAGATGGGCCTCAACCCGAGACAGCTCGCCCCTATATACCCGATATAAGGAACCTAAGAACCTATGTGATTCCTAACCCGATACAATACCTAACCCGATACGGACTAACCGTTACGGCATGTCGCCCGAGAGCGCTGGCTGCCTGACACGACCGTATCGGGTAGAGAGTTCTAACTGATACACCCTAGTCGTCACGCCTTTCACCTGAGAGGGTCGACTGCCTGACACGGGTGTATCGGGCAGAGCTCCTTCCCAGTACCGGGTTAGCAGTCCCTTAGGGGTCCGCTGTTGTTTATTGACTTGCTAAATCAAGGAAGTCGATACCTATTTCCCTTTTCAGCATTTTACTTTCATTACTTATGCATTGTAACTTAAACCTCTTTACATATCTATGAGTATAGAATCAGTGGAGTTTAATACTTGTTGTTCTGTGTTTGGTTCCTTTTTTTTGGATGACTTTTTTATAGCATCTGAACTCTAGCCTTTTATGCATGGGTCATGTTTTGACTAGCTATCGAATCATGTTTTCCATTTCGACACCCTTGAGAGGGGGTTGTTGCAACTCTAGAGTTTGGTCTGTCCTGGGAGTACGAGACTACCCAGGGTCAGGGCTGCCCCAGCTTTTCTTCCCACTCTAATCTATGCCCACTACCCTTGAGAGAGGGAAATGGTGCATAGCTAGAGGCATCATCTTTGAGAGAAGAGGCTGCAGGATGTTTTCCATTGCTGCTTGTTATGCCTAAGTTTTCTTCCTTCGTGCTTTACCTCAATGACAGTTTTATCTCCTCAAATTCTGTTATTTAAAACACCTATAAAAATCTCTAAACCACAAAACTTAAATCTTTCTGGTAACTCCTTTTGGAGATAGGGTCTTTGTTTGTTTCTTTATGTTTAGTTCATGTTACAACACTCCCATTTCTTGCACCCCCTTTTCATGTGCTTAGACAAGTGAAACTCAAGTTCTGAAGTCCTATTCTTCCTATCCCTGTGTTCGACCCCGAACTACTTCAACCATGTGTTAGTTGCATGTGTCTTAAACATTCATGTATTATAAATTTCTAAAGTCTGATAACCTAGACATGATTCCATTCTTGGACCCACGTTTAAGGCTCATCACTCCCATATTATATTCATTGGTGGCATCCTTGATTGGGTGGAGGCAGTTGAGTAGGAAGCACCCCAGGTTGATTGTCTTTCCAGCCATGATATACCAGATCAGATGCAATTCTTCCTTATACATATTGCTTGTTTCGTACTTTCTAAAAAGTAGACTAGCAACAATTTTGTGAATAATACGCCAGAAGTAAGAGTGGACTGCAACCACTTTTCTCCTGGTCTTGAAGGAAGATTCACATGTTAGTTCTTTCTACAGCTTGATTAGGTCAAAGCCATCGCTATCGGTGATACGAGCTCCATTGTTGATCAACTCTTGCTCAACTGCACTGGTGGAGAAGATTTCATTGAGCAACCTCTCCATGATTTCATGCTCCTAGTTGTAGAGGTGCCCATGCAGTCGGTCCCCTCTGCCGTACTTCTTACTTTCCTATGTGGTGTTTGGTACTCGATGGAGGGAAGAGATAAACTCCTTCATTAACTCAGTGTACGAGTTGAAGAAGTTGAAGCATAGCTTCTGGAGTCCAGTGGCCTTGAGGACGTTGTCCAGTCTCTCGAAGATGTCGATTTACTAGAAAGAAGATTGGTGGCAAAATCTGGTCAGGCGGTAGACTTTCACTGCCAACTCGGTGTAGCATTGTTGATGCTCTACGTCTCTCGGCACAAATTGTCCCAGATAGTGGACAAGGGCTTCAGGCTCTGCTGTTACAGTTGGGGTTGCGCCTGCCTCGACGTGGGGCCACTTTTTGGCTGTAGATGGCCCAACTGTTATTGGGTTAGGCTTTTCCACCCTACAACTGCCACTACTATGGCTTCACGGTTTATCCTTTGGCATTGCTTGTTGACTTGGACAACCATTTCCTTTGTGCGTGCCATTTTTTAAAAAATAAAGAATAACAATTTTAAATCGCAAAAGGGGTTATACTGGCAAAATTTCCTCTTTCTGATACGTGGAAGCATCATAGATGAAACTAAGTAAGAAGGGATCGGCCCGATACGGCTTGGGCGATACTATGAAAACTAGTATCAGGTTACATAAGATGTCAGGTTAGATAAAAACTTGATATTCCTTCTATGTGACATGTAAGTACATGATACCAAAGGAACCCGACATGTTTTTGTGCAATACTCATGAAAACCGGTATTGGGTACATAAGAAAGTGATGCACTTATAAAACCCGACAACCTAAGAACGCGGTATAGCTACACGACACAGGCATCACACAAACTTGGTGTGAGTCGGTAGGCTCTCCCAAACTTATTCAACGCAATATGGACGTGTGACATTGATGGAAACCCGACACGCTCAGAGTGGTACTTAGGAAAATCGACACACATTTGAAGCTTTACTCGATACGGGCGGGAACACGATATGTGTGGGCAATAGACCCACATGATAGAGGTTGTGTGACACAAGTTATTACCTTATCGGGAAGGGAGCATGTGAACGCGACATGGGAGGACGGGAAACTAGAAACCTGGCACAGGAGTTAAGAATGGCTTTGAGTGATACAGGAGCGAAAGCTTGGTAACTTTGGTAGCCCGACATGATTAAACTCTTATTTCTTATATGCCCATCCACGAAGGGAAGTAAAATAGTAAAATGGGGACATGTTTCACACATGCATGAGAATCACCTTCCAAAGTAAGGTAAAACCCATCTAATCATATCATACCGTGAATCTCAGAAAGAGGTGGTGTGTTATTCGTCATGCATGACCCGACACACTTTTGTGCGACGTGTTTGTGTGATGCATCAGCACAAAGCGGCACGAGTGCAACTCGACACACGATACGCGATACGACTCCCACATGCTTGAATCGCTAGGTCTGTGTGATACAGGTGCACGAAAGTGATTTCCCGATACGTCCTGGCCGATAGGGTTACATGATGCGCCACACATGTACGATATGGATGGCCAATACGCATGTGTGACATGCTCTGCGTTTAAGAAACCATAAAAACTTATTAATAACAAAAACTCAAGTAAAAGGTGCTTGATTTGTAAAATATCACTAGCCTAAGTGTGAACCTTAGCCTCAACTAGTATTACATATCAAGGCGATAAAACTAAGTCAGTGGCCCAGAAAATGCAAAAGTAAGTACGTGTGGCGCGTGCACCGACTCCGGCCTTATTATAATAAAAGTGTTCAAAATGTTCTTTGTAGGAAAAGGAAATAATAGTCATATTCTAAGAAAGTAAAAACTTGGGTTGCCTCCCAAGGAGAGCTATGGTTTTTTTCGTTAACTCAAAATATTGAGTCTTGCTTAGGCTTTTTCAGCGGGTGCATCTTTGGCATCATTTAGGGGCAAATCAAATCACCTTGTGAAAGCTCCGTCTTCGTAGAATCTTTTCACATGGTGTCCATTGACTGGAAAGACCTTTACAGGATCATCCTTATCGTACAGCTCCATCATTTTCGATGGGTATATTTTTTCTACCACGAATGGTCCTGACCAATGAGTCTGCAATTTCCCTAGAAAAAGTCAAATCGAAGATTTAAAAAGCAAAATCATGTCACCTTCTTTGACATCTTACTTCCTCAAATGGGATTCATGCCAAACTTTAGTCCTTTGCTTATAGATCCTCGCATTTTCATAGGCATGAATCCTAAGGTATTCAAGCCCTTGAAGCTGGAGGAACCTCTTCTTGCTGGCTAGGGATGGATCCATATTTAGACGTTTGATGGCCCATAATGTTTTGTGCTCTAGCTCGAAAGGCAGATGATATGCTTTCCCATAGATCAAACGATAAGGTGTGGTGCCATTTGGGATCCTGTATGTTGTTCTGTATGTCCAAAGAGCATCATCCAACTTGGTGGACCATTCCTTCCGGGATTTTCCAACTGTCTTCTCTAAAATCTGTTTGATTTTCCTATTCGAGACTTCAACCTAGCCAGACGTCTGGGGATGATATGGTGTAGTAACCTTATGTCAAACCCCATACCTTTGTAGAAGTGATTCAAATTGCTTTTCAGCAAAGTGCGATCCACCGTCACTGACCACCATTTGGGGGACTCCATATCTTGGGAAGATTATCTTTGTGAAGAGCTTTATAATAGATTTGGTGTCACTAGTGGTAGTGGGTATGGATTCTACCCATTTGGAGACATAGTCCACTGCAACTAAAATATACTAGAAACCATATGACAAAGGAAAATGTCCCATGTAGTCGATTCCCCATACATCAAAGATTTCAACTTCAATCCACCCGGACATAGGCATCTCATTCATGTGGGAAATATTTCCGATTATCTGGCACTCGCTGCAGGCTTTAACATAGGCAAGGGCATTTTTTAATAGAGTGGGCCAATAGAAACCAGACTGAAGAACCTTGGCTACAGTTCTTTCAGCTCCCAAGTGTCCTCTGTAGGGAGAGGAGTGACACTCATACAGAATCTTTGGGGCTTCATCTTCAGGTATACATCTTCTGTAGAGGTTATCGACGTAATGTCTGAACAACATAGGATCATCCCAGTAATAGTACTTCAAATCAGAGAAGAATTTCTTCTTCTAATTATAAGATATTTCTGGGGGTAGTTGTTTATAGACAAGATAGTTGCAGATATCAACATACCAGGGCCCTTTGGGATTAGAAATTTGGGCAACATAGATTGATTTATTGGCGTAGCTATCATTGACCGAAAATGGATGGTCATCCTCCACTCTAATCTTGGATAGGTGGTCGGTGACCACATTCTCGGTACCCATCTTGTTGATGATCTCATGATCAAAATCTTGTAAAAGTAATGCCCAGCACAACAACCTTGGCTTGTCATCTTTCTTCTGCATCAGATATTTGATGTCCCCATGGCCCATGTGAACAGTCACCCTGGAGCCCACAAGATAAGAACAAAACTTGTCAAATGCATAGACGATGGCTAGCATTTCCTTTTCTATGGTGGTATAATTTATCTGGGCCTCATCTAAGGTTTTGCTGGCATAAAAGATTACGTGATGCTTTTTGTCCTTCTTTTTCCCAAGGACTGTGCCTATAGCATAATCATTGGCATCACACATCAACTCGAATAGAAGGTTCCAGTCAGGTGACTGGATAATGGGTGCAGAGACTAGAGCATCCTTGAAGGTGGAGAATGTCATGAGGCATTCTTCTATGAAATCAAACTCAACATCCTTCATCAACAGATTCGACAATGGCTTTGCAATCTTAGAAAAATCCTTGATAAACCTATAATAACCGACATGCCCTAGGAAGCTTCTGATTCCTGTCACAGATGTGGGTGGAGGGAGTTTTGTAATTGCTTCCACCTTGTACTGATCAACCTTGATGCCTTTGTTGGACACTTTATGTCCGAGAATGATACCTTCTTGTACCATAAAATCGCACTTTTCCCAGTTGAGGGTCAGACTTTGTTCTTTGCATCTTTTCATCACCAAAGACAGATTGTTCAAGCAATCTTCAAAGAAGCCTCCATAGACCCGTTCATGCACTTCTAAAAGGTTGCAGGTGCATTGCAGAGCCCAAAGGGCATTCTTCTAAAGTCATAGGTTCCATAAATGCAGGTGAAGTTTGTCTTTTCCTAATCATCTGGATGAATGGGGATTTGATAAAACCCCGAGTACCCATCCAAACAACAAAAGTACGAATGATGGGCCAGGTGCTCAAGCATTTGATCGATGAACGTGAGAGGAAAGTGTTCTTTACAGGTGGCGGTGTTTAATTTTTTGTAGTCTATATACATCTGCCAACCAGTAACAGTCTTGGTTGCAACCAACCCCATTGTCTCCCTTGACTAGCGTGATGCCTTCCTTCTTAGGGACTACTTGAATAGAACTCACCCATGTACTGTCACTGATAGCGTAGATGATTCCTGCATCACGAAGCTTTATGACTTCTTTGCTAACCACCTCTCGTAACTTATCATTCAGTTTCCATTGTGGTTGGGCATAGGGTTTGGAATTCTCTTCGATATGGATTCTGTGCATACACACAGAAGAGTTGATGCCCCTTAGGTCTCCAATTAAGTAACCTAAGGCCTTACTTTGTAGTTTTAGCTCAACTAACAGTTGTTCCTTCTGATCACCAGTTAACTCTAAATTGATAATAACTAGATTCATTCCTTCTTCATCCAGGAATTTGTACTCTAAACCTTTCGGCAGAACTTTCAGTTCGGGCGGGGTCTTCGTTTCTGGTTCTCTAGTGGGATTTCTTTGTAGTGCAACATACATTACTATTTCAACTAGGTCGTATGCTTTAGGTAGTTCTTTGGCATCCGAAAATTCCAAGAGTTCTTTCACCTCTGGGTCATCGACCACCTATGTGTTGCCAACTAAAGCGCGCATCAACGGGTCCACCATAGCTTTCTCCTCCCTTACCTCATCACAGAATTACAGGTAGCTTTCGACAAAGTAAGAAGACTCAAAGAACGAGGGGGTATTCATGCAGTCACATATATTGAAGTTGGTATGCTCTCATCCAACTCTGATCATTATCATCCCTACCTCTGTGTTGATGAGTGCTCTACTATTCGCTAGGAAGGGTCACTCAAAAATCATTAGGCAACTAGGATCCTCCAAGGTGTCAATCACAATAATGTCGCATGGTATAAAGAATCGCCCAACCCTAATAGGCACATCTTCTACTAGTCCAACAAGTCTTGTAAAGGTGTGGTCTTCTAGATAGATCCTCATATTCATACTTACTATGTCAGTAAGCCCCAATCTTTTCGCAAGCGACAGCGGAATTAGACTGATGCTCGCTCCTAGATCCATTAGACCTTTTTGGGTCATGTTGTCTCCGACCTGGAAGGGAATAACAAAGGCGTCGAGATATCTCTTCTTGGAAGGCATGCTTGCCTTAACGAAAGAGCTGGACATCTGTGCTAACTTCACAGTCTCAACATCTTCTCCTCTCTTCTTTCTTGAAATTAGGTCCTTGAGAAACTTCGCATAGGTAGACATTTCCTTAATGGCATCCAAGAAAAAGATGTCGAGGTGCAACTTCTTCACAGCAGCCATGAACTTCTCATATCTTTTCTTTAACCGAGCTTTCATTAGCTTGTGAGGGAAAGGTATGCGGGGTGCATACCTATCCAGACATTCTTCGGAAGTTGTGTCGTCGCCTCCTTTCTCTGTCGCTTTCTTTTTCTTTGTGGGTACTTCTACTGGCTCCTCAGGGGTTGCATCTTTGACTGGTACTGCTTCTCTCTTTTTGTCGGTTGAGTGTATCAGTGTTCTTGACCTCAAGACGACCATTTTTGAAGTTTAATTTCCTCGCGAGTTTACCTAGGTGCTATACATGAATCTCCCTACTTGATGGTTGATGCTTTGAGCCAGTCTTGCCAACTACTGGTCTATTTTCTTGTTGTGCTGCTAGAGCTCCTCGTCTGAGCTGAGAAACCTCCTATCTACGGTTGCATTAAACTGAGCAATGTTGTGCTATCCACAGAACTCTTGTGTAGTCTCTCATTTAGATCATTTTATTTCTTGGCGAAGGACATTAACTCAGACATCATTGATAACCACTTTTGTTGACCTTGTTGGGTGTTTGGGTAGCTTCTTTATTGTTGGAAACCTATTTGGTGTTGTTGATGTTGTTGTTCCCCTGAAGAAGTTCCGTCTACCAGCTAGTGAGAGTTCTCTTCCATGTTGGTGTTTCCATATGAGAATCTGGGATGGTTGGGACGTCGATACTGGACATAACTTACATTCTCCATACTCTCATCATCAAACTATGCACAACTATGTGTGGGTAAAATTCAGAAATATGGTCCAGCTCTCTACATGTGACACAACTTCTGATTGCTTCTATCGAACCTTGCTTTTGTAGCTCTGCTCCTTCAAGGTTTGAACATCAGTCACTATTTTGTCTAACTTTGCCTCTAGTGCTTCCATCACCTTTGATTCTCCAGGGGTAGAGTGACTTGTTGACTCTCTATCATACTCATTGTCTTGCTGATTTGTAGCCATATTATCTATAATCTCCCTGGCTCTTTGGGTGCTGAATCCTGAGAAATTGCTGCCTACTATAGCACTCAAGGATTTCCTTTCTCCAATGCATAGCCCATTGTAGAAGGTGGTGATCAACTTGGACTGGGAGAAACCATGGTGCAGACACTCTCGCTGATAGCCTTGAAATATTTCCCAGGTGTAATGCAAGTTCTTTGAAACCTTCTAGGAGAATCTGATTATCTTGTTTTGACATTTTATCATTCTCTCTATAGGGAAGAATTTATCAATAAAAGTGTTGGCCATATGTTCCCAGTCAGGGAGGCTCCCATCTTGGAGACTTGAGTACCATTCCAGAGCTTTGTCCTTTAAGGAAAAAGGAAAGCATTAGGTGAAGATATAAGATATTGAGACCTTATTAATTTTGAAAGTCTTACAGGTCCTCTTAAACCTCATGATATGATTGTAAGGATTCTCTTCACTGGTGTTTCCTATGAAACAATTGTGTTGCAGCAACTAGAGAAAAGTTGGTTTCAACTCAAAGTTAGCCACATTGAGCGGTTGCTTGTCCACTGGGTTCCTTTCCTCATTTGCCCTAACTTGGACAAAAGAACAAAGAGACCGAGCTTTGGGTGCTTCCTCAGCCATTTCTTGTTAGAAAATAGGAGGTTTTGAAGAGATGAAAAAGTATCTGAAAAGAAGAGATGTAAAAGTGTGAGTGTGTTGTAGAAACTATGTGCAATAAGTATCTGTAATATTATATGCATATGTACAAAGTTTTTGACAAAATGTAAGTAAAACTCGAGTTCATAAAATGGTATTTGTTGCCAAGTCCCCAACAACGGTGCAAAAAAGTTAATCAAGCCTTAAACGTGGGTCCAAAAATAGAGGCATGTATACGTCATTGGACTTTAATAATTTATAATACCTGAATGTTTAAGACTTCTTCAACTAGCACAGGGTCAGAGTAGTTTGGGATCGAACATAGGGACTAGGAGAATAGCACTTTGGAACCCAATTTTTACTTGTCTAGTCATGTCAGAGAGTTGATGGATTAAGGTTTGTTGTAGAAAAAAAGAATCACAAAGAATTAAACTAAAACCTATCTCCAAGGGTAGTTACCAGAAAGATTAAGGCTTTGGGGATTTTGAGTTTTAGCAGTTTTTATGGTAGTTTTTGTATATTGGAAAGTGAGTAGATAGAACTATCATCATAGTATAGCATGAAGAAAGAAAACTTAATCATAAAAAGCATCAACGGCCTACATCCAACACCTTCTTCTATCAAAGAAAACACCAACAAACCATGCAGTGGGTTCCTCTTCTCAAAGGTACCAAGCGTGGGCTCGCACTGAAAGATAAACCGGGTGCAACTCTAGTTCTGGGTACTCTCGTACACCTGAATCAGACCAAGCTCTAAATTTTTATGACATCCTTCTCTTGAAGGAGTCAAAACAAGAAACACGATTCGATAGCTAGTCAAAAGTATGAATTAGAAAGAAGAAACTATAACTCATATGCCAGAAAGAAATCATCCAATGAAATAAATTCATACATAGAATGATGTGAGATAAACTCCACAGGTTCCAATAATCATAAATAAGAACAATGGTTTAGTTACAATGTTGTAATCAAATGAAAGGAAATGTTGTAAAGGGAAGATAAGTATCAATCTCCTTGATTTAGGAAACCGTAGTATACAACAACTGATGCCTAAGATGATGCTAACCCGGTACTGGGTAGAGGCCATATCGGGATACGACCATGTCGGGTCACTGACTGTGTCGGGTCATGGACCGTGACGAGTAAGGGTCATATCGAAACATGACCTCCACACAATAAGTTCATGTTAGGTTGTTGGTCGTGTCGGGTTGCAACCATGATGGGTAGAGACCGTATCGAGTTGGGATATATATCGGGTTAAGATTATCTTAAGGCTCTCGAGTTCTTTGTGTCAGGTATAGGTGGGCAAGCCATCTTGGGTTGAAGCCCAAATAGGAACTCGACATGCTTGAAGTGGCCTTGAGGATCATATCATGTTGTTTTCTGTTATTGGAACGGTCCCTAAGTGAACTCCTCCCATCCCTCTCAGGATGGGAGTGTGCTCACCTAGCTATCACCCAAAAGACTTTTGGGGACTCGACACACTAGCTCCTTTTCTCTAGGGACTAGCTCTTATAGGGTCTAACTCATCCCATCGTAGGCTTGTAGCTGCTATTTATAGGTAGGGAATTTATGGGAGTTGTAGCTTTTATTGGTCTACATGTCTTTCATCTGTGGCTTCGTTCTTGAGGCTTCAGAAGGGCCGATATGGGTGTCTCTTGTTAGATGTGTCGGGTTGGGAGAGTGCCAAGAAGGGAGTGTATCGTGTACAACTATGGCAGGTTAGGGCCTTGTCAGGCTGCGGCACCTAGGGGTGGCCATGTTGGATAACAACCTGGTCAGTTTGTAAACCGTGATGAGTTAGGCACCATATCGGGTAAAGGGTCACTGCGGGATGAGACTCCTACACGACACACCCACGTCTGGTTTCTATCGTAGCGGGTAGCGACCATGGCAAGTAAGAGGGGCGTGTCGGCCTCAGATGTTGGTGAGCTATTGGGCTGGAACATGGACTTTGTTGCTGATGGGCCCATTGGTGTTTCTTTTCTTGTGGAAAAATAGGAAAATCCTTGCAAACGATGGGAAATATTGTCAGGGGTGTAGTGGGCATGATTTTTCATAATAAATATAATAAAACAAAGAGGAAGTTAAGTTTGGAGGCTGTTTTGACAACAAAATATAAGTTCTAGCAGCAATAAAGTGGGTGTTATCAATGAGCCACATAATATTAAAAAAATTATTTACCTATTGAAGGATATCTTCCCAAAAGGCTCTTATTTCCACTATTTCACATTTAACATACACAATTGTGATCATAAAGGTTGTGTCTTGAAGATCTACCATATAGATAGTGAAACTCTATTGATACATATCAACTATTGTAGGTGACATGGAAGGATAAAAAACACCCACACTTTCCCATCCTCAGATTGGTTACAACCACACCAATCAAGTTGGGTAATGTCAATCGATTCTTCTAGTGTTTCCACATTGATCATAGGTTCCATTATTGCCACAAACAATGGCTTATACTGGCAACACAACTCGACAAAACATCCACAAGTCTTACAATTAAATATCCTTCTCAAATTCTAGAATATAAACTTTGACATATACAAAACTAAACAAGGATTCCTTCTGCTAAGACAAACCAAAATGATTCACGTCCTAATTTAAAATATTCCTCTCCTATTCCCACAACTTCTACACTCAGTGGTCCTTATTATTTTATCAATGTATGTATTATTATAGAAACATGATCCATCTCTACTATCTAAGTCCTTGTCGGATCATGAGTTCATTATTTACTATTGTATCATCCTGCATCTTTTCCTGGCTGGCATACAATAACTATTGCCAAAGTTAGATAATTATTTCTCATGGAGGACTATTATATTGCCTTCTTTATCATCAACCCACCTACTTCTTAGCATCCTGACCTCTTCTCTCATGGGGTGCCACAATCTTCTAGATGCACTTCATCACCATTGGGTGGAAACTCATGATTTGTAGTGAGGTCTTCATGTGTTGTTTTTCCCTGATAGCTTTTTTCATGGTCATCCATAGTGATTTGACCTTTTGCACAACTAAGCTTCTTAGGCTGGGAATCCTCCCTACAACTTTGGCTAGAAGAGAACTTTTTTCTTGAAAAAGCCTCTATAGGTATCTCCAATCTATATGCCATCTTGGTAGTGACAATACCTGGTATCTCTCCATTCGACACAGCAACCTTTGATAACTAAACCTAAAAGTGACAATCATCCACTTGATGGGAATAAAAGAAGGAATGTCCACATTAAATGCTTCCACAAGAACCAAAATTCCTACTTCATCCCTATCAACCACTACCATCGTGAGATTTCCACCTTATCACCAAATAAGTTAAAATTTTCATTAATGGTATCACCATCTCAATAAGAAAGAAGTAGTTCCTCAACCCATAACCAAGCATTCCCCTTTCCAGTGCAAGGATTGAATTCGTTAAATTTAAGGAAATAATGTAATAGTTAGAAAATATATGAATATGATGATTCAATTGATATACAATGCCTTAATTTTGTAATAAGAACAATAAATAGGCTTTAGGACCCATTGAAAGGCCTAAGTATGAAATACAGGAATTGGGATCAATACAAGACCAATTGGACTATTTGAGTGAAAAATAGGTTCATTAGGATATATGATAAACAAAACATAATTTCTTGTGTAATTATCAATCCAATAAGATTCTAAGTTGGTTGATATACTTATTATGAGATAAAAATTAATTTTCTAGTAGATTTTGAGAGGATAAATGGCTTAGATAATTAAAAGAGAAATTATCTAATCCTTTCTTATATTCCAATTATTTAGGTATCAAACAATCATAATATGACGTAATAGTTGCCACAATATGATATAATGACTAAATGAAGATAAATATATGTTTTGAGATATATATACAATCATATATGAACTAGGTGATTAACTTAGGAAAATATTTGAATGGCAAGAAAGAGATATTTATCTTAGCATTTTGATCCCATTCTTTGCCTAATATTATGCTAATAAAAGGTAATCTCTGAATTTTCTCACATTTCATTGTTTGTAGAAGCCTAGGGGGACTTTTGAGGATAATTGTAGAGTATGAGAGAAATCAAAAATAATTTGGATATTAATTATCATAGTAAGCATAAGTTGAGGGAAGACCCAGATCCTAGGCATAGCCAAATTATGCAGCTGTTGTCTGGAGATGTAGGATGAGTATCCAATGATATATGAACATCTTCAACCCCAGGCCAAGAGGCCAATAGGGGTGAGACTCCTCATTATTTTCTCTCTCACCCCATGACCCTCCAATCATCTAACAAACCTTATCAAAGGTTTCCCGATCTCCAACTAAGCCCAACCAATCCCAAATTAAAAAAAAATGTCCTAGGGAGATAACACCCAATCTCTGGTATGCTAGATTCTCTATGACAACGCACCATGGAGATTTCGTTACTCGTTAAAATCTATAAAATAGTTTCAGTATACTTGCAGCAACAAGGACAATGTAATGAAGCCTCCAATTTCAGCCCCAAACACCCTGTCACTGGTTCCTCAGCTCTGACATCTAGATACTCCAACCACCCTTTGGTCTACACTTCTTCTATCACTACTCTTCACTAGAGAAATCTTACCGGATTTTAGAATTCAATGACAAAGGTACCAGGCTACCCAATTCGACCAATAGTACAAGAAAGTAGAAAGACAACCACACAATTGACTGCATCCATGGCATGAAGAAGCAGAGTTGCATGAAACGGGATGAACAAGAAGAGAACATGTGAAATTACCTTGTTACCCTACAACAAGCACTATATGGTAAGGGACATCTATGTCTTTATATTCCTTTTGCTTTTCCCTACCATGTGATCATGGGTGTTGGGATGGTGTGAACACATTGGCTCAGGCCCAATCCCACTCTATAGTAGATCATATGACTTTTTCTGACTTGACAGTCATAGATTGGTCCAAGCATGTCTAGTTTGTAAATATTTTAGTATTTAATGTTGGTATGTATGCCCATAGAGCAAGTCATATGATGGTTGTAATGGGATACTTTGTAATTGATTTGAATAATAATAAAGGCAATTTCCAATCTATATGTTTAAACTGTTTTTGATATGATGGTGTAACATGATAGATGTCTAAAGATTGTTTTACTCAATGACGTATGCTTTTGGGTTGAGGACCTAAACGATGAGATCATACGAATGCTAAGAGTATTCTTTCTTGTTTAGTCCCTAGTTGGTTGTTATTGTGGAAATAACCATAGACATCAATAACACTGAAGACTAGATTGTGTGTTGGTTGATGACAGAATCTCATTAGTCATGATATGGTGATATCAAGCCAAGCACATAGGTACTTGTTAGAGAACAAGGTACCGGACAGACCCACCGTGAGAGTGACACATGGAACCATGACTTGGTAGTCACATCCAGCTCTCACAGTGATGGTGGTGAGTGTGATTCTTAGACCTGAAATCACTGCACTCAACACATGTCGTTGGGTACACTTTGACATCATCAAACGCAATCCTGAAACATGGGTTGTTATAAAGGTGATGATTGGGTGGCTTTGACACATGGGGCTTTTGAGGGGCGAGTGATAGATATGGGATTTGTCCCTCCTGAGGGAGATTGATATCCTTGGCCACTTGATGAGTAGGATTGAGAAAGGCATGCGCATGCACGTGTGAATCAATATGTGATATTGATGTCATACACATCTCACTCGGTCTACTCTGAGATCAAGGAAATGAATGAACATTGACAGGATGACTGTTCCATGCCTCGAGTTCATTCTGGATATCAGTGACAAAGGAATTATACATTCACTGTAACACCACTCACGGATTGTAGGATGAAAGTTGTTCTCTAACTTTCTACTTTCACTTGGGTAGCAATGATGTGTGACTAGGCACCGCTCATTGCTTGTGAAGTCATAAGTGTTATGGACTTTCACTGCCAACGTGAAATGGACCTGCAGGGTCACACACATAGGATTCAACCTGGAAGAGGAGTTTTGTCCACAAGCAATGTTTAGATTGATTACTAAAAGAGTTTAGTAGTTCAATTAAACACTCAATTAATCGATAGCTCAATATCATAGTGTTCAAGGTGTTGGACGAGTTGATTGGAGTATCGGATTGATTGAAATCGCATTTGACTGATTCTGCACAATCTGCATTCCCAACCGATCGGTTCATGTGATGAACCGGTCGGCTGAGGTTGCTGAACCGGTCGGTTCAATTGTTGAACCGATCGGCTCATGCACAGAGTGAAACGACCGGTTCAAGTGTTGAACCGATCGGTTCAACTGGTGCAATCGAGCAACTTGGGAAAGTAGGATTGGTGAGAATTTTCCTTTCGTTTCAATTGCCCAATTCGATTGGGAATTATATTGGTATTCGATACCAATTGGGAAAGAAACAAGGAAAGTCAATCGGGAACCAACCTGGAACCCCAACCGACCGGTTCATGAGTGAACCGATCGGTTCAAGGGTCCCAAACGATTGGTTCAGTGGTGAACCGATCGGTTCAGGTCCCCAACCGACCGTTTCACTTGTGAACCGATCGGTTCAGGTTGCGAGACAGTTGTTTTTTTTGTGGAAAATCCCGAACCCTTCTACTCCTGCTTTAGTCCCGTATTGCCGGGCACAGAGAACCCTGTCCCATGACCCGCCTATATATATATAGGGTATTGGGGGCTTCTCAGAGTACAACTCAGTGCATGTTGATTGCTCTGCAAAAGTTGTCGTTCTCTCTGGTTTTGGTAACCAAGAGAGAGCCCGAGCAAGTGCTTCCCGCAAAGGGAGGTGCAGCAAGGGACGGACAACTGCAGTTGCAGTCGACAGCAGGAGAGTGTGTTGGTGACTAGTACGTCAACAGGAGGGTGCGACTCCTTCCACTTCTATGTGGGACAAGGAGAGTGGAGTTCCGGGTGGTCTGTGTGGACTACTTCAGAGGCTGGAGGACACTGCCGCTCAGGAGGACAACTGTCATCCGACAGTCCGGTAGGAGGAGGAGTCTTCAGTCCCGGTGCGACCAGGAGCTGCACAGACACCGTCCAAGACTGGAGGTGAAGACCGCGCAATCCGCGTGGCATTGTCACCGAGCAAGCCTCGGGACAAGGTATGATTCACAAACCTTATTTCCTATCATATAGATGCCGACGCGATTCCTTTTGTTCCGGGTTTGGGAGAAATTTTTTTGTTTCCGCTGCTTCTCTGCCTCCTATAAAAACCCAACAGTGGTATCAGAGCCACGTCGACCTCTCTATTTTTTAGGATTATCGATGTGATCGATTTTGGTTTGTCGCCTTTATTTATTGCATGCGATGCGAATAATATCGGCTTTATACATGTCCAATCCACAAATCCCTAATATACATATATGATATGTAATATTAATGCACTCGATACGTGTCGCCCTTAAACGAGTTTTGTGGTGGATGTGTAGCATGATTATGGCCTATAAACCCCTATATCTGTGTATGGTTGTTTGTGTGGTTGCTTGCATCTCGGTCTGCGCACCGATTCCCTTTCTCATATTCCTGATGTAACTCGAAATAATTCGAGAATTCTTTTCCTACCTTTGCTCCCCCCGAATGTAACTCGGGGTTTCACAATTCAATTGTAAATAGGATAGATTTTATTTCATGTTATGTCAAAGAACGGCGGACAACCTGAAGACGATCGGTTCAAGGAGTGAACCGATCGGTTGGTGATCCAGACGGCCGGTTCGAGGAACGAGATGAGCGGGTGGCGACCTGAAGAGATGCACGATGACCGGTGAACCGATCGGCTGGAGGCGCCAGTCGATCGGTTGGTGGCACCCGAGCAACCAACCTGATGGCGAGCCGATCAGTCATGGAGATGAGCTGATCAAACCCAGAAAGGCAGGCACAGATTTCATCTTGTACAGGTTGCATGTGATGTAGACCTAGATGACCGTGATTCCTCTTGGCTCGAGGAATCACAAATAGGATGGCCATAATCATTGATTTTTATCGTTTATGCATGTTTTCTGTGGGATATAGCATGTATATGATACGTACTATATATTGTGGTGATTGGATATGTATATGTATATAATAACCAAATCCCTCATTAAATATTAAGTTTTAGATGCCTTCCAAATGCGACACACGTGAAAAGCTTGATCGACCAAGTGTGGGCACGCCCAAGCGTGGTGCGCCGTCTATCTCGTGCAAGCGTGAAGGATGAATGTGTGGGTCTGCCCAAGCAGGGTGCATGTTCATCGTGTTGGCTTTGGGTCAGACTTAACAAGGTGACCTAGATAGGATCTAGCGCCTTGAGGCATGGGGATGTTCATTGCAAGGAGTTGCAGATGACATCTTTCAAGAGTTGCATATGATGCAATTGGCAAGAGTTGCCTACCTGGAAGATCTGAGTTGTGGGTGACAGCCCAAGCTGGTCCATGGCTCAGAGGATTTCAGGATCTTGACCCACTAGAAGATTGTACGCTGCAATCTTCCGAATTGATGGTGAGGGCTATCAATTTGAGTCAAAATAGTGGGAGCGGTAATTAATTAAAGGCCTAATTAACTATCGTCAAACTTTATTCAAATCAAATCAAAAGGGTTTTGACAAATGCAAATTTTCTCTTGTAGAATGGCAAAAGAATCATCTTTGAAAATGGGCAAATTAATTGAGAATAAATTCCATAACTGGTTGAGGACTGTGAGAAGTGTTCTGCACAATCCAGATATACCAGGAGCCTTAGAATCCACTCTATGTACGCTTAATGCGTTGGTGAAGAAGAAAGTAGGTAAGGGAGAGAAGTGTTCTCTCGCCAAACCAATTTCTTCTACATGGAGAGGATGGAAGGAACAATGGAAGAAGAAGTCGGAGATAGAGATCTCTACTTCTGGTGTATACGTGATAGAGATTAACTTCACTACTTCTTCGTCATGGGTACTTGATACCGGATGCGGATCTCACATTTGTTCAAATGTGAAGGATCTTAAGAGAAGTAGGCCTTTAGGGAAAGGTGAGGTTGAGCTACGAGTTGCTAATGGGGCAAGAGTTGCCACCAGTGCCGTAGGAACCTATGAGTTAACTCTACCTAGTGGGCTAATGATAGAGTTGAAGAACTGCTATTATGTACCTGCCATAAATAGGAATATCATTTCCGTCTCTTGTTTGGACAAAGATGGATTTGAATTTCTTATTAAGAATGGAAAGTGTTCCATTTCTAAAGATGGGATCTTTTATGGCAGTGCCCCTATGTCTTATGGTCTATACTTGATAGACTTGGAGACAAGTGTATACAACGTAAACACCAAAAAGCAAAAACTAAACGACTCAAACGAAACATATCTCTGGCATTGTCGTCTAGGGCACATAAATGAGAAGCGCATTTCTAGACTCCATAAAGATGGTTATCTAGACTCTTTTGATTATGAATCAATAGAGACATGTGAATCTTGTTTGTTGGGCAAGATGACCAAGACTCCCTTTTCAGGTAAAGGTGAGAGAGCTAGTGATCTATTACGACTCATACATACTGATGTATGTGGGCCTTTTAGAACTAATGCCAGAGGTGGGTATCAGTACTTCATTACCTTTATTGATGACTTCAGTAGGTATGGCTATGTGTACCTGATGAGACATAAGTCAGAAACCCTTGAAAGGTTCAAGGATTTCATGAATGAAGTACAGAACCAGCTTGGTAAAAGTATTAAGGCACTTCGTTCTGATCGAGGTGGGGAATACTTGAGCCAGGAGTTTGAGGACCTTCTGCGAGCCTGTGGTATTGTATCACAATGGACTCTGCCTGGAACACCACAGCATAATGGTGTGTCTGAAAGAAGGAATCGCACATTGTTAGATATGGTGTGATCAATGATGAGTTTTGCTGATCTTCCGATTTCCTTCTGGGGTTATGCTCTTGAAACCGCCACGTTTACACTTAACCGTGTACCATCTAAATCGGTTCATAAGACACCATATGAGATATGGACTGGGAAGCGTCCCGATTTGTCTTTTCTGAAGATTTGGGGTTGTGAGGCTTTTGTTAGAAAAATGTTTCCTGACAAGCTTGGACCCAAATCCGATAAATGTTATTTTGTTGGATACCCCAAGGAAACGAGGGGATATTACTTATACCACCCTACTGACAACAAAGTGTTTGTTGCCAGGACAGCTGTGTTCCTAGAAAAGGAATTTATTTCCAAAGGAAACAGTGGGAGGAAAGTAGAGCTTGAAGAGGTTCAAGCCCAACAAGAAAACATTGAACCGGTAGATGTACGAGAGGAAAATGGAGATTCACAAGGTGTTGTGGAATCTCAGTCTCCTCAGGTAACACAAGGACCTCGTAGATCTAGTAGGACTCGCCTTGAACCTGAGAGGTTTGGATACCTTGTAACTCAGGAAGGTGGAGAGTTGATCATAGATGATGATCCAACTACCTACGTAGAGGCTATGGAGGGACCAGATTCTAAGAAATGGCTTGAAGCCATGAGATCCGAGATGGAATCCATGTACTCCAACAAAGTATGGACTTTGGTGGAACCACCCGAAGGGGTAAAACCCATAGGGTGCAAGTGGGTCTTTAAGAAAAAGACCGACATGGATGGCAATGTGCAAACTTATAAAGGTAGATTGGTTGCAAAGGGTTTTCGACAAATTCAAGGTGTTGACTATGACGAAACCTTTTCTCCAGTTGCCATGATTAAGTCCATCAGGATCATGCTTGCTATTGCAGCCTACTATGACTATGAGATTTGGCAGATGGATGTTAAAACTGCATTCCTTAACGGGAATATTCATGAGGATGTGTACATGACACAGCCTGAAGGTTTTGTAGATCCAAAGAATGCCAATAAAGTCTGTAAACTGCAAAGGTCAATCTATGGATTGAAGCAAGCATCTCGGAGTTGGAATCTTCGATTTGATGAAGAAGTCAAAGTGTTTGGCTTTATTCAAAATGAAGATGAACCTTGTGTGTACAAGAAGGTTAGTGGGAGCTCGACCACATTCCTCATATTGTATGTGGATGACATACTTTTGATGGGGAATGATGTCCTTGCCTTAGAGAAGGTAAAGACTTGGCTTGGGAAAACTTTCTCAATGAAGGACTTAGGAGAAGCATCCTATATTCTAGGAATTAAGATCCATAGAGATAGATCTAGAAGGCTTCTCGGACTTAGTCAGAGCACGTACATTGACAAGGTGCTGAAACGGTTCAACATGGAGAACTCAAAGAGAGGCAACGTCCCTATGCTACATGGAGTTACCGTCTCTAGAGCTCAATGTCCCCAATCTTGTGAAGAGAGGGAGCGTATGAATGGGATCCCATATGCATCAACCATCGGATCCATCATGTACGCTATGTTGTGCACACGCCCAGATGTCTCGTATGCTCTCAGCATGACGAGCAGGTACCAGTCAGATCCCGGGGATGCTCACTGGACAGCCGTGAAGAACATCCTCAAGTACTTGCGAAGGACTAAGGATCAGTTTCTTGTGTACGGCGGCGAGGAAGAGCTAGTTGTAAAGGGTTACACCGATGCAAGCTTCCAAACTGATAAAGATGATTACAGATCACAGTCAGGATTTGTGTTTTGCCTTAATAACGGAGCTGTGAGCTGGAAGAGTTCCAAGCAAGAAACAGTTGCCGATTCTACTACAGAGGCCGAGTATATTGCTGCTTCACATGCAGCAAAGGAGGCTGTGTGGATCAGGAAGTTCGTCGCTGAACTTGGTGTAGTTCCCAGTAGCTGTGATGCAATTGAGCTTTATTGTGACAATAATGGAGCTATTGCACAAGCTAAGGAGCCCAGATCACATCAGCGGTCCAAGCACATACTGCGGCGCTTCCATCTCATACGAGAGATCGTACAGCGAGGAGATGTGAAGATTTGCAAAGTACCAACTGAAGACAACATAGCTGATCCACTTACTAAGGCCCTTTCTCAGCAGAAGCATGATGGTCATGCTAGGTCACAAGGACTGCGTTTCCTTGGTGACTGGCTCTAAGTGCAATGGGAGTCTGTTGGTATGTATGCCCATAGAGCAAGTCATATGATGATTGTAATGGGATACTTTGTAATTGATTTGAATAATAATAAAGGCAATTTCCAATCTATATGTTTAAACTGTTTCTGAGATGATGGTGTAACATGATAGATGTCTAAAGATTGTTTTACTCAATGACGTATGCTTTTGGGTTGAGGACCTAAACGATGAGATCATATGAATGCTAAGAGTATTCTTTCTTGTTTAGTCCCTAGTCGGTTGTTATTGTGGAAATAACCATAGACATCAATAACACTGAAGACTAGATTGTGTGTTGGTTGATGACAGAATCTCATTAGTCATGATATGGTGATATCAAGCCAAGCACATAGGTACTTGTTAGAGAACAAGGTACCAGACAAACCCACCGTGAGAGTGACACATGGAACCATGACTTGGTAGTCACAGTCAGCTCTCACAGTGATGGTGGTGAGTGTGATTCTTAGACCTGAAATCACTGCACTCAACACATGTCGTTGGGTACACTTTGACATCATCAAACGCAATCCTGAAACATGGGTTGTTATAAAGGTGATGATTAGGTGGCTTTGACACATGGGGCTTTTGAGGGGCGAGTGATAGATATGGGATTTGTCCCTCCTGAGGGAGATTGATATCCTTGGCCACTTGATGAGTAGGATTGAGAAAGGCATGCGCATGCATGTGTGAATCAATATGTGATATTGATGTCATACACATCTCACTCGGTCTACTCTGAGATCAAGGAAATGAATGAACATTGACAGGATGATTGTTCCATGCCTCGAGTTCATTCTGGATATCAGTGACAAAGGAATTATACATTCACTGTAACACCACTCATGGATTGTAGGATGAAAGTTGTTCTCTAACTTTCTACTTTCACTTGGGTAGCAATGATGTGTGACTAGGCACCGCTCATTGCTTGTGAAGTCATAAGTGTTATGGACTTTCACTGCCAACGTGAAATGGACCTGCAGGGTCACACACATAGGATTCAACCTGGAAGAGGAGTTTTGTCCACAAGCAATGTTTAGATTGATTACTAAAGGAGTTTAGTAGTTCAATTAAACACTCAATTAATCGATAGCTCAATATCATAGTGTTCAAGGTGTTGGACGAGTTGATTGGAGTATCGGATTGATTGAAATCGCATTTGACTGATTCTGCACAATCTGCATTCCCAACCGATCGGTTCATGTGATGAACCGGTCGGCTGAGGTTGCTGAACCGGTCGGTTCAATTGTTGAACCGATCGGCTCATGCATAGAGTGAAACGACCGGTTCAAGTGTTGAACCGATCGATTCAACTGGTGCAATCGAGCAACTTGGGAAAGTAGGATTGGTGAGAATTTTCCTTTCGTTTCAATTGCCCAATTCGATTGGGAATTATATTGGTATTCGATACCAATTGGGAAAGAAACAAGGAAAGTCAATCGGGAACCAACCTGGAACCCCAACCGACCGGTTCATGAGTGAACCGATCGGTTCAAGGGTCCCAAAAGATCGGTTCAGTGGTGAACCGATCGGTTCAGGTCCCCAACCGACTGTTTCACTTGTGAACCAATCGGTTCAGGTTGCGAGACAGTTGTTTTTTTTTGTGGAAAATCCTGAACCCTTCTACTCCTGCTTTATTCCCGTATTGCCGGGCACAGAGAACCCTGTCCCATGACCCGCCTATATATATAGGGTATTGGTGGCTTCTCAGAGTACAACTCAGTGCATGTTGATTGCTCTGCAAAAGTTGTAGTTCTCTCTGGTTTTGGTAACCAAGAGAGAGCCCGAGCAAGTGCTTCCCGCAAAGGGAGGTGCAGCAAGGGAAGGACAACTGCAGTTGCAGTCGACAGCAGGAGAGTGTGTTGGCGACTAGTACGTCAACAGGAGGGTGCGACTCCTTCCACTTCCTTGTGGGACAAGGAGAGTGGAGTTCCAGGTGGTCCGTGTGGACTACTTCAGAGGCGGGAGGACACTGCCGCTCAGGAGGACAACTGTCATCTGACAGTCCGGTAGGAGGAGGAGTCTTCAGTCCTGGTGCGACCAGGAGCTGCACAGACACCGTCCAAGACCGGAGGTGAAGACCGCGCAATCCGCGTGGCATTGTCGCCGAGCAAGCCTCGGGACAAGGTATGATTCACAAACCTTATTTCCTATCATATAGATGTCGACGCGATTCCTTTTGTTCCGGGTTTGGGAGAAAATTTTTTGTTTCCGCTGCTTCTCTGCCTCCTATAAAACCCAACATTTAATTGCTAGGTTGTATATTAAGGAACCTATACACGAAACCGATAAAAAAAGTGTAAAATGTGAATAAAATGGTTTTTAATACCTATGTCCAATCGTAGTTCCAAAAGTATATCTTATACATGAAAATATGGTGATTATCACCTAAAAACCCTAGATTTGGTGATTAACATGTTGAATATATTGAATACTTTTACTTTCTCTTATAATTGGATATTTCTAATATAACGAGGTCCCAGTTATTGATAATGATGATCATGTATATTAGAGTTTATAATTCACTAGATCCATGTACATAGAAATTAGGGTTTGAAGACCTAACCCCAATACCAACCCTTAACCAAAACCCTAGATTCACCCAATTTGTATCACATGAATATATGATCACACGTTAGGATTATACATACATGCAAACTGAATGTTGGTGGGATCTATGCTTGATTGATAGGATTGGAAAAGTACACTTGAAGTATAACTACATGATGAAGGTACACAGTTGTTTATGAATAATCACATATCTCAAATTCTGAAGTTTTCTGAGGATTTCTCAAATTTTGATGAAATAAATTGTCAAATGTTTATTTAGTGTTTGTTCATTGTAGTGCCAATATGAGTACCACATAAAGTAAGCTTTAATAATATAAACCCTTGGATAGACCTACCAAGGGTAGTTCACCTAAATCCAATGATAGGTAGAGAAAGATAATTACACCCAAGGTGGCATGACAAACATGGGTTAGTTTATATTAAAGAAAATACAAGTTCATATGTGAAAATATCTAATTGTTAAGTATATATGTACTTGCACAGTGTTGTATGCACCCATGTACATAGTATATATCAATATACTGATATATGATTTTGTTTTTCAGCTTCTTAGGTAATGTCCATATGTAAAGATATGAAGACACAACGATTCAAATAAAATCAATCGAAGATATTAAGATTAATATAAAGGAGGATTGTTTAGAGATCTTAGTACTTCTTCTCATGTATTGGATAGTTTCCTTAGAATAACTAATGTAACTCCTTAGAAGTGCCTCATTATGAATCTTGTATCCAATCTTTGTTTAATTAATGGACTGATTGATTATTATTTTCTATTTAAAAAATTTGGATTCTGGAAAATTTAGGTATTGTCACTTGACTTTACATTTGGGGAATACTTAATATTGGGGGTCGTTACATTTGGTATCAGAGCCCCAATTTATCAAATAGTAGTTAATAGTTGGTAATTTTAAATGATTCATAGAATTATAAGGAAAATTACCAGGGAATGCGCCATAGATAATGGGGTATAAAATGAATCATGGCTTTGGGGGCCAGCAATTTTTTATTCTGCACCATTAAGTTGGTATGCGAGGGATCTCTAAGCCAATGTGATATTTGTCTGGCCTGAACCTAGGGCTTGCTTGAAGTAATATTTCCCTAAGTTTTCTCATCTCTATTTTTTCCACTTCTCAACTCTTTGCTTATTAAACCCTAACATACACTTCCCTCCTCATCTCAATATATGGTTTCAAGAAGAAGTAGGATTAAGGCATCCTCTACCAATTAATGTACACATATTGTTATATGTTTTTTTCTATAGCAAGGGTAAACCCTAGAAAGACCTAAGTGTGAGTGGGAAAACCCATTTGTCCATAAATTACTTTAGCAATATAACTCAATAGGGTATGAAAACCTTAGTTGGTCAAGGGAATCATAGAACCCTAAAATATGGGGTGTAGTCCCTAACCCTAACCCTAAATCCTAATCCTAGGTAATGGGAATTATACAGTTGAAATAATAACCCTACCAACCAAACCCTAATTAGGGTGAAAGCAAAGAGAAATCCTAATGGGTTTGGACAAGTGATAACACCCAAATCTACACATATTCTCTATGCATTTCATCTATGGTTTCGTGTCAGCCCTATAATGCTCATGTTTTATGCTTTCTTTCTCTCATTAGATAATGTAGTTAGAATAGCCAATAATGTAGCCAATGTAGTCAATTTTGGGACTTGCAGGCACCGAACCAGACAAGACATCTATTTTCTAAAGATTTCTCCCCGACACATGGTTTTTGCGGCAGCTATGAACCAGCCACGATCGTGGCAATCCACCTTGACCACAACCGTGGCAATCATACATGACAGTGGTGCCCATTGCGACCGCGGCCTTTAGAATCGCGACCGCGATCCTCGCCATGACCATGGCCACCTGCCACGACCGTGGCCATCACCTTCGCCACGACCGTGGAAAATAACCATGACCACAGTCTTCACCGCAACCGCGATCCCTCGCCACGATCGTGGCCATCCGCCATGACCGTGGCCAATAACTGTGACTGTGGGCTTCAACACTGTGACCGCAGTCTTCATCTCCAACAACCGTGATCGCGATTATATGCCATGACCGTGGCCAATAATCGTGACTACGGTTCCCAATAACCACGACCGTGATTTTTCCTTCCACAACTGCAACTGTGATGCCTCGCAGCAACTGTGATTCCTCACCATGACCGTGTCCTTTAGCCATGATCATGGCCGACATCCTCCACCATAACTGTGGTCTCTCGCCATGACCGTGGCCCATAACCACGACCACGATCTTCATCGCGACTGCGGTCTTCACTGTGACCGTGATCCCTCGCCACGACCGTGGCAGACTCCCTCCACCACGACCGTGGCCAATAATCACGGTCGTGGTTCCCAATAATCATGACTGTGATTTACGTTCTATGAATCACGACCGTGGTGTTGGCCATGATCGTGGCCGACCCCGCGACCTACTGGACGTGGTCTGCAATCCACCTCTATAAATAGGCGTCTCCTCACTCATTTGAGGGAGGACCTCAACCAAGGATGCCGAGAGGCTACTGCTCTGAGACCTGAAGGTTCCCAGAGGCTCGTGGGAGAGTCCGGAGGTCTGAGAAGGCCAAAGAACTCATCCTGCGCTCTCCTCTTCTGCAAGCTTCCATCCTTTCTCCACCCATCCATCCATTTCTGCCCAGATCTGAGGTGGAAACCCAGATCTAGACCAACCACCATCGTCCTCCACCTCCATTCATCCACCAAGCTGTTGTTTGGGGCAGATCTAGAGAGAGAGAGAGGACCAAGGAGTCCATATCTGATCAAGGAGGAGGACCATAAGATGAGCTCCAACCTATACGGAGGAAAATGAGCGAGAGCCACCTCTCCTCCATGGGCTAAATATCTTCTTCTTCCACTTTCTTCTGTTGTGTTTCTTGGTTTCTTATACAATGATATTCTTCCATCTTTGTTCGGTGCCAACTATGCTTGTCCATGGCTAGTTGAGCTCCTTCTAGGCTATGTAGCCCGTTTTGAGCATGTTTATGTACTTTTGCCTTAAGCAAGTAGATTTATTTTAGATCTAGTATGTTTCTTGTTCTATCTTCCCTTTTTGGTTATGATCTCTAGTTTGGTTGATCTCTTACTTTCTTGAACTGCTTTTTCTACCTGTATCGAGAGATCCGTGTAGGAATGGTTAAGAGAAGATAGTTTGGATCTGAACCTGAGAAGAGGAAGATCCAAGGTATTCTGTTCCTAACACCCCGGAATATCCTAAGACCCGAGAGGGAACTTAGCATATTCTGAGGTGTTGATATATCATTCCTCGAGAGAGGCTTGATGACATATCATTGATGGTTTTAGTCATGCTGCACGAGAGTGAGTGGGATGACCCACAGGAATAGACACGACAGTACGTGCTATGTTTGGATATAGATTGCTTGTTCAGGTGTTCGACGGTTGTCTACACCTGAGAACGGATGCATAGATTGCCCAACTTGTGGTTACATAGCAAGGAACTCTCTTTCTCTGATTAGTAGAATCTCGCGGGGTCTGTTTTGTTTTGTTTTGTTTTCTTTGTTTTGTTTTAAATCGTGACAACCCGCTAGACCAGTTCTAGCACTTACTTTTATCGACTATAGTTTTGGCTTATCTGACTCAAGAATGGAATCTGTGGCATCCTAAATGTCCCCACGTCCCTATGTTCGACCCCGTACATCTACTTCAACCCCATAATAAAAGTTGTGGGGGCCTAGAAGGTTTCGGGTTATAAATTTAAAAGCTTGATTCCTTCCTTTGTCCCACGTTCATTTTCAGACGCGCGAAAAAGACTGATCAACTTTTTGGCGTCGTTGTCAGGGATGTGGTTTTCCATGTTTACACGCCTAAAGGATTTTGTTTTGTCACTATAAGCATGTATATATATGCATAGTTTTTCTTTTGTTTTAAACATACTTGTTCATATATACTTAATACCTTTTTCTTTTTCTTATACCTTTTCAGCCATGGATCTCGCTTTGGCAAGACAAGTTATCTTGTCCACCTATCCTCCCAAGTTTTTCTGTAGTCCCGACTGCTTGCAAATAATTGAAGGTCGTGCTCTATAGCTAGTCGAGTTATACTTACCTCCACTGTCGTCATATGTCGAGATTCCAACAACGGAGACTTCCAGTCAGCCCTCGACTCCCATTCTATCATGGGATCAAGAACTGATTAAGGCAGTGGAGTTGTCTAGGGAAAGTATTCACGCACTCACATCCTTAGCCCCTCATCTCCAAGAAGATGTCGATCCAATGCAACAACTACTAGAAGAGCAGGATTGTCATCTCAAACTAGTCACCAAGGTTGTAGACCGCAGTAGAAGCCTACTTCAAGCTGTTGAGCAAGGATTCGTCCAATCATGCTAGTTTGATGTAGAGAGTCTACAGTGACATTGTGAGGCAGAATTGACAGACCTTGAAGGTGTTGCTGCACAAGCCTGACAACTTCATGAAGATGTTGAACAATGCAATAGGCTTCAAGAGATCGTCAATTGAGTTACCATGGAGTCACAAGCTCTACCGCCTAGAAATGAAGAAACCAATCATCAAGACCATTCCATTGGATCTGAAGAGGAGTATACTTCACCATCCGATTCAGATCATCAAATGGATGCACCGGGGTTTTTCTGTGAAGACCAACCTATACAGGGAAGTTTTTCATTCTATCCAGATGAGCCACCTGATGAACCAATGGAGGAACAAGAATGGGTCTATGAAGATGATGACTCCTATCCTCACTGGGAAAGTCAAACAAACACACTATCAGAAAGTGAAGCTTGTTCTGACGATTCTGATTCAGATAGTAAACCAGGCCAGAGTGATGACCCTCACATTGAGACTTGTCACTTAGCTTCAAGCAGTATGCCGATCATGGTTTGGAACAATCTATATGGTGAGTATGATTATGACTATTCATCTCAGTGGAGCGAATACACTGAGGACAATGAGCTAGAAAACATGAACTTACAATCACCACCATCCCTCAAGGCTTGGTGGAACTCAAGGGAGGTAGATGGACAGTTCACTACAACATGGCTGTTGAGCATGAAGAAACCCCAGACCCCATAGAAGGCGACAAGCTTGGGGTGGAAGAACATCAATCATACTCTTCTGGGGACACTTCATGTTCAGAAGATGATTGGATGACTCAGACTATATATAATAGCTTATATGAGCATCCAACCTCAAGTTCATAGATGGAGGGAGGAGAAATGGATCATACCCAAGTCATTAAACCTATCCCCTCCATCTCATCCTGTGTCGACATCCCATGACCTTCATATTCATATTCATACAATGAAAGGTACCCTGAGGTTGATATGTCGAAGAATTCATCCCAGTGCAGTTCAAGCCACTTCCAGCACAAAGATGACTTCACTGAGTCGCCAGATTTCACTTCACTTCTTCGGACTCAGCAAGGCCAACACATCCTCCTATTCTACTCCTATTATATGGTGGAACCCATCGGCAAGACACATGTGACACTGGTTCCAAAACTTAGGATTTGGGATCCCAGTGTCGGTATCATGGGGCAACCGCCCCCTTTTTCTCTTACCCACCCTCCCGCCCTTTTATTACAATAAATTTTGCTTTTCATGTTCTTGTTAGTTAGTTTCTTTCCTCATGCATCATCTTTAATACTTCAATAACTGCCATTAAAATCATGCATTCCTACGTCACTATTTCAATTTTAAGTCTTGCTCGAGGACAAGCAAACTTTTAAGCTTGGGGTGGTGGGCTTGCCCTTCTTTCTCTTCACCCTTCTAGCATGCATGTTTATTTCCTGCATTTAGTTTTAAAATTTCAAAAAAAATTAGTTTTTCAGCTTTGCAATTATGGCTATATGGTGCGAATCTAATAGATAAATGCTTGACTTTATGCCTAGATGCATAGTTTTCATCTTAAAAATTGCTTGACCTTTTGCTTGACTTGCTCTTTGACTCTTTCCTTGAGTTTGGTAATAAATCTAAGGTTATGTCCCTTTTTCATAGCTTAAAGCTAAATTCCCTTGATCTATGTTGTGAATGGAAAATCCATGGTAAAGGACCGATGGAATGAGCTAAAACACGATCAAAGAATCCTAGTTGTGGATTCTCAAGCTTGTCTCTATTATAAGGATTCTTGAATCATAATTGCAACTTTTCACATAGGTGTCAAGTGGATTATGATGGGCTTTGAGATATAATCATGATGAAATGTTTTCCTTAATGGACTACACACCCTCTCACCTTAGATTGATTCAAAAAGATGAAAAATATAAAAATGTGCAAAAGAGGCTTGGCCGCCCATAAAAATCCCAAAATATCTATATAGTTCTCACCCAAGCCTACAAATAGAATGCATAAGATAAAAGCCTGAGTGTGAACAATAAATGAGCATTGTTTTCTCTTTTAGGAGAGTTGAGGATGGTGCCCAGCCAGTGTATGACTGCACTCACGAATGCGGGCATGTCACACCTGGTAGTATCACTCCAAATGCTCATTAGAGAGTCACTAGGAACCCCTAGGAAACCTATGAGATCATCCCAGTAGCAGGGTTGGTTTGGGCACAGTACGAGGAGTTCATCTCATTGCTTTGGACCAATTGGTTCGGACTGCAGGGACTGTTGCTCACTACATGGACCAACCTGACGTAGATCGGGATCCTCAGAAGTCATTAGAGTCTTTTTGCTTTGTTTCTTAAGGACATGAATAAGTGAGATGCCTGATATTCCTGATTGGTATGCATGGATTCATCGTAATGGCTCATTTCTCATCACCTGTGTGATTACCTATGTGACAATTCTTTCATGCTTAACATTTATGATTCAAATCCTCATGAGTATCGGCGGGCTATAGTGAATTTTCTTAATCTTTCCTGGAAACTCTTTGATCTTGCTTTAGCAAGACTGTAGTTGATTGGTGGGGTTTTGTTCTGAAACGACATGGATCAGCATAATAGATGCTTTAAACTATTTTTCTTATCCTTAGCATTTATTGCCAAGCTTAATTTGGATGTTATCGTTTTTTTATTTGAGCACAGTCTTTCTGGAGGACAAGCAAGTTTTAAGCTTGGGGTAGTTGATAACACCCAAATCTACGCATATTCTCTATGCATTTCATCTATGGTTTCGTGTCACTTTAGCCTTAATATGCCCTATAATGCTCATGTTTTATGATTTCTTTCTCTCATTAGATAATGTAGTTAGAATAGCCAATGTAGTCAATTTTGGGACTTACAGGCACCAAACCAGACAATACATCTATTCTCCAAAGATTTCTCTCTAACACATGGTTTTTGCAGTAGCTATGAACCAGCCACGACCGTAGCAATCCACCCTGACCACGACCATGGCAATCAGACATGAATGTGGTGCCCATTGCGATCGCGGCCTTCAGAACCATGACCGTGGTCCTCGCCACGACCATGGCCACATGTCACGACCATGGTCGTCACCTTCGCCATGACCGTGGCCAATAACCGTGACCGTGGTCTTCACTGCGACCACGATCCCTCTCCACGACCGTGGCCATCCACCATGATCGTGGCTAATAACCGTGACTGTGGGATTCAACACCGCGATCGCGATCTTCATCTCCAATAACCATGACCGTGATTATTCACCACGACCGTGGCCAATAATCGCGACCGCAGTTCCCAATAACTGTGACCGCAATTTTTCCTTCCACGACCGCGACTGTGATTCCTCACCACAGTTGTGTCCTTTAGCCATGACCGTGGTCGACTTCCTCCACCACGACCATGGTCTCTCGCCATGATCGTGGCCCATAACCGTGACCGTGGTCTTCACCGCGATCGTGATCCCTTGCCACGACCATGGCCATCCGCCATGACCGTGGAAGACTCCCTCCACCACGATGGTGGCCAATAATCACGATCGCGGTTCCCAATAATTGTGACCGTGATTTCCATTCTATGAATTACGACCGTAGTGTTGGCCATGACCAAGGGGATAGGCCACGACCATGGCTGACCCTGCGACCTGCTGGCCGCGGTCTACAATCCGCCTCTATAAATAGGTGTCCCCTCACTCATTTGAGGGAGGACCTTGACTAAGGACGCTGAGAGGCTGTAGCTCTGAGATTTGAAAGTTCCTAGAGCCTCGTGGGAGAGTCTGGAGGTCTAATAAGGCTAAAGAGCTCATCCTACGCTCTCCTCTTCAGCAATCTTTCATCCTTTCTCCACCCATCCATCAATTTCTGCCCAGATATGAGGTGGAAACCTAGATCTATACCAACCACCATCGTCCTCCTCCTCCGTTCATCCACCAAGCTGCTGTTCGGGCGGATCTAGAGAGAGAGAGGACCAAGGACTCTAGATCTGATCAAGGAGGACCAAAAGATGAGATCCAGCCTATACGGAGGCAAAGGAGCAAGAGCCACCTCTCCTCCATAGGCTATATCTCTTCTTCTTCCCCTTTCCTCTACTGCATTTCTTGGTTTCTTGTACAATGATGTTCTTCCATCTTTGTTCGATGCCAACTATGCTTGTCCATGGCTAGTTGAGCTCCTTCTTGGCTATGTAGCCCGTTTTGGGCATGTTTATGTACTTTTGCTTTAAGCAAGTAGATTTATTTCAGATCTAGTATGTTTCTTATTCTATCTTTCCTTTTTGGTTATGATTGCTAGTTTGGTTGATCTCTTACTTGCTTGAACTGCTTTTTCTTCCTGTATTGAGAGATCCGTGTAGGAATCGTTAAGAGAAGATAGTTTGGATCTAAACCTGAGAGGAGGAAGATCCAAGGTATTCTATTCCTAACACCCCAGAATATCCTAAGACCCAAGAGGGAACTTAGCATATTCTGAGGTGTTGATATATCATTCCTTGAGAGAGGCTCAATGACATATTGTTGATGGTTTTAGTCACACTGCGCGAGAGCAAGTGGGATGACCCACAGGAACAGACATGACAATACATGCTATGTTTGGATATAGATTGCTTATTCAGGTGTTCTAGGGTTGTCTACGCCCGAGAACGGGGGCATCGACTGCCCAACTTGTGGTTACATAGCCAGGAACTCTCTTTCTCTGATTAGTAGAATCTCGCGGGCTCTATTTTGTTTTCTTTTCTTTTCTTTGTTTTGTTTTAAATTGTGACAATCCGCTAGACCAGTTCTAGAACTTACTTTTATCGACTATAGTTTTGGCTTATCTGACTCAAGAACGGAATCTGTGGTGTCCTAAATGGCCCCACATCCATGTGTTCGACCCCGTACATCTACTTCGACCCCGTAATAAAAGTTGTGGGGGCCTAGAAGGTTTCAGGTTATAAATTTAAGAGCTTGATTCCTTCCTTTGTCTCGTGTTTGTTTCCGGACGTGAGAAAAAGGATGATCAACAAGCCAGTTTGAATACCCCATCTTATGTACCATAGTTACCATGCACACAAGTAGATGGAGTAACACATGCATAATACATGTAAAGGGTCTTCAATTGTAATGTCCAAGGATTTGAGGCCTCAAATATAATGATCTTAAAAGGTATTATTGGACTAACAATATTACCAAGGTGCACCTCCTTTTCAGGGAGCCCATCACTAAAATAATGTTGTGGTTAAGCATGCTCAACCCGTAGAGTACTAGTATGGGTGACCAGTCGGGAAGTTGATACATCTTTCATGTAAATGAGGACAAAGCATGTAGTTAAGGATAGTGGTGGTATGTGGGGCCATTCGTCATTCCTGGAACTCTTCTAGAGCCTTGGGTAATGGGCCCAATCATTTATGTGGGGCCCACATGGGCCTATGGCATGCCGTCTTTGAGCCTTTCATTCTAGGCATGTTGAAAAGAGCTACCCATTGTGATGGAGCCACTCTTGCACTAGTAGCTATGATCTAGAGCTGGGTGTACATAGCCATGTTGGGTTTGCATTGAAATAGGGAATATTATGAGGCCATATAGTTGAGTCTTGATAAGAACGTCAAGAGTCTAAGTGGGGGAGATTGTAACATCCCAAGATTTGAGGCCTCAATACAATGATACTAAAAGGAATTATTGGACTAACCATATCACCAAGGGGCACCTCCATTTCAAGGAGCCTGGTGCATTTTTCCTTACCCCGAGATATACACACCTAAATCCATTGAAGCTTGACTAGATGCACCTCAAGGGCTCAAACACGCTGGGTATTTTTCAAATTTATAAATCCCTAATAGGCTCTTTCACATACACTAACACACTTACCCGCAAGTGCATAAGGTTTTGTCATAGTATAGGAGGGTGGCAAGTTAGCGGTCAAACCCAAGAGAGAAAAGGGGGCACTAGAGCTGAGTTAGTTTTAACTAGGTTCATACTGTGGTGTCTAGGGTTGAAGGGTTTAAAGGTGGATTTTGTTTGATTACACTAATGGTGAACAAGAAAGCATTTAAAGGAGAGAGAAAAAGATCAAAGCCTAAGTTAACCCTAGACAATTAATTCTAATGAGAAAGAGAAGTCAAGTTAAGCAAAAAAGGAACAAACTATACTAAGGAAAGAAAGAAGAGATATACACTACACTAAGATAGCAAACTAAGCAACAAAGCAAACAAAGACCTAGACTAGCAATAATGAGGCAAGATCAAGGCAAGAAGTTAACTAAGCAAGTAAAGAGGTAACTACGCTAACACTAGCCAAACAAGAAGGAAAATAGGGTTTTAATGCAATGAAGGGCAGTGTGGGCTGATTGGGGGATGAAATTATCAATTAGGTTGGAGGTTCTGACATGTGAACATTATACTTTCATTCAGATTACCAAACCAAATAACAAGATAGAGGCTAATAAATTGCCCTAAACTACTAACTGACCATGGATAAGATTGGGTGTATATAGCGGAACAAAGTCCTTAACACCTCCTACCTACCCAGATCAATTAGGTTAGGGTTTAGGTGGAATTCAATTAGGATTTAGTCAAGTTAATATTTCTCGGATAGGAGTTGTTAGGGTAATTAGGGGCCAAGGGTAGTAATGTAAGGTGGAAGTGAGGTTCTAGATCTCACATCACCCACATTCTAGCCTTAAGGCTCCAAGCTAATTACACTAAATGCTCCTATACTAGATACTTAGATCTCTCACATAGGTGTAGGATAATTGATTAACATGTAGGAAGGTGAATAGATAACTAGGGGTCCATTAATTGAACTTATGAGCAATTCACAAAAAGAGCTGCATATAAGCAATTTTCTTATAATCTAGGTGATTTAAAGCACAAACCATAAAGAAATTCATGATGAATGAGATAGAAATAGAACATAATAATTAGAAAATAAAATCATAATGTTTACATATCATTTCCTCCAACATGGTATCAAAGTAACATTTTGAGCCCTAAAAGACCCACCTAAGGGGCCTAGCTACTCATAGAATAAGAAAATATAAGAAGAAATGAGGAAGAATGAGTAAAAGAGTGGATAGACATGATGACCTCAATGAAGACTCCTCCTTCTCCATCTCCTAGCAGCTTTAGCTCGAGCACCTCCCTCTAAGGTGAGTGCATGACATGGATGTATGGTGGAAAGTGGTCAAAAACCCTAAAATAGGTGTTATTAAGGTGGAAGATGATGAAATGGAGGTGAGAGTGGGGGTAAAAATGGGGGAGCTGAGAGTGGTATACTAGTGTCTAAACTCATGCTAGAGCCTCCATCTAAGTATATATAGGTAGTGGGGAAGCGCCGACAAGGAATGGCTCAAGTGGTCAAGCACGGTGTCCCCTAACAAAGGGACCCAATTTTGAATCCCAGTTGCCACCTTGATTTACCACCCTCCTGGGTGTTCAGCCTCCGCAACAGGCATGGGAGAGGGGGGGAATCTTTCTCTCTTAATCCCATAGGTTATGGGGAAGCACTAGGTTAATTGGGGGTAAAATGGGAAGTGCAACGAAGAAGTGTTGCTAGGTTTGTATGTAGCACGACCATGCTGGGAAGCACAACCGTTGTGGGTGTGGGTCAGAATGCTCATAGTGCAATGGAATGGGTGAGGTGAGAATTGGTGCAAAATCACAAGAGAATTTGTATTTGGAATGGTTGGTGAAACATATGTGGTGATCACCACGACCATGGCAAGGCATGGGTAGCACGACCGTGGTGGTCACCATGACATTGGTGGCTTGGAGAGGCTCTACCCATTCTTAGTGGAACGCCCATGTTGATCTGTTGGCCACACAGCTGTTCTGGGTCATGATCGCATGACCATGCTATGCAACACATCTGTTCTGCTGACTTGAGTCTTCAATGCTTGAACTTGGTTTTTCTTTGTGAATTTTCTTGGGTTAATAGTGTCGTTCTATGATACCACATCTGTGCTGGTCTCTGTATCAACACTTGGCTCTTTTACTTGGTGTTTCCTTGGACTTCTTTGCTTCAATGGACTCTTGGCCACTATAGATAGGTTGAGAGATCCTTGGACTTCACTTTGGTCCTCTATATGGGTATAAAAACCCTAGGATCATTCTTTCTCTCTCTCTCTCTCTTCCATCCAAGAGTGGTCTAAGTACATGAAAAACATGCAAATAACATCCATAGATGAATTTTACACAAATAAGCATATTAAGGGGATTAGTATGTAATCTAACAGAAATAGATGTGATTGAAGTGCAATAAGACACAAGATGGAGCGCTAAAATCGGGTTGCATTAGAGCCCATCACTGAAATAACTTTGTAGTTAAGCACACTCAACCTAGAGTAGTACTAGGATCAGTGACCAGTCGGGAAGTTGATTCTGACTTGCATGTGAGTGAGGACAAGGCATGCAGTTAAGGCTAGAGGTGGTATGTGGGGCCAGTCATCATTCATGAAACTCTGCTAGAGCTTTGGGAAATGAACCCAGGCATTTACATTAATATACATATGAAACATATGTACCAATGGTTATATAAGAGTAAACATAAGGTCCTCAACTTACATTTAGGGGTGTCGTCCCGACCTTGGGTGGGTCAAACCTACAGTAGCAAAACACATATGAGGTAGAGATAACCTAAAACTTGTGGGTCAGGTTGTGGCTAGAAATCCTAACCTCCTACAAAAAGGCACCCTAGGTTAGGATGTCCTTGTAAGAACCCTAACCTATCTTAGTGCTTGATTGTGTTTTCTTTTCTTAATAAGATGCTTAAACCTTAATCTCATCATAACCTTAATCTCATCATATGATGCACCTTAATAACATGTGACATGCTTATGTTTTTAGTTTGGTCATGTTTGGTTGATGTTTGAGCTAGTTATGCTTGTTTTGTATCAAGTTGCAATTTACCTATGTTGAGGGTCTATCTTGCAATTTGTCACATGTAGGTTGTTCCTTTTGTGACTTAGCATCATGAGAGAGAGAATGATTCTTAGGGGAACCTTGTCAGGACCTTGGTTGATGATGTGGCATCATGAGTTGATTCTAGGGTTTGCATGATTTCCTTGGTTGCATGAGTTGTTGTTGTCGACTTTGATGTTGTGAACTTTGTAGCTACCATGTGTTTTGTGTTCTTGAGGAGTGCTTGGACTGATACACCTTGCTTTGGGTGGTGTTTGTAGGACCTTGGTGCCCTAGCATGTGTTTTTGTTGCTAGGGTTTGTGATTTTGTGGAAGTGTTGCAACTGTTTGGTTTTGGTGACCTAGTGTAGCAGTTGCTACCCTTGGTTTTGCTTTGACCTTGTGGGTGTAGTGGACCTAAGTGGTCACTACTCTACCTTGTTCTTATCACCCTTTGTTGTATGCATCTCTAGAGTGCTTGCATGGCTGATCTTTTGAGGGACAAGTGTCATGAGAGTATCCAATATCTTGATCCTCATATCTTTCACCTCCCTCCTACTCTTGAGTGTAGAAACCCTCTCTTTCACATGTAAGTATTCCTTTTGAATCTCTTTTTCCTCTCTTCTTGCTTGAGTTTGGCCTTGAGCTTGGTGAGCAAGAGAAGGTGTTGATCTTGGAGCTTGGTGGTCGGTCACCTTTGCAAGTGGCGATCTTAGGCTTGATCATCTTCTTTGTGGTGGTTCTTGGTAATCTTCCTTCTTGGTAAGTAGTTTCCTACCCTTGATCTCATTTCCTTTGAACCCTACCTCTTCCTTTCTCCTCTTGGCTGTGAGACTATGGATCACCATGGTGGATATCTTGAGGAACTTCTCTCCATGGAGGTTGAGATATGGTTTGACCATGGTAGTACCTAAGTGAGTTGAAGCTTTCCTATTTCTTCTCTCTTCTTCCTTGTTTGGCCTAGGGTTGTGTTTCCTTCTTCTTGAGCTTTCTTTTGACCTTGGTGTGTTCTTCTTCTTTTGAGGTGACCTTATTGTTCATGGAGTTGATCATAGTTGGAGCTTCCTTTTCTCTCTTGGAGCTTGTGGCTTTGGATCTTGATCTTCATCTTAAGGTGGGTTATATAACTTTCCCCTCTTCTCTAATTGCACCATATTATTGCATAGGTTACTCTTTCTCCTTAATCCTAAATATTGCACCCAAAATATTAGTGATGTCAGATGTTGTTGCCTCTTGCATGCATCATGTTTGTTGGTTTTAATACCATGTTTTGGTTTGGTTTTACATGATGTTGGAAGTCTTGGATTTGGTTTACATGAGTCAGTCATTTGGCTACTAGATAATCTTGGAGGAGGTCGTTTTAGGGTTTTTTATGTGTATCTTTCTTGGAGTTTCTTCTATGGTGATGCATGAGTTTCTTGGTGTGTCTCTTCTGTTTTGATCGACATGTTTCTTAGAGTTAACCGTCTGTTTGATCGTTACATGTTTCATGTTTTGAGGGTCACTATGTTGAGTGTGCTCACTCTTTGGTTGCTACATTTGTTTTTGTTCACCTTGAGGTTGCTACATGCATAGAGTTGTTGCGGCTGCAAGGCCAACCATAACCCTATCAGGGTGGTCACTACAAGTGTTGGTCGTTACACTTGGTGTGTTTAGAGGGTGATACACCTAGGGTGGTGTGCATGGTTTGGTCGCTACCTATGGTGATGTATTTCGGTCACAACAAAGTGTTGACCTAGTGTTGGTCGACACATGTGAGACCTTAATGGTCACTCCATATGGTTTATGTTGAACACTACATATGATTGTTTGGTATCTCCACATACCTAGTTTGGTACCAAAACATGGTTCTTGAGTATGGTCTCTACACTTGCATGAGTGATGGTTTCTACCCCTTGAGCTTTGAGTGGTCGCTACACATGGTCTACTTTGGTTAGTTGACACTCATGTTTTCATGTGTGGTCACTAGATATAGGGTGTAACCTGGTGCGTTTCCACTAGAGGTGCAACACACTAGCCGATTTGACCCGACTAGATGCGCCCCACGAGGTCGGACACACGTGATGGGAATTTTCTTTCAAAATTTATAAGACCTAAACTAGCTACCTACATCTACTAAAACACTACACCCACAAGCGCACGGGGTCGTCTCGTAGTATAGGAAGGTGGCAAGTAAAGGGTCGATCCACAGGGAAAAGAGGGGGCACTAGAGCTAGGTTAGTTTAGTTGGGTTCCTACTGTGGAGACTAGGGTTAAGGGTTTAAAGGTGATTTTGATTGTTAAACTACTATGAACAAATGAGGAATTAAAGGAAAGAATGAAATTTATGTTAACCCTAGGTTAGATTAAGACTAAGCAAGCAAGGAAAGACTAAGCTAGGTATGAAAAGGAAAGTTACACTAAGGAAAGAAAGAGAGAAGAAGTGCTATTAAAGAACTAAACTAACATGAGTGAGGCAAGAACAAGGCAAGCAACTGACTAAGCAAGAAAAGAACTAATTAAGCTAAGCACGCACAAAACTAGGGTTTTAAGCAATAAAGAGAGGTGTGGGCTATTTAGAGGTATGAATTGATCACTTAAGTTGGGGGTGACATATGAACATTATGATTTCATTTAGATCATCCAAACCAAACAACAAGTTAGAGTCTAATGGATTAACCTAAGCTACTAACTAGCCATGGATATGCTAGGTTGTGTATAGGGGAACTAGTCCCTAGCACCCCCTACTACCCTTACGAGGCTCAATTGGGTTAGGGGTTAGGTTCAATCCAATTAGAGTCTAATCAAGTCTAGGTTTCTAGATTAGACATTCCTAGGGCTATTAGGGGCTGAGGGTAGTAATGGGGGGTGAAATTAGGGTTTTGGACCCCAATTCCCCCACATTCTAGCCTTGAGAAGGCTCCATGCTAATTTCACCAGAATTACCTAATCTAGCTACTTAGATCTCTCACTTAGGTTTAGGGAGATTGATTAGGATGTAGGAAGATGGGAGGCAACCTAGGGATCCAAGAATTGAACCTAGGGGCAAATCCCAAAATTCACACATATAAGCAATTTGCCTAAATTCCTAAGTGATTTCACACACAAATCAACAAGCAATCCATGGAGAATGAGATGCAAATAGAATATAATCATTAACAAATGGAATTACAATGTTTACATGTCATTATCCCCCAACATGGTATCAAAGTAACATAATTTCCCCCAAATAGCCCACCCAAGGGGACTAGCTACTCATAGACATGGAAAATATAGAAAAAGAGAGAAGATAAAGGAAGAAGTAGCCATGGAGCTCAGTGTAGATGAAGGACTCCTCCTCTCCAGCAGCTGCAAGGTCGTCCTCCTCCTTCTTCTTGGATGGAATGGAGTGGGATGATGGTGGGAAGTGAATGGAAGGCTTAGATATGGGGGGTTATGTGGTGGAAATGGTGAAATGGAATGGATTTGAGGTGGAGGTGAAGTGAAATGGAGTGGATGGTGATTTGGGGAGCTAGGAGGGGTAGAACGTAGCTAGCCCCGTGCCCCAGACGCCACCTAGGTATATATAGGTGTGGGGAGGAAGCACTAGGTCAAGTAGGGGCAAAATGGGCAAAATAGTGAAAACTAGGTGAGTTTTGTGAGTAGCACGGTCGTGGTGGGTCACCACGGTCGTAGTGGGTAGGGTAGGCCATGGTCGTGGTGGACGGAGCACGGTCGTGGGTTTATTCCATCAAAGTTACAGGGTTTTGGTCAATTTTGGGCTGAAAAGGCCACGGCCGTGGTGACCGAGGTGGTGTGCCACGGTCGTGGTGTCTGGCACAGCCGTGGTGGGCTTGGTGGAGGTGGTCGTGGTGCTGCTGCACGGCCATTTTGCTCTGCTGTGCCACGGCCATTTTGCGGAGCACGGCCGTGGTGTCTACCCATTGCACGGCCGTGCTGCTCTGCATGGCTGTGGTGCTCTCTGCTTCACTTGAATGTTGAACCTGTTGATTTCTAAGTAACCTAGCACGGCCGTTCTGTGGTACCACAGTCGTGCTGGGTCCAATTCGGCACTTTAACTTGGATCTTTGGCTTTTCTTGGACTTCTTTGTTTCAATTGATCTTTGGCCACTAGGGGTAGGTCGAGGGAGCATCGGACTTCACTTTGGGCCTCTCTAAGTGTAGAGGAACCCTAGGATTGCCCCTTCTCTTTCTCTTCCATCAAGCGTGGTCCAAATGCCTGAAAAACATGCAAATAATGTCCATAAGTGCATTTTATACAAATAATCATATTAGGGGGAATGACATGCAATCTAACAGGTATAGATGTGATTGAAGAGCAAAAAGACACAAGATTAAGCCCTAATATAGGGCTGAATCATAACCCTAATGGTCACTACAGTGCCTTATCTCCATGCTCGACACATGTTGATGTTTACATGTTGGTGATGTATGATCGGTTGTTCTCCAAGAATGTGGGAATGATGTACCATGGTGGGTTATGATAAGTGCTACATGAGAACCCTAACCCTAATCAAGAATACATGATGTAACATTTATCTTGCTTGAATTGTTTACTATGTGATGATGTTTCTCTCTCCTACTTGTGTAACCTTAACCTTATAGGTGGAATAAATATCATAGCTAGTGATCTCTATGGTGTATATGATATGATATAAGGTGATGAGTATGAGCCTTTATGAGGCATGGTGAGATAATGATGATGTATAGAGAGAATTTGATTGGGTCTTATGACCTAGTAGAGGCGCAATGCCTAATGTGAGGTGATATCCTTTACTGATTTCATGAGGGATGGTTATCCCAGGATGATTTCACAATGATGATGGCCTTGTGTGGCAATGGTATCATGAGATGATGTGACAAGTATATACCTCATATGTTTTATATCTTCCGGAGTTGTAACCTACCTTTATCTTTGTAGAGTTTGTTTGGGGTGTATATGTTGTAACTTGTTTGATGTTAAAAGACACCCAATTGGATTAACTAATCAAGTAAAACCCTAATCATGTAGATGCCTTGTGCCATAGATCCATCTTCAATGTCAGTACTTGTTGGATGGTGAAACGGGTTCTCCCTTAGTGGAAGCTCAGAATCATATACTGTTGAGTATATGCATTTCACTGGGATGGTTGCGGTCATGCCCGGGTAGGAGATGGTCAAGTTTGTATCTCAAATAATTTGATCTTTTATATATGATAAATTTTGAGGATGTATATGGTCATACCTCGGCAAGAGTGTGGCTACGGTCTTAACTCAATTTTCACTAGTGTTGTGCCTATATACCAAGGAAAACTAGGCTATTTTGTTGTTGGTGTCTATATGTCACTACGGTGGAGTCAGACTGACCAAGGGTATGGGAGATCATAGGAGTCTGGATTTCCTAGACCTTTTCTGGCATTGATTTTGAATTAGCAGTGGTTTGTTGGAGCATGAGTGGTATACCTCATCTCCTCAGGGCGTAATAAAAGATGTAATTCAGACGTGTAGTATATTTGCTTAGGGTCAAACACAATTCACATTGGATGACCCCTTGCCTTGTTTCTTATGATGTTCAGTTGATGAGGTTATACATGTTCTTCATATTCCTTCTAAGGGTATATGATGTTCTACTGCTCAGTTTTAGATGCTTAAACTGACTAAATTTCTTAAATAGTGTTAACTTGTTTGCTTATATCATTTAGCTAAATCCCTCATCTTGATAATAATTCTATCTTCCTATTTAGTTTATTTGTGTTAATAATAGTTGTTGGCAGAGAGTTATAACTCTTGTTGGAACATTGGTCTCAACATGTGGGTTTCCACACCTTTTAGGCAGTCGTGCACGATGAGGTAGAGATCGTGTGGTTGAAACTGAGAAGTAAGAGGAGCCGTAGTTGTTGAAGGTTGGTTATGTTGCTTGTGTTGTAGTAGAGTCCTATGTGTTGTCCTTGTACTCTCAGGTACTTGGGGGTGTTTTCTAAGTGTTGTACATCGATACAGTTTTTGGCAGTATGCCATGGTTGTACAGATATGGCTTGTATATGCAAACAAGTTATCATATGTAACAGGTTTGTGACAAGTTATCCATTCAGCATTGATATGTAATATCTTCTAGCATGATATATGATACAAGAGGAACACCCTATGGACTCAGATGTAATACGTTTCAACTTTTGTGGCTATATGGAATAAGTTTTAATTTACCCAGTTTATGGTAATATGTACGTTTAGTATTAATTTCATGCTTTGTTTTGAGTTATCTCACTCGTGTGGCTTTGGGTTTGTCATATGAAAAGGTTGGTATTAGATCTCTAGGTTTGCTGAGTCTATAGGGACATAGGACTATGGTTTGTGTCTATTCTCTTATCATCTGACATATTTAATGGTAACTTATGCTTATGTAGAAGAAGAAGAGAAAGGAAGAGATATGCCTAGAGAAAATGAAGAACATGTGGAGAGCAGTGTTGCTACATTAGGAGGTGGTGCCAGGAGACAGAAAAGAGATGATGGAGTGCTTGAAGTGCCCCATTTTGACCCTGCGGTCATGGAAAACCCTGCTTTCTGATCCATGTTTGGACAGTTCATGACCAAGATGACACATATGGCAGATAGAATGCCCGTACCCCAATCTAGGGTCATGATCCCCAATGCAGAATCCTAGGGTTCTAGAAAGACCTTTGAGAGGCTTTGATGTGTTGGAGCATTGGAGTACATTGGTATGGAAGATCTGACAGATGCTGACATGTGGTTGACCATGTTGGAGAAGGCCTTCAAGATCCTCAATATCCTTAAAAAGGATAAGTTGAAGCATGCAGTGTACCTATTGAAGGGGATGCTGGCCATTGGTGGGCCATTGAGGAAGAGAAGAGGCCTCAAGTGGTGATTAATTGGGAAGAGTTTTGGTGAGATTTTTTGAGTTGATACTTCCCGAAGACCTATCTGGATGAGAAGATCTTTTAGTTTGAGAAGATCTGATAGGAATCTATGATGATCAATGAGTATGAGGTCAAGTTCATGGAACTTTTGAATTTTGTCTGCATATGATTGTGATTGATAAAGAGAGGATCATGTGCTTTGAGAAGGGTTTGAGTTTTGAGTTGATGATGATGGTATCAGCTTTAGAGAATAGGGAGTTGGGATTCAGTGAGGGAGATATAACGATCAGCTGGGGAGAAGCATGAGGTGAATTCCAAGAAGAGACTAACATAATATCAGGGACAATCTTCTAGAGGATAGCACAATATCAGGGACAATCTTATCAAGGCTTTAAGAAGCCTAGGTTTTCAACACCTCAGTCAAAACAAAGTTCGGTGGTCCCATCTCAATCTTTGCCAAGCAAGGGCAGAGGTTGTAGTTTTTCACTGGAAGGAGCTCACAATGTGGCATCAATGTTAGTGACAGGGCTGTCTACGCCACGGTACGAGACCAAGACTTGCCACAAGTGTGGAAAAGTACAACATATGAGATGGGAATGTCTTGTAAAGGATGATGAGGTGACAAATAGTTGAAACAGATTCAACAAGGGTCACAACAGTGATAATTCAGTAGTGACGGTGGCAGATGATGCGATCAGGCATCACATGTTGGTTCCTCTAGACAGGTTAGCAGAGGACGGGGGTGACAACAAGCAATGGCTTGATTCTGTGTTATGTGTCATCTGGAAGAAGTAGTCAACCCTCAATTCATGATAGGTTAAATGGAGTTAGTTCATTATAATTTGTCTTCTTCCTACTTTATATCTATTTTGGTTGACCCGGGTGCGACACACTCTTTTATCACTAGAGAAGTGATAACTAGTTTTTCTTTTCCTATTAGTCATATATCAGATAGTCTTCACTTAGAAACTCCTTTGGTTGGTTCCCCTGAAGTTGCGGGAGGTGTGTCCATTCTACGTTCTTTCTTTCTCAGGATGCAACATTCAAGTGGATCTCATACCACTTGATATGCATGGATTCAATGTGATCCTTGGGATGGATACTTTGTACAATATAGGGTGATCTTTGTAATGACCCCGCCTCTTAGTAACCCCCAATTAAGGGAGACCAAGAGGTCAGATTCGTTATCCCAATTTTCGGATCAAGGGTTCAACAAATAATCGATAATAATTATCAAATTCTACTAAACTAAACTAAACTGAAAGGTTGTAATAAAGTAAAACTTTGCATACCTTTTTTTTCTTTCAAACTGAGGGTAACTACTTATATCCATAACTGGAGTCTATTCTAACTAATCATCCTTTGTACTTTAATCCTCATTTAAATCCACACATTCCACTTTATTGTTTTTTCTTTTCACTTGTACCTAAAACGCCGACAAACAAAACGTCGATCAGTATAAAGCTGGTATGTGGGGGAAACAATAATCGTGCAACTATGATAACAATGTTATCAACCAATTATCATTTAACAACCAAGATTACATTTTAAGCAATACTACTCAATCCTTACCTATCCCCTATCTCTGTGCTATCCCTGCAGTGGACCTGGATACTACCTCTCTCTATGGTAGATCCTTACCCCCATGGCCCTACCTCACAGGTAGCCAATACTTAGGGTTATAGAGTCGCATGGCCTTACCCAAAGGTAGCCCAATCCCTGACTCAAGGTGACTTGATGGACCTACCCCATTGGTAGCCATGTACTAAGTCATCCAATGACCTGATGGACCTACCCCATAGGTAGCCATGTACTAGGTCAAACTATTAAGCCACAGAGGGGACTAGGATCTGAGCTAGTAGGAACATATCTTAAGTGATAGTCATATCCACATTATAGTTTGCATGAATTAAATTCATCCAACAGTTTAATTTAAGTCATCGAGGCAAACTTCAGAAAACCTCGAAAAAATAATTCGAGATATTCATAAGCGTAACCACATACCTGTTAGACATATTTGAGAAAGAATCAACCAAGAAGGGAAATCCAATCAAGCAAGTACAAGAGTCCTAAAATCACATCCAATTCTTTTTATCAAAATTTATTCAAACCATCTTGCTACTTAAGGTTTCTATTCTTTTTTTTAGGATTTCTACCTCTTTTAGGGTTTACTTTGCAATTAGGGTTTTTACTTCATTTTACTCTTTTAAACCTTAATTTCTCATCTATCCTTCAAGAAAGTTATTAAGGTTACCTTTTAACAACATATAACCTTAATTTTAGAAACAACACAATTAATCATCAATTAAGTCCATTAAGCCTCTTTTACATTAAAGCTACCATTTTTATCCTTTTAATCGACGACAAGATCATTATGCTCCTTTATCATCAATTCATGGTTCATTATGATCTAATTTACATATGAACTCTATTTGTCATTAATTCTATCTTTATCCATTAGAAAACCCTAATTACTACATTAAGGGTATTTATCCACAATTAAGAAGTTTTATACTCAAAATGGCTTAGAATCATCAAATCTTAACATTATTCACTATTTTGAATAATTAAAACCATTAAGAGTCACATTTACTAATATTAGGGTTTCAAGGCCCATTAAAGCATATTTATGCACAGGAAACTCTAAATTAACCAATTACATGCAAAGTTCATCCTTTTTGTGTTTATAGTACCTTTTTACAATTAATAGGTTAATATCAACTTTAATCATTCATTAAACCCTATTAAATACATTAATCATCTCCAAATAGGGTTTATTAATCTTTAATTCATTAAAGTTGATAAATTACACTACTTTTCGAATTGCAATAGGAATTAGCCTTCAAATATATTTTTATTATATTCCTCTCATTTTTCTGAGCAAAATTCATATATTACACGTATCCATCCGAGCTACGGTTAATTAGATATGAATTATGAAAAATTAACTTACTTTGGGCCAATCAGAGCACGCCAAGTGTCCTACTCCATGCAACGTTGTTCGATTCAGTTGAAAACATAATTGAATGATGAATTTGCCCCTGTCTAAGTGGTCGGCTCTTCATACCCAGGAGGGGTACATCCGTCCAACGACCACCTACCCTTCATCTACCTCGCGACAGCCTAACGGCGCCAACCTATAGCGCATCGGAGGTCTGTCTTTCCCTCCTCTGGGCTCGGGGGTGGCCGTCCATGGCCGCCCCAGCTCCGATACACCCTGTCGCCCTCGGGGCACATCCAAACTGTGGCCAAAGATGGTTGTTCTTGAGCTTGATCTTCCTGCGATTACTGTTGCGGTTTGCTGCAGTTCTGCAGACATATGATAGAGGTCGCCTGAAGGCTAGGGTGGGGTTGGATAGCCGATCCTCCTTGGATCGCCACGGATGCTTCTTGCCTTTAACAAGACCACACTACCACCCTTCATGCTCTTGGGATCGCACTACACCTTCTTGGTTAGGGTTTGTAGGGAAAGGAACAAGAAGAAGAGAGGGGATACGTGGAACTCCTCAGAACTCATCCCTGAGCTCTACCCCTTATATAGGGGAGGGTTTTCACACCCCAAGATGTGCATCCACAAATATGCAAGGTCTTTTCCCAATAGGAATCCAATTCCTTCATTCGGAAGTGAGCTTTCTCTCTCCTTACTATCCCTTTGATATTTCTTATTTCTTGGATAATTAGGAATTCAAAATTCCTCTCACTTATTCTCTTTATTCTTGCTTTTTAATCCATTGGCATGAATTTCTATTTTCTTTTAATAGAAATTACTTCTTTTTTAACAATACCCCAAAATCATTCATTATGCATCATATTATCTTCTTATTTGACATTATTGGTATTTTCTCTTTCCTCTTTCTTCATTGGGGCTCCTTGGACCCCAAGAAACTCTAAGATTTCGAAATTCCTTCATAAGGATACTTATTATCCTTCTAGATGCATCAATATTCATTATTTCACATTATCTTGTTTATTTCGTATTAAAATATCTCTTTTTGACGATTTCTCTTTATCTTTCTTTTTATTTTCCTCATTGGCATTCCATTTAACATTAGGAATCCTTTAGATATGAAAATCCATCAAGGATAACTCAACTATACCTCTTTTCACTTATTTTCCACATTTTATCATTGTTTTCAATTTCTTTCTTAATAAAGAAATACTTAATTGGTCTTTTCTTTTCTTTGTGTATTATTTTTGCAACTTTGGACTCCTTGGGACCCAAGGAACCCAAGAGGCACGAAATCCACCTTTGGATTACATACTTTTACCTTTTGGAGGTTTCTACATTTTTCTTTTCTCCATTTCTTATTAATAATGGAGTTCCTTTTGTCTCTTCCTTGTTATTGGGCCCAATAACCAATAAAGCCCACAAAAAAATCATCAAGGCTATTGTAAACGAAATCCATTTATTCAAAACAAATCATATCTTTATTTGTTCAAATATCTTTAATATGAGAAATCACATTTCCCACCAAATGAACCCAAAACTGGGGTTGTAACATCCTTCCCCTCTTATAGGAATTTTCCCCTCAAAATTCCATCAAGCAAACAAACATTTCAGGATAAAACTTTTCCATGTCCATCATTGGCCCCTATGTGGCTTTACCTTATCTATGGCGCTTCCAAAGAACCTTTATCATCACATATTTTTTTTCTCTGAGATCTTTCACCTTGGCATCTATAAACCTCACAGGTGACTCAGGTCATTTCAGTCTCCATTGGGGCTCACTAGGTTCATTACTCTGTACATGGTCTAGGTACCTCACATAGTGCTCTAAATTGGATACATGGAGCTCATCACACATCACATTATCCTGAGGGGTAAGGGCAACACTTAACCTTCTCCACTAAACCATGTCAAAAGAACCCATGCATCGGGGACTCAGCTCTCTTAGCTATAACTTAGAGGGGTCAGATTTCATGTCACATATTCCCCCACAGTAAACTACATGTCAGTCTACTTTGCATCAGCTTACGACTCATGTCGTCCCTGGGCTCCTTATATCCATTGCACGATCAAATCGACTTCATCTGCACACATTGTGGTCCTTTCTTGACCTTTGCGAGGTCCCTTCACCAACATCATCTTAATGAAGTGGTGACCGACACAACCTCTCTTACAGAACTTCCTTACAACCTGATACTGGCTATGTTGGTTATCATCATATTTTACCGAAGACAAGAATTGTCTCCATGTATCACCCTGAACGAGCACACATGCTCTCATCATACCCTCTAGTCTGCATCACACTAACCATTAGTTAGGGGTGATAAACGGTACTACATCGAGTTTTTCATGTACCTACTTCCACCTTATGGAAGTGAACCTTTAGGTCATACTCAAGAACTTTTGAACTTGCATCATGGTGTAGTTGAACCATCTCTCTCATATGTAGTTCAACTAGATCTGTCCCTTGACAATACTCTTTCTTTCTTATGTCATCTAGGTAAGACGATCTACCATAACCCATATTGCATCTCGACCTTCCTTGGTCTAGGGGAGACTTACAACATCCATAATGATGATCTCCCATTCCTTCTCAGGGATTCTTTATCCTCTATGTCAAAACACTGGGTTACTGGTGTTCGTCCTTCATCTCCCAACTTGCATGGAAACACACCACATGCAACTTTATCTTAGGCATCCAAAATACTATTGTCACTTATTATCTTGGTAGTACCACGGTATATGGTGATCTTAAATCATGATCTCCCATATTGTCATGATTCCTTAAGATCAATTCCTCAAAAACCCTAAACCACTCTAAACGGGGTTTCCACACCTTCCTTTTCAGTGAAGTGCATCTGAGGTTCTACAACCATCCTTTCATTGCATCAAGGACTAGGATGGCTAACCAAACAACCACTAACTTGTTCAACATATCTTGTTCCATATGAGTGTTAGCCAAACTTTCTCTTTTTCAACTTAGGGTTAACCTAACAGCCCCTTCCAGCCTCTATCTAAACTAGGCATTTGCATCTCATCCAGAGCATCTATTACCACTACACATCCTTAGGTGTTAGGTAAAGTTGAAGACATACACCTCCATGTATTCCACTTATTATCTCATCTCAGCTCTAGGTCTATCTTCATCAAGAAAACTCTAAGCTTATTCTCTTGGTTTTTTGAACTTAACCTTGTATGACTCATATCTCATGATAAAACATTCTCATAAGATGACTACCTTGTCTGTAAACCATCGATGTATCATTCACTCCATAAGGGCATGTTATCCTTCTCTATCCTCATACCTCATAGTAACGTTCCAACTCACATCATCTTTTATCATTGGTGTATGGCATGTGTATTGTCCTATCTCTCACTCCCATAACAAGAGGAAATAAGCATTTGGTTGCAGTCCAAATATAGAGTTCTTCCTATTCCAAGAGTAGAGATGGTACATCCCACCCTGCCAGTACACCTTTAAATCTTAGTTGAAATGTGCATCTTATGTCTCAACATCATTCTCGATATCAAAGTTACTTCCATGGGAAAACTAGTCTCAAACCTACTTGTGTCCACACACATTCCTCAGTCATCTCCTCTAGGTCTATAGAGTGTCGGTACTTTTAGGGTCATCCCTCTTCCCTCATGCATCTAGAGAGTGCCCTACTCATCAACCATTTGGGTCCTATGAGTTCATGAAGTTGATCAATCTCCTAACCCATGGCCCTCAGACAATGATAGTTGTTACCTCCCGACCCTATGGTCATTTGCAACTAGGGAATTAGGCAAGTCCTACTTCCATAGGTCTTATCCCTACCTAGTCCTAGGATAGACTTAGGATTCTATTATAGTACATGTCCATCTTAGAACCTTACCCAAGCCTTCATCATCTCTCTCTCTACATTCATGGGCGGACTTCCATCCTTTCATAGGGGTCATGGCAACCCGTCTACCTTGGTCAGGCCCCTTATTAGTTACCTCCATGGTAACACATCCACATGAACTTAGAGATGGTTATATATGGGTCTATAGGTTCATTCTCATACTATGCACTTTTCACTTAGCTTCTCAAGATCCTATGAGACCTCTTTAGGTTTCCTCAAACCCACCAAACGGGTATACACCCTTTCAAAGGGTCCCTCTCCCTGGATGGGAGGAAACTACAACTCTTGACAACAAGGTCACAAACATCCTTCGGGGTTTCTATTCACATGAGCATGCTCAACCCAGCAGCTACTAAGGCACAAGCAGACCACTTACTAAACCATTCTAGGTCCTACTTGTTTTCTTTCCTCAACACTGGATCATGATCATACCTTCCCATGTCATCCACTTAACTGTGAGGGATTCATCAAACATACCCTAAACTTAAGGGGTTTCCTTTATCCTCTAAACATGAGGAGTACCATGCTCAAGTCTATATAAACTCAAACCTTGTCATGAGCATCAGGTACACCACTTCCCCTCTTAGGCCTAGGAACCCTTGGTTCACTTCTCTGATGTCCACTGTCTGCTCAACCTCTTAACCACAATCCAAACATGTACAAGGTATGACATGCACTTCCCATAATCCTTCTGCTTGAACAACACTTTAGAGTGGAGTCCTCCTCAAGGACAACCAACAAGGTATAAGGTCTCACAACCTGTTACTAAACCTCTTCATGGTTTGAGGAACTCTTCTTCTCATAGGTATAGAGGTACCAACAGCCTCATCCTCTCTTTAGGGTTTGGTTCCTCTAATGGTAACCAAGATATCATCAGCATGAGGCAACCACTATCATCCACTTAGGTCACATCATCCTCAACTCCCTACTTTTCCTCATATCTCAGAGTCTAGGCTTCCAACCTTCTTGCATGTATCCCGCTCCTCTCTAGAGATAATCCTACAAACAACCTTACTACCCGAGGTCCTTTATCCATGAAGGTGGAGCAAGATTACAAGCATACCTCTACATGGTGAAGCCTATGTTCAAACTTATGTTCACTCAGGATTATCTTTATGCTTATCTCATAAGCTATCTATCATACTATCCTGGCCAGGGTTTCCACCTACTGCTTGCACTATTGATGTATATTGGGTGCCTACTATGCCATGCTCATATAAGCTCATGGGGTTTCTATAGGTCCTTCTCTGACCTCATCAATGAAGGAGCTATCCTTCATTCTAACATGCACGACCCTTCCCAGGGTTGGGTCACCAGAGGTACTTGGTCATCCAACCTCTCATGGCTCTAAGGCATGTCTATCCAAACACCTGGTCTACCATGACGTCTGACTCATCATGTCATCTCTCTCTTTAACCTTCACTTAGGGTTAGGGTTAACATCATCCTCAGAGGATGTACCAGGTCTCTACTTGTAATGGAGATCTCTACCTCCAAGACGAACTCTCTCTTTACTTATCCTCCTGACAAGAAGGTCTAGCCTCAGGTCTCTCCTTATGTCATACGGCCTAAGCATGTATCTATTCTTTAGTTTACGATTAAACTATTAATCTTATGTCCATGACATCTTATTTACATGCTTTTTATTAATTTGGTCAAGGATTCCTTAAACCTTATCAACCTTACCCAAACCTCAAGAGGGTGAGGAAAAGAGAGAAAACCCTAATCCTTAAGGTCCTTAATAACATTTGAGTTGAGAAGGGATGAACAAGATGAGAGAGTCCTAAAGGTATTTTATTTCGAGTCAGATCCTATGACATCGGCCAGACAGTCAAACTAATCCAGGAGTCCTCATATTCTGACTAGCGGTGCGGAGGAAAATCTTGCCAGCCCCCAGACATGATTCTTTTCTAGACACCTCAATCTTTCAAAAAATCCTCTAATAACTCCCTTGGGTTCTACAGAGTTTGTAAAATTTAATAATTATTAAAGATTAAATGAGGAACCTAGCTCTGATATCAAATGTAACGACCCCACCTCTCAGTTACCCCCAATTAAGGGATACCAAGAGGTCAGAGTCGTTATCCCAATTTCCGGATCAAAGGTTCAACAAATAATCGATAATAATTATCAAATTCTACTAAACTAAACTAAAAGGCTGTAATAAAGTAAAACTTTGCATACCTTTTTTTTCTTTCAAACTGAAGATAACTACTTCTATCCATAACTGGAGTCTATTCTAACTAATCCTCCTTTGTACTTTAATCCTCATTTAAATCCACACATTCCACTTTACTGTTTGTTCTTTTCACTTGTACCTAAAATGCCGACAAACAAAATGTCGGTCAGCATAAAGCTGGTATGTGGGGGAAACAATAATCGTGCAACTATGATAACGATGTAATCAGCCAATTATCATTTAACAGCCAAGATTGCATTTTAAGCAATACTAATCAATCCTTACCTATCCCCTATCTTTGTGTTGTCCCTGCAGTGGACTTGGATACTACCTCTCTCTATGGTAGATCCTTACCCCCATGGCCCTACCTCACAGGTAGCCAATACTTAGGGTTATAGAGTCGCATGGCCCTACCCAAAGTTAGCCCAATCCCTGACTCAAGGTGACTTGATGGACCTACCCCATTGGTAGCCATGTACTAATTCATCCAATGACCTGATGGACCTACCCCATAGGTAGCCATGTACTAGGTCAAACTATTAAGCCACAGAGGGGACTAGGATATGAGCTAGTAGGCACATATCTTAAGTGATAGTCATATCCACATTATAGTTTGCATGAATTAAATTCATCCAACAGTTTAATTCAAGTCATCGAGGCAAACTTTGGAAAACCTCAAAAAGCTAATTCGAGATATTCATAAGCATAACCAAATACATGTCAGGCAAATTTGATATAGAATCAACCAAGAAGGGAAATCCAATCAAACAAGTATAAGAATACTAAAATCACATCCAATTCATTTTTATCAAAATCTATTCAAACCATCTTGCTACTTAAGGTTTCTATTCTTTTTTTAGGATTTCTACCTCTTTTAGGGTTTACTTTGCAATTAGGGTTTTTACTTCATTTTACTCTTTTAAACCCTAATTTCTCATCTATCCTTCACGAACGTTACCAAGGTTACCTTTTAACAACATATAACCTTAATTTCAGAAACAACACAATTAATCATCAATTAAGTCCATTAAGCCTCTTTTACATTAAAGCTACCATTTTTATCCTTTTAATCCATTACAAGATCGTTATGCTCCTTTATCATCAATTCATAGTTCATTATGATCTAATTTACATATGAACTCTATTTGTCATTAATTCTACCTTTATCCATTAGAAACCCCTAATTACTACATTAAGGGTATTTATCCACAATTAGGAATTTTTATACTCGAAATAGCTTAGAATCATCAAATCTTAGCATTATTCATGATTTCAAATAATTAAAGCCATTAAGAGTCGCATTTACTAATATTAGGATTTCAAGGCCCATTAAAGCATATTTATGCATAGCAAACTCTAAATTTACCAATTACGTGCAAAGTTCATCCTTTTTGTGTTTAATGTACCTTTTTACAATTAACAGGTTAATATCAACTTTAATTATCCATTAAACCCTATTAAATACATTAATCATATCCAAATAGGGTTTCTTAATCTTTAATTCATTAAAGTTGATAAATTACACTACTTTTCGAATTGCAACAGGAATTAGCCTTCAAATATATATATTTTTAAATTCCTCTCATTTTTCTGAGCAAAATTCATATATTACGCGTATCCATCTGAGCTATGGTTAATTAGATATGAATTATGCAAAATTAACTTTCTTTGGGCCAATCAGAGTGCACCAAGTGTCCTGCTCCATGCAACGTTGTTTGATTTAGTTGAAAACATAATTGAATGACGAATTTGCCCCTATCTAAGTGGCCGGCTCTTCATACCCAGGAGGGGTACATCCATCCAACGACCACCTACCCTTCATCTACCTCGTGACAACCTAACGGTGTCGACCTGTAGCGCATCAGAGGTCCGTCCTTCCCTCCTCCAGGCTCGGGGGTGGTCGTCCATGGCTGCCCCAGCTCTGATACACCCTGGCGCCCTCGGGGCACATCCAAACTGTGGCCAAAGATGGTTGTTCTTGAGCTTGATGTTCCTACGATTACTACTATGGTTTACTACAGTTCTGCAGACATATGACAGAGGTCGCCTGAAGGCTAGGGTGGGGTTGGATAGCTGATCCTCCTTGGATCGTCGTGGATGCTTCTTGCCTTTAACAAGACCACACTACCACCCTTCGTGCTCTAGGGATCGCACTACACCTTCTTGGTTAGGGTTTGTAGGGAAAGGAACAAGAAGAAGAGAGGGGATACGTGGAACTCCTCAGAACTCGTCCCTGAGCTCTACCCCTTATATAGGGGAGGGTTTTCGTACCCCAAGATGTGCATCCACAAAGATGTAAGGTCTTTTCCCAATAGGAATCCACTTCCTTCATTAGGAAGCAAGATTTCTCTCTCCTTACTATCCCTTTGATATTTCTTATTTCTTGGATAATTAGGAATTCAAAATTCCTCTCACTTATTCTCTTTATTCTTGCTTTTTAATCCATTGGCACGAATTTCTATTTCATTTTAATAGAAATTACTTCCTTTTTAACAATACCCCAAAATCATTCATTATGCATCATATCATCTTCTTATTTGACATTATTGGTATTGTCTCTTTCCTCTTTCTTCATTGGGGCTCCTTGGACCCCAAGAAACTCCAAGATTTCGAAATTCCTTCATAAGGATACTTATTATCCTTCTAGATGCATCAATATTCATTATTTCACATTATCTTGTTTATTTCTTATTAAATTTCTCTTTTTGATGATTTCTCTTTATCTCTCTTTTTATTTTCCTCATTAGCATTCCATTTAACATTAGGAATCCTTTGGATACAAAAATCCATCAAGGATAACTCAATTATACCTCTTTTCACTTATTTTCCACATTTTATCATTGTTTTCAATTTCTTTCTTAATAAAGAAATACTTAATTGGTCTTTTCTTTTCTTGGTGTATTATTTTTGAAACTTTAGACTCCTTGGGACCCAAGGAACCCAAGAGGCACGAAATCCACCTTTGGATTACATACTTTTACCTTCTGGAGGTTTCTACATTTTTCTTTTCTCCATTTCTTATCAATAATGGAGTTCCTTTTGTCTCTTCCTTGTTATTGGGCCCAATAGCCAATAAAGCCCACAAAACAATCATCAAGGCTATTGTAAACGAAATCCATTTATTCAAAACAAATCATATCTTTATTTGTTCAAATATCTTTAATATGAGAAATCACATTTCCCACCAAATGAACCCAAAATTGGGGTTGTAACAGTCTTAGACTATAGTGCCAAGGTGGCGATGTTTTCTAACGGTGATGCTTTATGGGTCTTCCAATGATATAGGAAGATTCTTCCGATGTGTCTGGTGTCATCTATGATAGCGGAGAGGCTGATGAGGAAGGATGTGAAGTGTTTTTGGCACATGTGGTGGATACCAAGGTGAGGAGTCCTAGTATTCAGGAGGTGCCATGTTTTTGTGAGTTTGAGGACGTATTTCCCGATGAGTTCCCAGGTGTTCCTCCTCCTAGAGAGATTGATTTTGAGATCAATCTAAAACTAGGTATACAGCCGATATCATAGACACATGAAGGAACCAGCTAAGATGCAAGAGTTGAAGAAGCAGTTGTAGGAATTGCTTGAGAAGGGCTTTATTAGACTGAGCACCTCTCCTTAGGGTGCTCCAGTGTTGTTTGTGAAGAAGAATGATGGATCCACGAGGTTGTGCATCAATTACCTACAATTGAAAAATGTGATGATCAAGAATAAGTATTCTTTACCACAGATAAATGGTATGTTTGACCAGTTGTGAGGTACCACACTATTCTTGAAGATAGATACGAGGTTAGGATACCATCAGTTACAGATCAAGGCGGATGACATACCCAAGTCTACTTTTAGGACTAGGTATGGTCACTATGAGTTTGTGGTTATGTTGTTTGTGCTAACCAATGCACCAATAGCGTTTATGTACCTGATGAATAGGGTGTTCAGGCCATATCTTGACCAGTTAGTGGTGGTGTTCACTGACGACATTCTGATCTACTCCTGAGATGGACAACAATATGAACAATATTTATGCCAGGCATTTACTTTATTGAGACAACACATGCTATATTCTAAGTTTAGCAAGTGTGAGTTTTGGCTGAAGGAGATGTATTTTCTGGGACACGTCATATCTGGTGAAGGTGTGTGTGTGGATCTCAAGAAGTTTCAATTTGTGATAGAGTGGGAGAAGTTGAAGACACCAAAAGAGGTTTGTAGTTTCCTTGGCTTGGCTAGATACTACAGAAGGTTCATCAAGAACTTCACACGGTGGACTTACCCCTAACGAAATTGATGAGGAATAGTCTATTGTTTCTCTAGGATGACAAGCGTAAGTATTCTTTCTAGCTTTTGAAGGAGAAGTTGACTAGTGCGTTAGTGTTAGTGTTGCATGAGCAAGGGAAAGGATACATTATCTTTTCTGATGCATCGAAGATCGGTTTGGGTTGTGTGATGATGCAAGATAAGAAAGTGATTTCTTTTGACTCATGACATCTTAAGAAACATGAGGAGAGCTAACCAATACATGATCTGGATCTTGTTATTGTAGTCAATGCTTTTAAGATTTGGAGACACTACATTTACGGCGAGAAGTGTCATATCTTCACCGGCCACAAGAATTTATAATACATCTTCTTAAAGTAGGAATTGAACATGCGATAAAGACACTAGATGGAGATGATTAAGGATTATGATTGTACCAAAGACTACCATCTAGGGATGGTGAACATGGTGGCAGATGGTTTGAGAAGGAAGTCTTCTTCTTCATCATCTACTAACAAGGACCAATTTTTCTCTTTGGTGTGACATATGAGAGACATGTTGCTCTCCTTGCATCAGATGAATGTGAAGTTGGAAGTCTCCTTGTTGACATGCTTGTTGGCCCAGTTACATGTAAAGCCTATGTTAAGGTAATAAATCAGAGATGCAAAGTGTGATGATACTATGATTCAACAGATCCGAGTAGAGTTTGGCAGCAAGAAGCTTGATGGATTCCTTGAGTCAGAGGATGGGACAATATGTTACCACAGTAAAGTAGTGGTACATGAGGTAGATGGTCTAAGGAAGTTGGTTATGCAAGAGGATCACTCTTTGATGTACTCTATCCACCCAGGTAGCACCAAGATGTACCAGAATTTGAAAGATTTGTATTGGTGGCCTGACTAGAAGCGAGATGTAGATGAGTTTGTGGTGAAGTGCCATATGTGTCTGTAGGTTAAGGTAGAGCATAACAAACATGCATGGACTTTGCAACCGTTTCCTATACTACAGTGGAAATGGGATCATATTATAATGGACTTTGTGGTTGGACTTCCTAGGACAGCCAAAGGTCATGATTCCATTTGGGTGATCGTTGACAAGTTGACCAAGTCAGCGTATTTCCTTCATGTGAAGACAATGTATACAATATAGAAGCTTGCACATGTTTATGTTGATGATACCGTACATTTGCATGGTATCCCATCTACCACCGTGTCAGATAGAGACCCTCATTTTACTAGTCACTTTTAGGAGAGTCTACACACAGCCTTGGGTACGCAGTTGAGGTTCAACATAATTTTTTACCAGTAGATAGATGGATAGTCTGAGAGGACTATACAGACTTTAGAAGATTTGTTGAGAGCTTGTGTCTTGTAATTTTTGGGTAGTTGGGATGTACACCTCATTTGATAGAGTTTGTAAACAATAACAACTATCAGAGGAGTATCGACATTGCACCGTACAATGGCTTGTATGGAGACATTGTAGATCTCTGTTGTGTTGGTATGAGACCGGTGAATTTTAGCTTATGGGTCATGAGCTTGTGCAACAGATGACATAGAAGATTAAGAGGATACATCAACAACTGAAGGCATCCCATGATAGGCAGAAATCTTATGTTGATAAATGTCAGAGGCCTTTAGAGTTCTAAGTGGGAGACAAGGTGTATCTTAAGGTCTCTCCTTGGAAAGGCTTGTCGAGGTCTAGGAACAAGGGTAAGTTGGCTCCTAGGTATATGGGACCTTACCCTATGGTGGAATGTGTTGGGAGGGTGGATTACATGTTGGATCTTCCACATAAGTTGCATAGGTTGCATCTAGTGTTTCACATTTTGATTTCAAGGAAATGTCACTCTGACAAAGATTCGGTGCTGCAACTAGTGGAGGTTGAGTTGGGAGAGGATGTGTCATATGTGGAAGGTCCTGTGTTGATCCTTGACAGGAGGTTGAAGAAGTTGAATAAGAAGAATATCATGTTGGTTAAGGTTTTATGGCATCATCATGGTGTAGAGGAAGTCACGTGGGAGCTTGAGGATGAGATGCATAGGAAGTACCAGTCTCTTTTTGTGTAGGATTTCAGGGGTGAAATCATCGTTAGGGGTTGATGGTTGTAAGACCCCTAATCTATCTTAGTGATTGATTGTGTTTTCTTTTCTTAATAAGATGCTTAAACCTTAATCATATCATATGATGCACATTAATAATGTGTGGCATGCATATATTGTTACACCCCGATCTCAAAATTTCCTCAAATCATGAGATTAGGGCGTAAGATAGGATTTGTATGCAACACAAAGAACACCCTTAACTTTTTATTTTCTTTTAAACTCTTGTTTCTTCGCATTGAACCAAATATCATCTTAACAATGGAATCTGAACATTTCTTTTACTAATCAGACTTCAATAGTAAAGATATATGTATAAGCATTCACGATGTCTCTCACACATTATGCACATGAAACTTGTAATTAGCATACATATCAAAGAGGAACAATATTACACATTGTAATTACAACTCTCTCTCTTAACTCTTACTGAGGATCTAGAGTGACAAGGACCGACTGACTCAACTAATCTCATACTTGACTCCTGTGGCAGATCTACTCTGACGCTCTGATCATCTTCAAGTCCACGCGATTAACCCTAAAATGTTTGAGTAGAGGGGTGAGCCTACTCGCTCAGTGAATGAGTACTTCATGGAAACAGACTAATGCACTAATGTGATTATAGATATAATTTAAATAAACGATATGAAATTTAACAACAATAAATACTACACTGAGCAGTTCTAAAACAATGTAATTGAAATAAAAAAGAATGTAAATATTGCATCCAAAGAATAACTACTAGGAGGCTATGCTCTAGTCTTCCTTAACTCTTTCATATATAAAGAACTCTGTGAACCTATATGATCATATTTTAGATTATGCCCTAATCATATTCAGTGTACTCTGCATATAAAGATCCGTAACAAGTTCATGCTACGACCCCACCGTACAAGACTTAGCGACACACCCGGGAAGTGCTAAGTCTGACTACTCGTCCTGGTCTGCACAGGACCCAGGCTCTACGGCCTCAACGCACAACCACGTGTGCTGCACAACCACGTGTGCTCCCGACTTCTCCTTTAACCTGAGTACACCGGCGGAGAGTCACAGGGTTACCTTCGTGACACAAGCACGAATGGTGTTAGATAACCAAGTTTTCTTTTGTTATCGCAGTGCCATCGTGACACAAGCACGATTGTTGTTGGACACTGCCTCTCTTTCCTCGTTTGTCCGTGACATAAGCACGGATGATGTTGCAACACGAGTTTCACCCCTAAGTAACAGACCTTCCTTCAGGGGTTCTACGGTGTTAGGGCACTTAGGTCTATTAATTAATTAACAGATAAATATCATAGCTCATGTATTCAACATATACCATGTCTCAGTAACATCCCTTTCTAGGGCATGTCATATCTCATTACCTGCAATTTACGAGATATGTATTGAAAATAAGAAGCCCTACAGTATGTAGATATCAACTCAGAGAGAACAAGCATATAAAGTTAAATGCACTAGAAACATACAATTCAACAATTAAGTATCACCACATCTCATATCGAGACCTTTCATGTCACCATAACATGATTCATTGAACACCCTATCCTTAGGGTTTCACTCGCCTTATTCATTCATCACATGCCAACACCCTACTCTTAGGGTTTCATTTGCCTCATTCACTTGTCACATGGCTCTTATCATGATCTCATAAGATATAAGCATTCACTAAATAAAGACTGTTTCCAACAAATTATATATAATCAATATAGATATGAAATCATGGAAACTTAACTAAATTTAGGTTTTCCATATCATTCACTGAGATATCATGTATCAAGAATAAAATTCAATTAAGATAACCCATGAGATACATCCTAACCACTTATAGGATTACTAGTCCTTTTCAATAAGGTTGAAACACTAGTGACGTCTCAATTAGGTTAAACCCTAATTACATCATTTGATATAAATCTAAAAAGCATTCTCACTAGGAAGTGTTGTATACGTTTCTGATATGAATCTACCATTTAGGAATCATTCAAACAGAGAAGTAATCCACATCGTATCAATTTGCAACAATCTTAAATCAAACGGACATTTCAGATTTTAGAATCACATACTAAGCAATTAGGGATTTGGATGCTATAATCAAATTCATGCATTACACTGTTTAGAGGAAGAACCCACTCACCCTAAGGTGTGAAAACTCCTCACAACTGAAGCTCAACTCAGGGAATCTCGAATTCCTATCAAATCCCTAGCAAATCTCCCAATTCTTCTTCCATTCAACTCGGAAACCTTGAAAATGAGGGATTATGAAGAAAGGGTGAGAAAAGAGGGAATTTCGACATCCTCTTGGATCAAATAAGAGCATGGACGGAATCTTGACATGAGAGAGAAGATTCACCATAAAAGTCTATGCAAAGGATCCAAACTTACTTGATTTCACCACTCTTGGGACCGCAGAACCCTAATTCAGCAATTCCTCCTCTTTCTCCACTCAAGCCCTAACTCTCCCTCTCTCTCTAGATTTTCGTTTCTCTGGAGTGAATTACGAAGAATGAGAGCTGTGTGTGTGTGTGGTTGCTCATATAAGTCAATTGAGCTGCTTGGGTCAATTGCATATTGACCCAACACTACTTTAATTATATTGGCTGAATATTCAGTTATACAAAAGTTACTGTAATTCGTTTATTTCAGAGATCAAACATTCTCCAACAATTATGGGAATTTAGAAATTTGTTTATAATTGATCTATAAAGCTTCCGTTAAAATTTGAGATCATTTGGAGTTACCAATAAATAATTAAAAATAGAACAGTGCACTGCTATATTGCAGTCTGCAGAATATTCGGCCGAGTTTGTCCTGCACAGAACTCGACCGACACCCTTACTGTAGGGATTCAAAAGTCATCCAAAAATTATGCCAATTTAACAGAGTGTCTAAAACTGTGTTTTTCAAGCACAGTTAAAATTTTAGATCAATTGGATATACCAATAAAAAGATAAAATTCAATTACCACACTGCTGTATAATTCTGAAATTGTGATCGGCCGAGTTTGAAACTCGACCGATAAACAGGTCAGAACATTCTTCAAAAATTCTGATATTTACCAATATTGTTCACATTTTATATATCCAAATCATATCCAAATTTGCAGTAAATCAGAGTTACACATAAAATACTAAAAATCATTTAGTGAGACATTCTACTTATCAAATTCTGTATTCATGTATCATCAAAACCCTATTTGGGCCGATTAGGGTTTATGCTTCTCAAACCCTAATTCTCAAGATAAAAGAACATTTAGACTTCTTATCATAGTTAAAACATCCTAATTGTGTTATTGTCATTAATTAAATTTCAAGAATGATTATTCTAATTAATCTTTGCGATTGTCTAGGTAAACCCTAGTTTACCAATTAAGCTCAGATGGGGTCATAACATATATTTTCAGTTTGATCCTATATGGTTGATGGTTGAGCTAGTTATGCTTGTTTTGGACCAAGTTGCAATTTACCCATGGTGAGTATCTATCTTACAATTTGTCACATGTAGGTTGTTCCTTTTGTTCCTTATCATCATGAGAGAGAGCATTATGCTTACATGCGCCTTGTTTAGACCTTGGTTGATGATGTTGCATCATGAGTTGATGTTAGGGTTTGCATGGTTTCCTTGGTTGCATGAGTTGTTGTTGTGACCTTGATGTTGTGAACTTTGTAGCTACCATGTGTTTGTGTTCCTCAGGAGTGCTTCGACCGACACACCTTGTTTTGGGTGGTGTTTGTAGCAACCCTGGTTCCCTAGCATGTGTTTTGGTCACTAGGGCTTGTGCTCTTGTGGAAGTGTTGTGACCGTTTGGTTTTGGTGACCTAGTGTAGCGGTCGCTACCCTTGGTTTTTCTTCGACCTTATGGGTGTAGTGGACCTAAGTGGTCACTATACTACCTTGTTCTTATCAACCTTTATTGCATACATGTCTAGAGTGCTTGCATGGCCGATCTTTTGAGGGACAAGTGTCATGAGAGGCTTTGATATCTTAACACCTCATATCTTTCACCTCCCTCCTACTCTTGAGTATATAAACCCTCTCTTTCACATGCAAGTAATCTCTTTGGCTCTCTTTTTTCTCTCTTCTTGCTTGATTTCAGCCTTGAGCTTGGTGGAGAAAGAGAAGGTGTTGATTTTGGAGCTTGGTGGCCGATCACATTTGCATGTGGTGCTCTTGGGCTTGATCATCTTCTTTGTGGTGGTTCTTTGTGATCTTCCTTCTTGTTAAGTAGTTTCCTACCCTTGATCTTGTTTCCTTTGAACCCTACCTCTTCCTTTCTCCTCTTGGCTGTGAGACTATGGATCACCATGGTGGCTATCTTGAGGAACTTTTCCCATGGAGGTCGAGACTATGGTTTGACCATGGTAGTACCTAAGTGATATGAATATTTTCTCTTTATTCATTCTTCTTCCTTGTTCGGCCTAGGGTTATGCTTCCTTCTTCTTGAGCTTTCTTTTGACCTTGGTGTGTTCTTCTTCTTTTGAGGTTACCTTATTGGCCATGGATTTTATCCTAGTTGGAGCTTCCTTTTCTCTCTTGGAGCTCATGGATTTGGAGCTTGATCTTCATCTTAAGGAGGGTTATATAACTTTCCCCTCTTCTATTATTGCACCACATTCTTGCATAGATTACTCTTTCTCCTTAATCCTATATATTGCACCTGAAATATTAGTAATGGCATATGTTGTTGCCTCTTTCATGCATCATGTTTCTTGGTTTTGATACCATGTTTTGGTTTGGTTTTACATGATGTTGGAAGTCTTATCTTTGTACTACATGAGTTAGTCACATGGTTACTTGATAATACTGGATGAGGTAATTCTAGGGTTTTTTATGCATATATTTCTTGGAGTTTTTTCTATTGTGATGCATGAGTCTCTTGGTGTTTCTCTTCTATTTTGATCAACATGTTTCTTGGAGTTAACTATCTGTTTGTATCATTACATGCATCATGTTTTTAGGGCCTCTATGATGAGTGTGCTCACTCTTTGGTTACTACCTTTGTGGTGGTTCATCTTGAGGTCACTACATGCATAGAGTTATTGTGGTTGCAAGGTCAACGCTAACCCTATTAGGATGGTTGCTACAAGTGTTGGTCGCTACACTTGGTGTGTGTAGTGGGCTCTATACCTAGGGTGGTGTACATGGTTTGGTCACTACCTATGGTGATGTGTTGTGGTTGCAACAAAGTGTTGACTTAGTGTGTTGGTTGATACATGTGAGACCTTAGTGGTCACTACATATTATTTATATTGAACACTACATATGATCGGTTGGTCGCTACATGTACCTAGTTTGGTAGCAACACATGGTTCTTGAGTATGGTCATGATACATGCATGAGTGATGGTTGCTACTCCTTGAGCTTTGGGTGGTCACTACACAAGGTCTAGTTTTGTTGGTCAACACTCATGTTTTCCAGTGTGGTCGCTACATATAGGGTGTAACCCTAATGGTTATTGCAGTGCCTTATCACCATGCTCAACACATGTTGATGTTTACATGTTGGTGATGTATGATCGGTTATGCTCCAAGAATGTGGGAATGATGTACCATGTTGGGTAATGATAAGTGATACATGAGAGCGCTAACCCTAATCAAGAATACTTGATGTAACAATTATCTTCCTTGAATTGTTCAATATGTGATGATGTTTCTCTCTCCTACTCGTGTAACCTTAACCTTGGAGGTGGAATAGATATCATACCTAGTCATTTCTATGGTGTATATGATATGACCCAAGTTTATGTTTATGAGCCTTTATGAGGCATGATGAAATAATGATGATGTATAAAAAAGAATGTGATTGGGTCTTATGACCTGGAAGAGGATCAATGCCTAATGTGAGGTGATGTACTTTTGTGATGTGATGAGGGAAGGTTATCCCACTATGATGTGACAATGATGATGGCCTTGTATGGAAGTTGTATCATGAGATGATGTGACAAGTATATACCTCATTCATTTTATATCTTCTAGAGTTGTAACATACCTTTATCTTTGTAGAGTTTGTTTAGGGTTTATATGTTGTAACTTGTTTGATGCTAAAAGACAATCAATTAGCTAAACTAATCAAGTGAAACCCTAATCATGTAGTTTCCTTATACTATACATCCATCTTCATCTTCAGTACTTGCTGGATGGTGAAATGGGTTCTCCCTCAGTGGAAGCTCGGAGTCATATTTTGTTGAGTATATGCATTTCACAGGGATGGTTGCGGTCATTCCCTGGAAAGAGAATGGTCGAGGTCATATATTAGATAATGTGATTTAGTAAATATGATATATTTTGAGTATGGTTGTATTCATACCTTGGTAGGAGTGTGGTTGTGTCCGTAACTCAATTTTCACTAGTGTCGTGCTTATATACCAAGGTAGACTATGATGCTTTGTAGTTGGAGTCTATATGTCACTGCGGCAGACTCAGAATGACTGAGGGTGTGGGAGATCATAGGAGTCCAACTCTCCTAGATCTTACTTATTTCGAATTAGTAGTGGTCTGTTGGAGCGTGAATGGTATACCTCATCTCCTCAGGGCATAATAAAAGACGTAATACAACCATATAGTATATTTTCTTAGGATCAAACACGATTCACATTGGATGACCCCTTGACTTGTTTCTTGTACTATTTAGTTGATAAGGTTATACATGTTCTTCATATTCCTTCTAAAAGTATATGATGTTCTACTACTCGGTTGTAGATGCTTAAACTGCCTAAATTGCTCAACAATGTTAATTGCTTTGCTTATATCATTTAGCTGAATCTGCTCATCCTGATAATAATAATATCTTCCTGTTTAGTTTATTTGTGTTAATAATAGTTGTTGGTAGAGAGTTATATATATCGTTGAGATGTTGGTCTCACCCCATGGGTTTCCACATCTTTTGGGTGGTCATGCAAGACGAGGTAGAGATCGTGCGGTTGAGGCTGAGCAACAAAAGGAGCAGTATATGTTGAAGGTTGGATTTGCTGCTAGTGATGTAATAAAGTCCTATGTGTCATCCTTGTACTCTTAGGTCCTTGGGGATGTTTTTACATCGATACGAGTTTTTGGCACTATGCCATGGTTCTACAAGTATGGCTTGTATAAGCGAATAGGTTATCATATGTAATAGGTTTGTGGCAAGTTAGCGAATAGGTTATCATATGTAATAGGTTTGTGGCAAGTTAGCCATGAATATGTAATATCTTCTGGCATGATATATGATGCAGGTGGCACGGTCTATGGACTCAGATGTAATATGCTCAAACTTTTGTGGCTATATGGAATTGGTTTTAATTTACCCTATTTTATGGTAATTTGGATATTTATTTATTAATTTCTCTCTTTGTTTTGAGTTATCTCGTAGTGTGTCGCATCGAGTTGTCACAGTCCCCATGAAGGATTGAGTTGAAACACCTTATGTTATATTTAAAAGTATTAAAAAACATGTGACATCCTAAAAGGACCTATCTTAGTAAAACAGAATATAATAGGATGGTGTGGGTATAGGGATGGGAAGTCCTTATCATACCTAGTAATAATACGTTGTCAATAATGATCAAATAATAGTTACAACCTATATTGAATCTCTAAACGTCGCTCAGAGAAATCCTAAGGTAAATGAATAAAGGAAAGTAAGGTACATTGAAAGAAACGTAATAATGATATGCATCTAAGGTATATAAGCCCTACTTCCACCAAGTTTGGAAAAGAAGGGTTGTGTTTGTCTTAGTGCCCTGCATGTATAGAAGCACAAGAATGAAAACTTTATTTAATGAAATTTCAAGAAAAATGTGTAGTGGAAGTTAACACATTGAAAGGAATCCAATGAAAGGATTATCCTTGGGATATAGAAACATAATGATGTTAGAGACCCTTGTCCTAGAACAATGTGTGATTAATAACATAATTGAAATGAATCTATCATGTCTCAATAAACCATAGGAAGGGTAGAGCCCTAAGTTCACCCTATGGTTAAGTAGGGATGCTTAAAGGTACATAAAACCCAAGGGGTCAGGAGGTGATCAGGCCCTTTGTACATAAGGCTCATGGGTGTTAGGAGAAAGCCATCCATGTGTACACATGGACCATGGGATTGGAAGAATGGACACCTGCATGCGCACATAAGGCATGAGGGGTCAATGTGAAAGGCAATCCATAAGTACATAAGGCACATGGGGTCAATAGGAGAACAGTCCAAAGGTACTTATACCCCTACATACCTCAAGTGAATGGCTAAGGCTAATGTTACATGGGATTTAGACATAAAAATACTATACTTTATGGAATAATGGTCAAAATATAATCTTTGAGGTAGTCGCACACGAACCCAAAAGATGATAACAAGAACTATCCCTTGAGTTCATGAAATTCAAGAAAAAATCATGGGATTAAAATGTACTCAAGGTTGGACTCATTGTAAAGGAAGACTCTATGAAAAGTTTGAGTTATAAGATAATGTGTGGGTATACGATCTCTACACATGAAATAGGATGAACTTTATATTTGGACTGCATCCAAATGTTTATTTCATCTTTTATGGGGGTGAGAGAGATTGAGTAGCCACATGTGATACATAAAATTAACATGGTAAGATGAATACCCTAAGTTGAAATTAATGGCATGAGCTAGGGTGTAGAGGTGTTACCTCATGCTTAAAAAAATAGAGAAATAATAGATTTGAAAACTAGGTGAAAATGCAATCGCCAGGTGAAATTCAAATCACTAAGTGTAATGTAATGTCATGAATCAGGATGTGGTATCTACCCTCTGAGTGAATTTGAATTCCAACCTCAATTAACATAGATAATGTTCATATAAAGTAAAGTTATTAATGACAACCTAGCTAAAACTTATCCTAGAAAGGTTGCTAGCCCTAATGCTTGAGGCTAATGGCTAATAGGAGTTATCATTCACCTTAACCTGATTAGATTTGAATTTTGGGGACAAAATTCTTTTCTAAAGAGGGTGCATGTAAGATCCTCAAATTTTGGAAATTAGGTTCTATGATTATAAATTCAACAAAAATGTGTTGAGATTCACTTTAAGATAGGCAGAGTAATACTAGAATTATGAGATAAATAGTATGACTCTTATTGCATTGGGGTTATAAATTTAAGTTCTAGACTGAAAGTAAGTCTTCAATTTATGGAAATAATGTAATAGTGAGAAAATATTATGAATATGAGGCTTCAATTGATAAGTAATGCCTTAATCTTGTCATTAGAAAGATAAATAAGCTTGTAGACCCGTTGGAAGTCCCAAGTATGAACTATGGGTCTTGTGATCCAATTTAGGCCCAATTGGACTATGTGAGTGACAAATATGTCTATTGGAACATATGCTAAAGAATATGGAATAGTAAATAATTAGGAATTCAATAATATTTTGAGTTGGTAGATAAACTCATTATGGGATAATTAGCAAGTTTCTAAAAGATTCTAAGATGATAGATGATCTAGATAATTAACGGGGCAATTATCTAATCCTTTCTTAGATTCCAAGTATTTGGGTATCAAACAATCATAATATGACCTAATACCCAGCCCTATATGAGATAATGACTAATATAAATCCTAGTTTTGAGATAATATGTGATTATATGTGACCTCGATATTAAAATATAAAAAATTGATTGACAAGAAAACAATCTCAATCTTTGCATGATCTGAGATTACGCTGATAACAATGTAATATCCAAATTTAGTGGCATTTGGTTGCTACTAGAAGCCTAAATGTTTTTTGAAGATAAATCTAAAGTATGAGATAAATACAAAATAATTTGGATGTTAGTTATCCATGTAAGCCTAAGTTGAGGGAAAACCCAGATCCTAGGTGTGATTGCATTATGCTTCCTCCTCATCGGTTTATTTCTCATAGTTAATTCTTAAAGTATCTAAAAAATATATTAATATTTTGCGAGCTCCAACCAAGCCTAACCAACCCCAGATTTGTCATTATCTCATCCAAGGGAGATAATTTTCAAATCTCCAGTATTCTATATTCTCTATGACAATGACTAGCGGAGGTTTGTTGATTCCTCGCATCTACAAAAAGGGTTCACTAGATTGGTAGCAATGAGGAAATGTAACGCAACCTCCAATTTCACCCCCAAAAACCTGACCGCTAGTCCCTCACCTCTAACCTAATGCCACTCCAGCCACCCTTTGGTCCATGGTGCTTCTATCACTAGAGAAAGCATAGTGAAGTTTAGAAATCAATGATGAAGGCATTGGGCTATCCAATTTTGTTACAACACATGAGAGGAGTGTTGAACTAAGTGTTATACATTGTTCATATTTTGATGAAGACTTAACCATTCCATTCATATATATCTAATATGTCTATTTGAGATTGATTTCAGGCATTAGGTATAAGAAAAAGATCATTTCAATCAAGCCCTAGCTTGATCTAGTTCAAGTCAAAAGCTATGCAAATGCACTTTTGTGTAAATAGCCCTAAACGACTTAGGAAATTTTTTTTATTCATTTGATGATGTTATGACTTGTAACTAAGATGAAGAAAAATCAGGAGCACTTAATTCGAATGTTTACCAACTCTAATGACTATTTCTAAAATTCATCACAGCGTGTCTATTCAGTCAAGTTTCATCCTTGATAAACTTGACTGACAGCCTTGATGAATTTTGGGAATGTCCAGTTTTGGTCAAGTTTATCTCAGGAAAAACTCGACCGACACCCCCACACTAGCAAATCAGACTTAAGAAATCGGTTGAGTTTCATCCAGGATAAACTCAACCACTGATGCTTCATATTTTCTTTTTCACATAGTGCAATCGGTCGAGTTACCTTTATTGAAACTCGACCAATTGCACTGTATGGAATGTGCTAAAAAGTGTTTCTAACCGTTGGAATGTTTTGAATATCAAAAATGGACCCGTTGCAACACTCCAAACAACTAGAAATCGCTCCTAAGTGCTTCTAGTGACTAGTGGACATCCCCAACTATAAACATGACTTCTTGGAGTTCATTCTAAGGTTTCTCCTTTATTCTATTCAAGCTCCTAGCTATAGTTGAGTGCTCTCAGTCCATTAGAGTCCCTTTCTCTCTTTTTCTTACACTTTAAAACATCCATATGAGTGAGATAGGGTATGTGTGAGCGAGATAATCCATTGTAGTCTTGTAAAGCTCTCGAAGCTTCCCTTTCACAACCCCTTTCTTCAAGTGCAAAGTTGGTGGAAGCTTCTCCAATGTGAAGGAGAAGGTGCAAAGCTTCTCCAAGTTGAAGGAGAAGGTGAATGTTGAAGATCCTTGAGTGGAGTGGGTGATTCCTTCAAGGCGGAAGAATCGTTGTAAGAATGGGAGCTCCTTGTTGAAGGTATCGAGCTGCTTGCAAGAGTGGGTAAGCCCTTGTAGAGGTTGAAGACTCTAGCATGAAAGATACGTAAGTCCTTGTAAGGTTTATTGGCTGTTTTTGGTCCTTAAAAAGTAAGGCTAGGTATCCTTGCCCTGCAAAAGGAAGGTCTTATTATATGTCTTATAATGGAATATAAGTATGCAATGGTTGCAAAATCCTAGAGCATGACCTCTCTAGGTAGTGGACTGACTTTCTCCTAGTTTGGAGATTGGAACCACTCTATATAGCTTGTTGTTGATCTCATTCAATCTCTCTCATCCTTGTTGTGTATGTTTAGATTGCACATCAAATTCCATATTTGCAATAGTTCCAATTGAAGTAACTTGAAGGTCTAATAAGTTTTGTATGAGTGTTTTTATCTCTATTCACCCCCCTCTAGAGTCCATTAATCCAACAAGGAGAAATTCAACCATGAGGTTGGTTGCATCCATGGTGTGGAGAATCAGAGTCATGTGAAATGGGAGGAATAAGAAGGGGACGGGTGAAATTACCATGTTACCTTAGGACAAGCGCTACAAGGTAAGGGGCTCATATGTCTTTATCGTCCTTTTGCTTTTCCCAGCCATGCAGGCACGAGTGCTATGATGGCTTGAGCGCATTGGGTCAGACCCGACCTAGAGATAGAGTATATAATATGATTTTTGTTGACTTGACAATCGTAGATTGGTCCAAGTAGGTTTAATTTGTAAATATTCTAGTAACTAATTGCTACATCATATAATAGTGAACCTATATATGAGATTGGTCATAAAAATGTGTAGAATCCGAATAAAATAGTTCCCAATACCAATATCTTGATCACGAATTTTGCAAGTGTGGGAGCGATCATGGTCAGTTAGGGAAGGATAAGACGAGCCTTGCATATGGGTAGCAAGAGGGTGCTTATGCCCCGACGTTGGTGCCTTATGGAAAGGGCCCAACCCAGTGGGGATAGGACACCCCTGCTTAATATCTTGTTCATTCGCAACAAAATATTTTCTATGTGTTAGTAAAAAATATAATTTCTTAGAGAGATAGACTATTTCACCAATCGACTTACATGTATCTTACATATGGATCATAGTTCTAAAAGTATAGCTAATACATGAATATACGATGATTATCACTTGAAAACCCTAGATTTGGTGATTAACATGTTGAATATATTGAATATGTTTACTTTGTCATGTACAATGATATTGTTAAATATAATGAGATACCAAGTTAATGATAATGATGTTGATATAGATCTTTGTTTAGAAGTCACTAGATCCATGTACATATAATATAAGGTTTCGATACCTAACCCCAATATCAACCCTAAACCAAAAGCCTAGATTCATCCTTGTTTGTATCACATGAATATATGGTGACACTTTAGGGTTATACATAAATGCAGCTTGAATGTTGCTTGGATCTGTGCTTGACTGATTGGATAGCATAAAGTACACTTGATGTATAACTTCATGATGAAGGTATGCATTTATTTATGAATAACTGCATATATCAAATTCTGAAGCTTGTTGAGGATTTTCTCAAAGCTTGATGAAATAAGTTGTTGTATGTTTATTTAATTGATGTTCGTTATAACGCCAATATGATTATCACATAAAGATAACTTTGATAATCTGGATTATAGGTTAAACCTACAAATGAGTCCAATGATGGATAGAGAAAGGTGAGTATACCCAAGGTAATGTGACAAACATGGGATGGTTTATCTTAATGAAAATACAAATTTACATGTGCAAATACCTGATTATTGAGTATATATGCGCTTACACACTTTGGTATGCACCCGCATACATAGTATGGTAATATATTGATCTATGTTTTTATTTGTCAGCATTTTAGGTAATTGACATATGTAAAGATACAAAGACATGGAGATTCAAATGAAACCAATTAAAGATTTGAGGTTAATATCAAGGAGTATTAGTTAGAGATCTTAATACTTCTTCTCATGTATAGGATAGTTTCCTGTAAATAATTCATATAACTCCTCAGAGGAGCCTCGTTATACATCTTGTATCCCATCTTTGTTTAATTAATGGAAATTATTGATTATTATTTGCTATTTTCTAAATTTAGATCCTAGAAATGGTTGGTAATGACTCTTGACTTTATGGTCTCTCTTAATTGGGGATACTCAAAGGTGGTGGTCATTACAGGTCCTCAACTTAAATCTTTGCCATTTTTGGTCTCATGTTTATACTACATCTAAGAAAAATTCTAGGTTTGATGAGTGCTACAAGTCAAAATGGGGTTTTATTCAACCTAAGCCTACAATATTTATCTTGTGATGTATCATAAGACATCATAGCTGACCTTGGGAGGGACCTCTACGAGACACCCTATTTTAGACTGCATTGTGAAGTTCCCATTTAGTAATGACTGAAAGATGTCTTAAACATCTGTATCAAACCATCTAACCATATCCATAGACTATAATACTCCAAAACCAGTGCTCAACCCATCAATTGTTCACAAAATTTGGCTTTGTGAAATTGTTTGTATAGGTATAGATCTAATGCACTACTGCACGGGCAATTAAACCACATCTAAATTACCATCCCGCTAAAGTCCAACAAATATTGTGCTCCGTAGAGTCCACAGTAGGCATGGTCCGATTTATGCCTACATAGACAATAAAGATTTCACCATGAAACAACCTCAAGAATCATGACTTGTCAAATTTAATCCTATAACAAACTCAAGGCCTAACATTGGCATGGATTCCTCACACTCATATGTAATCTCTAGGAAGAAATAAGATATTTTCATCAACTCTAGACATCTAGCCTTAAGCTCATTAAAACCTTAAAAGCCTACACCTAAGAACTTAGCTACAACCCTAGATCTACAAATAAGGAACCTCAACGACCTTAATTAGACTTTTGCATGTAAGGATATGAAAGGAATCATAGAGCAATGAGTGTACCTAACATTAGCAGCTAGCATATCTTCCAATGGTTCCCATACCTCCTCGGCTCGTAGGGGACACCAACCAATAACTACCAAGCCTTAGACGAGCAAGGTAGTAAATTGTTAAAATGTTGGTATTTTCCTCTTTGTTCTTAAGATCTGAGGAAGGTGCAATGACATGAGCATTTTGAGGATTTGATTCAGTGCAGTTCCTTTGTGTTTGTAATCCCTCCTTATTGTTATCCAAAGTTTAGCGGCTACTTATCTTCTTTTTCATGCTCATATCTCTATATGAATAGACAATACCGTGAATCCGGATAAGTTAGGGTGTGTAATACATTCGTAACACATAACAGAGACCAATCTTAGAATCTCAGACATTGTTTTTCAAAGTCAATTTGTGATTTTCTAAGTATAATGAGATTAATCTGGGGTGGCTCCTTTCATGATTTTATGCCTGAGACTGGACCCTCCAGGGGTTCGTCATCAAGGGTCTCAGAGAGTTAGGACTCCGCTAGGGAGATATCATAGTGTACATACCAATTCAAGAAGGCATTCATCGACTCATTATGCTATGTTGTGGTCATATCCACCCAAAATATTATCCCAATGCACAAGCACCCACAAATGTGTAAGCTGATATATGCTAACAAGTGTCCCAATTGTTTTCGAAAATTCCAATATGAAATTCCAGATCCTATCCGGACTGGGTTGTTTTTTTTTTCAGGATTTTGAGAGTACAGAAGTCAAATTCAGCCATCATGCCCGAGCAGTTCAAACAGTTTTAGCCCATAATTCAGATAAGATTGTCAAAGCCCAGTCATACACGGCAAGTCGTCCATTGCAGACAGGAAGAACTAACACGTAAAGCAAAATCAGAGTAGGAAGACTGGAAACAGCTCAAAAGCATCCCCCCCCCCCCCACACACACACACAGAGACAGCTGTAATCTACAGTAGCACGGCTCGTCCTCATTTTTGAACGGAAGAGAGCAAACAAGAGACAGGAATTGAAACTGGGGACCAAGACAGAAGAAAGAAAGCGGTGAAGGAGAAGCTTCTATAGTACACCAACCTCAATCGCTCATCCTTTGTTCCAAGACACCAACACAAGTGAACAGTGGCTTCCAGCTTTCTGGCCGAAAGCGGAGTGCCTGGAAAGACGGGGATGCTTCATCGTTGTACTGGCAACAGGACAACGTATTAACATTACAGAAGGCAGTAACAAACGCCTATAAAGTTGCTCTCTTTACCACCATTTTCTAGAACAATAGGCGAGATTGTTTACAGTTCGACCTATGTCCTTTGTATGCCTCAGAAGTACACATCCTTTATGGAGAGATCTAGCCAAGTTGTTTCGGTATAGGTAGAAGATACCGTAATTATGTAAAGCAAAAGCGCATAAGATGTAAAAACAGTGAAATGATTGGGAAAGTTTTCCACGTCAAATGCTGAAATGACCACCCCCGCCGTATCTGGAACTCGAGATTTCTTCCTGCCTATTTCCAACAATGAGTAGATAATTCTTTACCAGATAGTTTTCGCCCAGATTCCACATGACTGAGACAAGAAGGGCTAGATGCATCCACGCAATGACACAATTGAGAATAGACCAGTAATAAGCATTGCAATATCAACTGTGCCGCTTCAATATACCAAAAGAATCAGGCGACCAAACAATAATTTCATATGTACATAAACAGTAGCAATGGGCCCGGTGATGGAAGGCCAACAGGGTCAGGCCACAAGCAACACCAAGCTTCGTCTTGCAGCCTTGCTATATAATCTTTAGTATAAGTCAGAGACGACGACGTCTCGTATTCGTTTCCTTTTTCCTGTTTCTACTCATGCTGTCGCCATGGAAGAGTAATGAGGGTATATCCCGTGCGGATGCTCCACATGCTCTCTGGCTCCTCGCTCACTCCAGTGGGCAGGTAGGAGACGTCAAAATTTCCACCAATTCTTTTTCTTCTTGGCCTCTGGGCTAGGCAATTCTGCATTTGGAATAAGCAAGAAAGTGCGAAATTAAGAACTTAACCCGTCCTGATTCACACACTTTAGGAAATAATGGCATTTAATAGTATAGGTGCATGCAAAAGAAAGTGAAAGTTGAGGCCGGTGAGAGTCTACCTCCTTCTGGATATATCGAGTTGTAATGCACTTCTGCCCAAAAGCTCAAGCATATCACTGCAAGGAAAGAAAAACAAAGTCAATGATAAGATGTGACGGCAAAAGCCAAATAAGAAAGTTCCTTCCAGCCCGTGCTTTCTATCAATTTCCCTCCAATACGAATGAGTGGTCCAGTTCTTCCAGGGTTTCCCCAAGGAACTACCAACTCTACTTGACGGAAACAGTGACAAAATGACAAAAGAGTTTTATACCTCGTTTTGATTTCTCCACTTTGGGTAGAATCTCGATGTAGCAGGTGTCTTTGAAAGAGGTGATGACGAATATCTTGAGCCCATACTGACATGCAGACAAACAGAAGGGTGTCCTTGGTGTTAGAACAAGAAAGCATATGCATATGACGTGAACACATAGCAGACAACAATTCTATTAACTATGTTAACCATATCATACCGAATCAGCTGCAGCCTGCAAGGTGACATGGTCTCCCCACTCGCCATCCCTGATATATTATTACATAGAAGTGATTCAGTAACTTGTTTCTAGGAAAAAAGAATAATAAAAATAAGTAAATCTCAGATTCTTTAGAAATGCATAACGAGTCCTAGGACAACACACCTAGATAACTTCTCCAAGTACTCAGAATACGTCATGGGGACATACCCTTCATAGATTTCTGGGTAAGCTTTAAGCTGGGGTAAGAAAGTGACAGATGGTAAAATCAGCATCATCTGAGAGGTATAGATCAGGAGGGGACAACCCTAGCCGTGTGTTAATCATGAAACGTATTAGGCTGCTAACCTGTTTGAGGATCTGCTCCCTCACAAACGTGTGGTGCTCAGACGTGCGATAAATCTGATCTGATAATGCTCGAAACTGTAAGACAGACAGATGAAGCTAAGATCAGAGATGAAACAGAAAATTTCACATCAAAGGCATTGGCAATAGATTTATAATAGTCTAAACAAAAAGGACCGCGTCACTCAGAGAAGAAAGCATCATCGGCCCAATAATATATAAAACTAATGGCCATACTCGGCGGTTGCTATCTAATGTAACCTATTGCGTCAGACAAAGATCTGGTCTCAGCATTATGGCCGTGTCAGTATTACAATAATAATCACAGCAACCTCCAAAGATAGTATCTATGTAATTTTAATACAGATTGCTGTCAGAAATTTCTGTAGCAGGGAGTTGTCACGGTTGTCATGCTAGAACCACAACAAGAATTTGTAAAACTAAATAGTACTTTCAAACAAGTAGCCTGAAAAAATTCCAAACACCCAAACTCCACTCTTGCTCTTTTCTTTTCAATGTCGATGCCTGATGCTTCTTCCCATTTCTTACACACTCCAGTACAACTTTGGAACTTCTTTACCGACTCCATTGTTTGTTGATTCAGAATTGCATCTAATACATTTAAGAATGATTCAAAAACAGAGTTGGGATGGTTATCCTTTGACTTAGCGCCAACTTTAAATCCTTATATTGGATTATTCTTTTATTTTGCATATTCCAGCGAATAACAAATAACATCATTTCTTATAGTTGCATCCTTCTCCTGCCAGTTGGTTATAATAGCATATCACTGTAACTCAATTATCAACACAAAATAGATTTAGTAACAGGGACATTTGATCCGCCTTTTCCCAGGGGTTCCATGGACTCATGTTTTAGATCGGACACTGTACATCCCTAACGGGTTGGGACCCAAATACGATTCTGTTTTGGCTGCACTTATTACTCAGATCCACTCCCAACTTCCCTTGCTGATTTATATGGCTAGTAGCTACCTCCTCAGCCGCAAAGGAGACCGGATCACCGCACCTCTGACTTGCCACCTCTGGCCTATCTGGCGCACAGTGTACCACTTTATAACAACCGTTGTCAAGGCCCAATTATCAACACGAGATAGATTTAGTAACAGTGACATTTGCTCGACTTTTTTCTAGGGGTTCCATGGATTCATGTGTTAGATTGGGCATGTGTCAACATTTCCTTACCAACTCTGTGGTTTTCTGAGTGCAATGAGCCCAACCCACTGTCTGCAGAATAAGAAGTTTCATTTTAAAACATTCAAGCGCAAGTTACTTCACCCTGAAATTCTTGGGCAGTAGAGGAATTTCCATAGCCTTGGTAGTAGGATAATTATGTTGATCATAGCTCCTGCTATTCAGAATGTTTGCCAAACTTAATCACTGCCCATACTGAAGGTGGGTTGAAGGCAGTTGTTTTCCACCGCCTCTTTAGATAGTGTTTCTTACAGAGGCTGTATGAGCAGGGTATTATTCACCAATGTGGTAAAGCTAGCCAGCTGATGTGCAGCCAAAAATAAGGAAATTAGATCTCTTTTTACATGTAGATGTAAATAATATTACAACGCTCGTGTACTAAATATGATGCATTGGGGCCATATTATCATAATACTACCAAGTTCCTGAGCAGTTCAACTACTAGCATATAATACCCTTATCAGTCGATCATTCATGTATTCCTATTCTTATTACCCTTATTTTCCAGATTTTAGTAGCAACTGAAACGAAATAATTGGTTCTTGCTAGGTAAATATGTGGATATTTGATTATCATAATACCTTTGCTTGTCCAGTGTTTGACAAAACTTATACATACACATATAGACACTGAATAAAGTATATTTCTAAACTTCATCCATATAGAACCCAGTTTTTGAAGGAGAAGAAAGAAGACAAAGATTATATGGAGAGAAACAAACCATTAGGCTAACCCCCCACCCCCAATAGGAACCCCTAAAAGAAGTCTGTCCCTACACAAAAAGTTAGTTGCCCTCACACCCTTTTTTTATGGATGCTCCCCTCGATTTTCACATATTATCGAAGTTTTCAATTGAGCCAAATAGCATTCAAGCCAGGTCTGTTTGGTAGGGTGTAGCCGGACAACAAAGTGTGTGTTTGATGTACATTTTTACATTGCGAACTCAGTAAACTACACCCCCACTACATCCAACCAAACTAGCCCTCTAATCCAAATAAAAGCAAGCTCAACTCTAATATTATTGGTTAATGTATAAGATCACTGCTCCACCGACTCAGTGATCATTAAGAATGGCAGTTCCCAGCTCAAATATTATTAGTTAATGTATAAGATCACAGCTCCAATGACTCAGTGATCATTAAGAAGGGCAGTTCCAAGACATGCAAAGCAAGAACTTTAGCCCTGTTGGCTCTCAGTTATCTCACGCTGCCCTACACAGCCCTTACAGAAAATAGTATGGTATCAGAGCCTCTGTCCGATCCACTTCTACCCTAGCCGCCGCGTCTACAACAAGAGCAGCTCCGGGCGGCGGCGACCAAGACATGCAAAGCAAGAACTTTAGCCCTGTTGGCTCTCAGTTATCTCACGCTGCCCTACACAGCCCTTACGGAAAATAGTATGGTATCAGAGCCTCTGTCCGATCCACTTCTACCCTAGCCGCCGCGTCTACAACAAGAGCAGCTCCGGGCGTCGTCGCCGCCGCCGGCAGCAGCCATAGTCACAATATACTCTGTTTTTTTTTTAAAACGCGTTTAAAACACGTATTATTCACGTGCCGTATATGACGGCCGTTTTAAACTCAAACCGAATAATATGTTTTAAACGTGTTTAATTCGCGTTTTATTCGCGTATTGCGTTTTAAACGCGTTTAATACGTTTTTTTGCCGTTTTAAACAGTTATGTACTTTTGCTTCACATTTATTTTTTCTACGTCTTTTTTAACTTGTAGTAGGGTTCCACTAAACCGTCCAACCTTCCTACTCTATCCGCCGACACACCAGGAGGAGTAACCCTCAACATTCTACATGTACGCTCCATCTTTCTCCTCCATTCTCCCCCTTTCTCCCTGATTTGTGCCTGCTGCTTGCTGCTCCAACTTCTTCCCCTTCTTCTAATATTGAGTAATCAGTTCGATGTTTAGTCATTTTCAATCATTATGTGTGGGTGTGTGTGTATATATATATATATATATATATATATATATATAAGCGTTCATTCATTGCCCGCACGGGTAGCCTGGATTTTCGCTACCCGGCAGCCAAAAAAGTAACTCTCCTAGCCAAAAAAGTAACTCTGCTGTCAAAAAAGTAACTATGGTGGCCAAAAAAGTAACTCTGCTGGCCAAAAAAGTAACTTTGTACAAAATATACAGCAGATATATATAAGAACGGGTTTTTTGATTTTGGAGGGGCAAATGATATTATTTTTGGCTAAAATTTTTTGGAGAGCTAGACAAAAAAGTCCTCTACAATTGCGAAAAAAATTTTTTGAAAAAAAGTGGTCGGAAGGGTGGGCGGGTAGCTACCCGCGCGGGCAATAAAGATGGGCCATATATATATATATATATATATATATATATATATATATATATATATATATATATCAGGCTAGAATACACTCGAGTGTACAGATCACGCGGATACACTCAAGTGTGTTTGCATATCAAGACTATTTTTTTCAAGATGTAAACCATTGATTTTCATTGTCATAATATAATTAGGCTACATACAAACTTTGAGCCCATTTGGATGAGTGTAAGTCACTCATCCGAGGGCAACAAAATCGACGCGCGAAACTAATTTGAAATGCATAATTTTTGCGGTCTTTATAACATGACCTATAAATGTCCAAATGTGCTCAAATTTTTTATATGAGCTATTCACAAATTGATTAAGAAGATCAACGGATTAGATTTTTGAAAAAAATATTGCATCATGAAAAACAATTGAGTGTATTATGCTCCGCATACACTCAAGTGTTGGTGCTTGAATACACTAAGCTTATTCTAGTCTCTCTCTCTCTCTATATATATATATATATATATATTTATACACACACAAAAATATATACATATATATATAGGATTCGGACGGTCTTCCACGTCTCTATGTCATCTGGTGATCCATATGCATAGTACAAGCGCTTATCTGTGGCAATCAACGAGTGAAGCCGATTAAAGACCATGGGATAAAGGCTCTAAGTCCTTTTTTCTCGCTAGATGGGGCCTTCCTCTGCACGGGATTCGATTCACAAAAACAAATTTCTCGAGTAAGAAACAATTAATGTGTAACTTCTTCTCAAGCAGTAGCACCGGCAACTAAAACTGTCTTCTATTCAACACCGGTTACTTCTATAAGACATAATGGAACAATTACCTATTCTATCAGATTCGCCGCCAATACACGTTCAAAGATAGGAGTACTTGTCAGGCTTGAAAGTCGTTATTTCTCGGCTTCTTATATAGTCCCCTTACTTCTTTCAAGGAAAGAAGTTTGCGGACAGGATATGGCTTGCATAAGCCGTGTTTCTAACTTGTATATGGTATGTATAGGGCTGTTTAGTTAAGAACTAGCAGTTTTCGAGCATTCCTCTTTTTTACCGACTTTTTTCCGAAGAGTTGACCGAACTTTTACCGTACGTTGACCGATTTTTATCCGAATTATCCGCATAATTCCCGATTTCTGAATTTTTCAACTTGGTCGTACGTATCCCGAATACCGAATTTGTGACTATGGCAGCAGCAGCCACAGTCGCCGCCACCAGCAGCAGCAGCCTGCGCCGCCGCCGACGGCGGTACCAACCGGCGCCGCTGCCGCTGGAGTAGCTCCATCCGTCTAAGCCCGGAGACACAGTCATAATTGCTGGTTGGAGTTTTTCGGTTGATCCAACGGGTGTCTAAAACCTAAACCAAAGGGCTCGTCACCTCCAGAGTGTGGTCCTAATCACATCTCCTCCATGTGTGATTAGAAAAATCGATTGGAGGTTGTTGATGCGTCAGTAACACATCTTTCTGTGGTGTGACGTGTATCTCTCCGTCACTCAAGTTTTCATCGTGGACAGTCCCATTAAATCATGGCGAATACTAAGATGTCTACTATCTACAGCGAGATGTCACCTATCCCCTCAATAAAGTTGAATGGAAAAAATTATCTTCTATGGATGAATGATGTTCATACCGTTTTGGAGTCTCGTGACAAGGCGAGGCATGTTGACTTTGTTCCCCCTGCTGCTACTGATAAAGAATATACTGAGTGGAAGTGTCATGACAGTCTTGTGAAGTCTTGGTTGTGGAGGAGTATAGAACATGCGATTGCTGCAAGGTTCATATTTTATTCTACAGCCAAGGAGATATGGGACGCAATGAAGAAGCATTATTCTCAAGAGAAGAATGCTCTTCGCCAGTTTATGATATAAGATCGCCTTTTTGCAGAGAGACAGGGTGACAGGTCACTAGAATATTTTGGAGCGATTCAGGCTACTGCTCAAGAGTTGAGTTATTATCATCCTGTGTCAGTTGCAGAGCAGGTCAAAGACAGAGATGATTTGATTACTGTCAAGTTCTTGTCTAGACTTGGCTCTTCCTGCAGTTCTGCCCGGAGTGTTATCCTTGCTTCTAATAAATTGCCCAGCTTTGAGGAAGCCTACTTGGGGATTCAACAATCCAACTTTGAGTCTGTTGATCCTAAATCGATTGTATCTTCTGGGGAGTCTCATGCATCCATAGTTGTTGTAGTGTGAGGCGGACGCCCTGGTATGGGCAGAGGACGTGGAACACGTCCCAGGTGTACTTTCTGTGACAAACCAGGACACACAGTGGAGAAATGTTGGAAGAAACATGGGAGACATGTTGCACCACTATTACAGTAAACAGGCATGACCGAGTCCAAGCCAGTATCTACTCCTATGGAGTATCACATCAAAGAAATGGTTGATGATGCAGAGTATTCAGATCCAGGATATTACAGGAAGATTGTTGGTAAACTGATATATTTGGCTGTCACACGGCCTGATATTTCCTTTGTTGTAGGGGTGGTGAGTCAACATCTGAGCTCACCACGGCAGTCACATTAGACAGCGGTCTGTCAAATTTTGAGATACCTAAAAAGTGTTCATGGCAAGGGAATCACTTATTATAAACCAAAGATGCTTGTTTCTACTTTGGTTCTTACAGATTATGCAGATGCAGATTGGGCTGGAAATCAGACTGATAGGAGATCTACATCAGGATATTGTACCTTTCTAGGGAATCATTTGATCACTTTGGAAAAGTAAAAGTAAAATGTTGTAGCAAGATGTAGCACTGAGGCTGAATATCGGGCAATGGCACATGCATGTTGTGAGTTACAATGGGTAAAATCTATTCTTTCTGAGTTGAAGATCCATGTTTCATCTCCCATGAAACTCAAGTGTGACAACCAAGCAGCTATACACATTGTCAGGAATCCTGTCTTTCATGAGCGCACAAAGCATATAGAAGTTGATTGCCATTTCATTCGAGATCAGATCAAGAATGGTGTTGTTGTAACACCATATGTCAAGTCTGAAGATCAACTGGTCGATATTCTGACAAAGACATTGGGTCCAGCAGTATTTCAAAATCTATGTGGCAAGCTGGGCATATACAACGTGTACACTCCAGTTTGAGGGGGAGTGTTAACATATCTCTTTATTTTCTGTATTATTTATTTCTGTCATTTCCTTAATATTGTTGTACCTCTATGTAATTTACCCATCTATATAAATAAAGAGGAGATGGCTCTCAGCTATCTCACGCTGCCCTACGCAGCCCTTACGGAAAATAACAAGCCCCAATATCATTAATATGTTTACACATCGTTGCATCAATTTTTTTTTAAATCCATTTACCAACTTATCGTATGCCATGTAACCAAGGTATCCCGGTTAGAGAATTACTTGCACTCATTTAGCACTAAATCATGCAGGTTAACCCGAACATGCCAGGTCCGAAGGTTGCAGCTTTTCCATAGGTTTGACCAGTTTGACTTGATGAAGGATCAAATCAGGAAAATATGTAGGTACGTGATGAATCCATCACTAGCAAAGCAATTGCTTACCGTCACCGCTCCCCACTTCCTCCTGCATCCTCACTATTTCAGAGTTTTCATCAGAGAATAGTAAACAGAAACCTAGCCACCTCCACCTCCAATCTTCACAGACCCCACCTTCTGACCCAACTTATCCCTTGCCCTTCAGCCTCGCATCTCCCCTGATCTAATGCTCTTGACCTCTCCTCTTCCCTTCCCCAAGAATCTTCCTGCCCAGAAGTTCACACTTCACCTGTCGACTATAATAACTGTATCTCCCCATCAGTGTCTGAAATGATTCAGTCTGCATTCTCTATTTCATCTGGTCTGATCTCAGTGTCAAATTCCTCGTTATGTCATGCCATGAGTTATGTGCTCGCAAATGTTGGATGTTGGCTAAATGTACCGGGTGCAACCCCCATTTACTGTCACTACCTTCAAGGTCCGCTTCAATTGGTGCGCTTTTGCCACCTTGTTTTCATGTTCCACTATTCTGTGGGTTGGATTCCTGCACAAAAGTGATCAAATTTCTAACTCATTTGAGTTGTCTTGTCTTAGGCATGCTCTGCTCCAACTTTCATGTCACTAGGCATTTCACATTAAAAGAAGATAATTGTTCAAAGCTTATCCAGGATTATAATTCATGTTTGACACACTGCATGTTCCACAATAGTAATTTTCCAGCTTCATGAAAAAAAGAGAGCTCAAAGCAACCAAGTTGTTGTTGTTATTATTATTCTTTGGTTGGGGGACAGGGGGCATCCTAGCCAATGCTAAAATTTATTTTGATATGGTTTTCTCAGATGACTTTCATTTGGTTTTTTTAGGTTTTCCAAATGCAAATATCCTCATGGGAACTTTAGGTGTGTGGGCCATGTCAAAATGAATGATCACGGTGACAATAACATGTAATTGTATTTTTTTTCTCTCATTGTTTTGGAAATTCAAACTGAGAAAACAATCAAAAATTCGTTTGTGTTTTTATGGAGAGAATCAGATGTGTGCCCTTTTATCCCTCATATTTTTTTTCAGAACAATTGAATGAAAACTCAAGTTGTTCTTTCGTGAAGACACTTGCCTTACCTTACCTATTCCAGGCATAATGATGTATGGTTCAGAACAACTATTTTTTTAAGTACATTGTTCCAATCCACCAAAACAACATAATAAGGTCATGTTGATTAGTTTTATTTGTAACCATTTACTCAATCTTTTTGTCAAACGTGTAACATGACCAGTAAAACCTCTTTTGAGTTGTTACTCATTACCATAGCAAGTTTTTCATTAACAGGATATCATTCAACTTTTTCATGGTTGCCTTCATATATCTGAAAACCGTTATGGCAATCCATTTCATAAGGAGTGACAAATCGGGTCTATCATATGTTGTTGTATGCTATTTGTTGATGATATTACGCCCTGTCCACGAAAATGAAGATGGCAATCACAAACTAGAGCCATAGAGAAATGCCTTAGAAAACACCATACGGTAGGCACAGACCCTAATGGCAGACCATGTAAAGTTTTAGTATGAACTAGTGAGCATACTTTCACGTTATTATGGTTTTGCCCGTGCCATATTATCATGAAGGTGTGTGTGATAAAATCAGATACTTCTTTGTCATTTTTCTTTCCCATTGAGCTTTACTTTTTGTCAATTCCTCATCGAGGTGTAATGTTTCATCGATTCTTGGCACATCATTATCCATCTACTTCTTCCACTTTATGATTCTAACCGGCTTGGTTCCAAATATCCCTAACAAATGCACTCATGGCTTATTTTCTACATGCCAAGGCCACAGATATAAGACCAAACTCATTTTAGCTTGTGTGTGCCTTCGACACAAGTTGCTCCAAGTTTAGTTCTTATAATCTCTTTTGGTATGTGATATTTGTATTTTATTTCCTAGACAGCATTCTCATTTCCTCAAGTTACATCATATCAAAGGCACGGCCTGATGGTGGTGCACCTCTCCTTTGAATAATCCGAGCGGGCCAACAACAGTGTTTATCGGTTAGGATTTAGCACTCGTAACGAAAAGTTTTACAATTTAACAATGTAGTAGAAATGAGGCAAAATGGTTAACCTGGCAGTTGCCGTCTCCTTTAACTTTCAACTCAATCAAGTCATACAAATGCAGCCTATAGAGCAAATGAGCAGGAAAAAAAAAAGACTTAATTGATTTGAGTCGGGGAAATTTGGCAAAAACTAAAAAAAAAGGATCTTGGCATCCTTGTTACCATGAAAGATGTCTGCAATTACCTGTCGATGAGCCTTTGGTGATCCGAGGTGGCTTCATCCGTAGAAGGTATTTCTCCATTAATTCTTGGGACGTGCTGCAGAGGAGGAGGACAAACCCTGTTACGGACGGATGAAAAGGGTAGAGGAACTACTTGATACAGGAGTAGAATCTCAAGGGTGGGAAGAACAAGCGTTTCCATAATTATGTGCAGGGTACACAGAAGACGTCCAGGTTAAATTGGCAAAATGCTAATACAACTGTATCGCACCTTTTGGAATCTAGAAAAAAAAAACGGTATCTTTACTTGGTGGACGAGGTATAATGGAGTATCTAGAATATACATAAAAACGGGGATTCTTAGGCCAACTAGAATTTTAATAAAAATTGAGGTTGCAATACCACTGTGAATCAAAAAGGAATACCGAAAAATACTCACAGCGACAGGGACCATCTGATTGAGCCTCTTGCCGACTTCCCCATCGTAAGAAGCGAAATCCTCATCCGTTATCTGCAAATCCCAGGCCTCCTCCTCCTCCCCACCACCACCACCGCCGCCATACCCTTGGTCAGGGCTGGAAGAGTAGTACCCAGAGGACGATTCCATGATGCCAACGTCCCGGTAGTAGTTGTTGTTCGCTGGGCGATGCAGCAGATATCAAAATAAAAAATGCGGGTCAGAGATAACATTCGATTAAGGCCACAAAAAACTTAAGAGAAAAAGATTCCTAGTGTCCGTCTTTACCTGTGCCGCAGCTCCAGTTGCGTGAGAACTCTGGCGCCGTGGACACCTGCACGTCGGCGACGGAGCAGTGCGGGTTGCAGTGGTACCCAGTGACGCTGGGCGTGTAGTTTGTCTCGCAGACGGAGGATGGTTGATGGTGGTCAGCTGGGAAGTACCCTGGGTAATATCCCGTGAGGAAGTTGAGCCCCCACCTTACGACGTCGGGGTCCTCTTCATACATCGCCATGCGGGGTTGGTAGAGGGGACGACCGATGATGGTGCTGGTTGTTCCGAGATGGCTGCAAAGTTTGATAAAACAAACCCCGTCAAACGTCAAAAACCAATGGGAGTGAAACCGTGCGTGGGTGAATGATGCCAGGGAGGAAAATCAAAAGGGGGGAAAGGTGTAATTAAACACAATTTATAGCTGGGTCGGAAGAGTAAGCGACGCGTTAGGGGTAGGGGAGACGTTAAAATTAAATTGAAAAAAAAAAGCTTGAGAAAAAAGAGAAGCAAATAAAAACGACATTTATATCCATTCCGGACGAGACTGGGGAATCGGGGGCGAATATAACAGTTGTAAGATCCTCCCTCCTCCCATCTGATAAGGTGGCAGCAAGTAATTACCATTTTTGGCCATCATCCTGTGGGGGTGGTCGTGGGGTTGGGAAGAGGAAACAAACAGGCAGTCAAGGACTGGGCTGCTCCGCTCCTGCCCTCTCGGTGTTAATTACGCTAGTATCAGAACCAGTGCGGGCAGCAGTTGTTGACTAACAGGAACGTACTATTGAGGAACAAACCGGGTGGGGGTGCTGAATCCAAATCACAAGAGGGGAAATAAATCTGGAGATGAATCAGTAGTAACATCCGGCGGAATCGCGCTGCCCTGTGTGGCGGAATCGTTCGTTATTAATGAATATGACAACGGGCAAAGATTGGAGAAGGGAAAGAAAAGTGGGATGAGAAATAGAGTAGGGAGGTCCGAAGTGTGATCACCAGATAAAAGTTGACCAGTTTGACAGGCAGGCCGCGGGGTTGGAGGGGAGCGCGCACTGAGGTGAGGTTTTTAGAGCTGAGTGGATCTCCGCTGACCGGCGAAGCGACGAGAGCCAAGCAAATCTGGAACTGAAAAAGGTGGGAGAAGCGAGGGGATTTGAGATGATGATTAAGAATGGTGGACGAAATCAACCGCCGGAAACGCCTGCAGCCAAGCAAGGTACTAGTTGTTGTGGGGGTGATGGTTGTGGGGAGTTGAAGAAATAACACAGTGGTGTGGGTGGTTTCTTACACGTCTATGTATAACGCACTTGCATGTCATATATAAAATTTGTTGGAAATGTAAGGAGAGGATTCGTTCCTGAAAAGGTTACTTGGAAATATAAGGAGAGGATTCGTTCCTGAAAAGGTTACTACGGTAAAAGATATTTGTGTTAGTTGTTTGAAAGAAGAGAATCAAAGAACCGTTTCTGTGGGACGAAGATAAAAATATAAAATTAAAAATAATAACAGTTAATAGGAGATAGGAGAGTGTGTGAATAATAACAGTTAAAAATACAAAATTTTTTGAAAAAATGAGAGAAAAAAGTGAAACAAAGAGAGCGCAGCATCAAACTCGCTTTTTTTATAATAATAGTATAGATATAGATATATGTCTACGTCAGTTTGTCATCCTCCTACGCCTCTCTTTTTGGCTTGGGGAGTCCTAGGGGTTTGCTTATTCGGACCAATCCTAGTGTCTCTTTTCGTTTGTGTGTAGTACGAAGCACAGTGGCCACCCACGGAACGCAACTCCTCCGGTTACAGCCCAATCGGATGACCCTTGATTGTCCCCCGGGATATATATGCAAGGAAAATGTTACATAGAGGCAGACCTGGACACACTTTATAGCAGATCTCCCCCAACCCCTTCTTATCCCTTCGATCTCAAGAAACCCATGGCTAGCAGCCTGTCATCCGAGGTGCAAATCCGAGGGCCGCTTTCCGCAGTTTTGGTGGGCAGCGGTTGTGTGAGGTGAGGGCGCGGAGCGGCGTCGTGAATGAGTCGCTTTAATGCAATTGTACCTGTTCCAGCTTTTTCCCTATTTTTCTTCTCCCCTACCAAACTCCACCACAACCCACAGATGTGGCCTTCGTCTAGTCAGTCCACAGCCATTCCAACTTCATTCCTATTGTACCTTTAGTTTTAAATATTATATATGTCTCGTATTGTACGTTCTCATGTTGTGTCTCGTACGGTATGTTTAATACTTTATGTCTTATATTACATCATGTACATCTTGTACTATGACATGGGTTGTACGTCATGTACTATACTCAAAATGGAATCAAAGATTTTTTACAAAATGTGAAAGTTAAGTATTGTATTTTTGCACGATGATATTGTTAGTAACTATACTTCTTGTATGTAATTTTATACAATGTGAAATAAATTACAAATAAAAAGTATCAGCAAAGCAAATGTACGGTACATACATATTTGATAAAAAAAAAATATAGACTAGGAAATATTTGGGAGGCAATAGATCTTTAAAAAAAATGGAAGTATTCTATAGTGGACTAGGATATCAAAAGTATAATTTTTGAAAAATAGATAGAATATCTACTTTTTGCATGAGATTTGTATGAGTGCTCCATGAGCAATAATATAAACAGTCTGCTGCAAGTGTAGAATTGTGCCACGTATTATTTATCGCATTTTTTTAACTTCCGAGTAGACCAATGGGTGGGTGGGTAGACCAGCGGGTGGGCAACTGTCTATGAGTAGAATTTTTTCTTTAAAGAGCACGAATTTCGGATTGTTTCACGTTTCTTGATTGGTGGCCGGGATATCCTCAGCCTCTCTTCCCAGTTCCAAACAATCCGAGGGATCTCACACCTACTGGTGGGATTTGCAAGGACTGGGAGTGTGGTGGGGACCGCCACACAGGGTGCGGCGACGCCCATGTTTATCCTATAAAAACTTTAATAGAACCTTGTACAGTAGGGTGGTAGTCAAAATGCGAGTTTGCTGCATTACAATATTGTCAGCTTATACATCTGTTCTTATTTTATTTTATTTTCTTCTTAAGGGGTGCGTTTTGTACTTCCATACCTATCCTCCCAAGTAGATGTCCGCTGCTAACTGGAATAGCTTAGCCTGCTAGCGCCACTTCCATGGATAGTATACGACTGGAAGATGTTTTTATTATGGTATAATCTCAAGCTCCCTGAGCAATTTATTCCGAATCCTTCTAAAAAAGTTGTGTGTGTTGCCAGATGACTTGTCAAGGAAACTGAACTGAAGTATGAAATTGTGGGAAACTGAACTGAAGAGGATATCTAACAATAAACTAATCATACTATACAAAAGAAACATTAAAAGTAGAAAGGAAAAGGAAGAATTAAAAAAGAAAAAAAGAATTTCCATGAATCAACACACTGACCTATCTGTACTTTGACTTGGTAAAACACAACTACATGGTTGCGGCCAGTAGAAAGGAGGAGACTGGAACTCCTCGATTTTGTTCAGCTTACGAGAACCTTCAGGGTTGTTGCATTCGTCGGATTCAGAGGAGACCATTGAGCAACTCCCAGATGAAACCGTGGAGTCCTCCGATTGAGTTTCAGTAGCGGATTCAGATGTGCTCTCCTCCTGATCGGTCTCAAACTCTCCTACCATCTTGATCGTCCTAGTAGTGGGGGGACATGCGTTTTACTTAACACGTCTACATAAGTTAGGTATAAGTAATCGACCATACCCAGCGTGGCCGCCGCGATTTGACAATGACCACGAAGCCGATGGATCCGTAATTACTATGCCGTTGTCGGTCAAGAATTTTTTGTTTATTGCATGTGACGTTGCAGGTCAAGAATTTTGACGCAGATTTTAACACCGCTCTCCCGAAAATTAGGAGACTCGGTTTTCTGCTCGTTTGCACCTATGCGCATGGCTTTCAACAAGTTTCATCTAGACACTATTATTGTCATAAATTGGATTAGATAACAAGCTGTGAGTATACATACATACTGATCACATCTGTTGCAGGTGCATATTTTTTAAAGCTTTATAAACAGTAAGTATTTAGGTGTATTTTGCAACTTGGTTCGTTATCAAAGGTTGTCCCGAACCCAATCTGAAATCCATTTATGTTATGACGAGTTAAGGATTATCTTAAACACTATATCAGGTGTAGATCCGGCTTGCAACCCATTTAACTGGGCACGGGCCTGACAGAACATGACCGGCCGGACCTAATTCGCCCCACTAGTGCAGCACTAGAAAAATTGTAAGTCTACCTGTAGGTTCGGCCCGAGTTTCGCAGATCGGGTTGGATTGAAATAGCCTTAGTAGAAAAATATTTATATCTATTTAGAAAAAGAAAACAAATAAAAATGTGTTTAGAAAAAGAAAAACAAATAAATATGCGTTGGGAGAATGTGAAGGTTAAAAAAATAGAAGAAGAAAAAAACCTTAGGAAACAAATAAAGAAGAGATTTATATCCATTCCAGACGCTGAGTGCGAGCGGAATCAGACAAAATATTTACAAGATCCTCCTCCACCTGGAGAAGCAGTGATAAGTAGCAGGAAGTAAATACCAATTTTCTCCATCATCGTGTGGTTGGAAAGGGGAAGCAAGCAGTCGAGAGGGTTGCTCCTGCCTGTCCAGTCCTCCTCCCGGCGTTAAATACGACAGTATCAGAATCAGTGTGAGCAGGTGTTGACGACTTGGGAACGAGAATGGTGACAAACAACCCGAGGGTGATTATCCCGGTCTTAAATACGACGTGGTCGGAACAGAAAAGGAGGGAAATGAGATCTGGAGATGAACCAGCAATCTCTGGGACAGGTCAGGGAAGGAAACTATGCTGGCGTTGCACCAAGTCGCTGAGGCTGGTAACCTAATTACATTACCAGTCAGCACGTTCACAAATTACCAATCGGCACGTTCCGAAATACTAGTCATCACGTTCCCGGATCGAATCGAAATTAGAAATGTCTAGGGGCACATCGAAGGGACAGGATTAGACATGGGCAAAATCCCGAATGGAACAGCGGAGGAGGAGCGCGCGCACTTGAGACTTGAAAAGAATGATAAAAAAGATAACGATCACCACTCCCCAGATGGGGGGTTTGACCAATATTTTGAGAGGGTGTGAAGGAGCGTGCGCACTTGAGAGTTGAAGATCAGTGGAACGACCAACTGACCGGTGTTGCGACCAGAGCCACGTACTACATCAGCGAAGAAAGAGAAAGAGAAAGAGATGTAGAACTGAGGGGACGGGGTGAGGAATGGCGAAGTGAATTGAGATGATGAGGGAATGGTGGACGAACGAAAGCAACCGCAGGAGACGCCGGCACCAAGGAAGGTGGTGAATCTGGTGATGATGTGAGAGGGAAGAAAGTAAAAAGGAGTGGGGGCAGTTTCTTACTCGTCTACGTCGCTTGTTGTCCTCCTTGTCGTCGTCCTCCTTTTTGGCTGCTGAGGCTTGGGGTTGCTTATCCTGATCGATATCCACCCAGGGGACTTAGCAGTCCAATCGATCCTTTTGTTGGTTTGCTTTTCTTCCCTGCGATCACTTTATCTCCCACTTATCCCTTGGATCTCGAATCAAACTGTTAGCCGGCGGTGCAAATCCGAGTGCCGCTATTCGCTTAATCCTTTTCCGGCGAGCTGTTGGTTGATGTGTTCGGGACTGCGGGCGTCGTCGTGGTGGAGTGCGATAGTCAGTGTTTTTTTTCCTCTTAAAAGGGGGATTTTGAGTTGTTTCAGGTTCTGGATTGGCGGCCTGAGCGTTAGGGTGACCGAGCCTCGGCGGCCACCGCGATGGCGGACGCGTGGGTGACTGGGTGGATTGGATGATGGTGTGGCATGAGAAAACAATATCGAATAAAAAACATCGGATGGATCACAACCGTGGAGGCATTGGTGTTTGCGTGGGAGAGATGCGGCGTACTGGCGCCCATGATCATGTTGTTATGCATCATAAATTTCACAACATTATTTTTCGGAAAAGAAAATGACATCGGGATGTAATTTAAACAACAAACTCGTTCTTTTTACAATAATCTACATGTGAAGTTTATTTTGAGTTTTAAAATGGTGTCCACTGTACCTGGATGGAGGAAAGAGAGCAAAACTGAGACATTGTTTGGGTCCGCCTGAGTGAGAGATGTGGTGGACCAATAAGGTGGCGGCCTGGAATGGACACTCTGTGTCGCAGGTCCTTATATTAACAAAACAAAAATTTGTACAATGCATGTTTTGTACCAACTTTTGTATATCCTAAGAACACTACCGTAATTTGTGCAGGGAACAATGAATATAGTACACTAAAAAAAAATGTACATCTGTACTGAAATACTGGACCATTAATGATTATTTCATAGTCTTCATTTAGGTGCTGGCCTATAATACAAACATACACGCCCGGTATGATAAATGTACACAGTTATAAAAGTAATACACCATAAATGATGAAGTTATATAGCTACAGGATGCATTTTTTCACAGCATAATTCAGTATAAAAGATACTTTTGAATGACGGTTATATATTCACTAACCGAATTTACTTTGAATGTACTTAAAAATACAGTGAGATCATGTTAGCGATAGTATCATCACGTTTCCATAATTCATGGATTGAATCCCCGAGTAAGCAATGGAGATCTACTCCAGACAGTTTGTCACCAACCCGTTTGGGTCAGCAGACGGCTCATACGGCGGCGGGTTTCGGTCGACCCGATGGACTGGCTACAGAGCGCGCGAGAATTAATTAATATTCGGTGCGCCGCTCTCAACGACAAATTGGCCGGCGGGCCAAAGAGGGGTAGTAGGAAATAGACGGTGGAAGAAAAGCGGGAAGGACAGAAGGGTAGCGGCGCAATTACCAGCAGGGTAGCAACGGGAACGCAGAGATTGAAGGAGGATTCGGAATTTCGGGGCGGTAAGGAAGAGATAAGAGAACGATTGCGGCGGTGGACCAAAAGGCAACGGCGAAAGAGAAGCGAGCGACGTCGCGGGCATACAAGCAATTAGGTGGCCGGGGTGGCGGAAAACGTCATACTTACAAGTCTCGCCTTTCCTCTTGCGATGTCCCCGTCGTCGTCCTCCTCGCGGCTGGAATCCGGCTGGCTTCTTCCCGACGCTGTGTGTAATACAACCTCCAATGCCCTCCACGCCAAGCAACTCCGCTTGTTTGTGATCCTATCTCAACCCCCTGGGGTTTTGTCTCCTCTTTAAAACGTTATTAAACTCTCTCCCCTCCCCAAGTGACAAACCCAAGGACCGGTTTTGGTTTTCCCTCCTCGCCAAGGAGACAAGTTTGAGGTGGGGATTTTTGGATTGGCGGCCGAAAGTCAGGCATTAATAATAATAAATCCGCCAGAACCGAGTGGGTCGCCGCGTTGGACGATGGCGTGGGCCGGCTACTCGGCCCATGTCCACTGTCGTGAACAAACGCGCCGTGCGCCGGAAGAGACTGTTTCAATTTTAGCTTACTGCTTGCATTCCCAGCTCTCATCAGCCACTTGGAGCGATCGCCTGCTTTGGATATCATAGTGGGGGCGTGGGATAAGACGTTTTTGGTCCAAAAACGTATGATTTAATTATGAAACAAAAACTACAGAAATACATATGTCACAGTGTGCCTCTTCTCCGTTATGTTCTCTCCCCCGGCTAACAGCTTGCTTTCCTAGCTCTCATCAGCCGCAACGTTCGTCAGCTATGCATTATCATTGTGGGGGTGTGACGTTTCTGGTCCAAAAAGGTATGATTTAATTATGACATAAAAACTACAGAAATGCATATATTACGGAAAATATGAATCTTTTTTTTTTCGTTGGTGTGATAATTGTTTTTACATCAGAAAATTCACGTGGCTAAGGCCAGAGCATGCTGCTCTAACTTGACAAACTTGGGTTGACTTCGAGTTTAATAAGTTGATTAAAATATTGATCCTGGTTTGATTCTATATTCAACAATTTGGTTTAAGGTTTGAACAAAGTGATTGAAATCTCGGGCATTTTGTAGGTCTACATCTGACGATTCAGGTCACCTTCAGGTTTGGACGATGTGGCTATGTGGTTTTGGTTCTCTAAAGGAAACTCAAGAGTGGCATGGGTCGGGAAAATAGGGACACCCAACACGTCCTTTGCGGAAAAATAAGAAAATTAATCAAACATGCACTTCAGTGATATTGAGTGGATAAGTTATACCACAAACAACAAGTTGTGGGTTTCCTCAAGTTATTCAAGAGGGTGGGGAGATCCAAAGCCCAATTTTGGCACCTCGCTAAAATTTGGTTTAAGGTTTGAACAAAGTGATTGAAATCTCGGGCCATGTGTTCGATTTTGTGGGTCTGCATCTGACGATTCAGGTCACCTCCAGGTTTGGACGATGTGGCTATGTGATTTTAGTTCTCTAAAGGAAACTCAAGAGTAGCATGGGTCAGGAAAATAGGGACGTCACCCAACACGTCTTTGCGGAAAAATAAGAAAATTAATCAAACATGCACTTCGGTGATATTGAGTGGATAAGTCATACCACAAACAACAAGTTGTGGGTTTCCTCAAGTTATTCAAGAGGATGGGGAGATCAACGTGGCATGGAGGATCTTGGTAGACAGTGCTCCATCTTGAACTGGTACCAAGGCGGCGGATCCCTTGAATTGAAAGATGGTAGAGGCCTGGAGGCACCTTGATGACTGCCAATCTATGACTACCCCATTGATCAGGCAAAGAGAAAAATCTCACCATCCACCTAGGTTTTACAATGCACACTAGAATTAGGGAAGTAGGTGGCCTTTATACACTCTCACGTGATACCCATGGGGGAGAGAGCTTGTTTCCAATGGGAGGTTGATCAGGCGACGACTCTGGGACGTTTCCGCTACGAGAGATTGTCTGAGAGGCTACTCGCTACCGACGTGCTCAAAGGAAGGGGAGTGCATTCACACGACTCCTCATCTCTATTGGATCAAATGGGCTCTAGAGGGGGGTGAATAGAGCTAAAAATACTTGCACAAAATTCGTCAAACCTTCAAGTAACAACTATGTATGAGATTGCAAATATTTGAATTTGTAGTGCAACTAAACACACATAGCAATGATGAGAGAGATTGAACAAACACAAGATCACAAGTTGTTTAGAGTGGTTCCAATCTCTAAACTAGGAGATAGTCAGTCCGCTACCTAGAGAGGTCAAGCTCTAGGATTTTACAACCCATGCATACTTATATTCCATTATAAGACATATAAGATGACCTTCCTTTTCTGAGTCAAAGATACCCAGTCTTCCATTTCAGGACAAGGGAGCCAATAACCAATCAAGGTCTTACCTATCAGGAGGAGCTAGAGTCTTCTACCTCTATAAGGTCTTACCCACTCTTGCAAGCAGCTGGACACATTCACCAAGAAGATCCCCTTCTTGTACGGAGTCTTTTGCCTTGAAGGATTTACCCACTTTTACTCCTAGATCTTCAGCCTTGACCTTCTCCTTCACCTTGGAGAATCTTTTGTGCCTTCTTCTACAACTTGAACAAGCTTGCACCTTCTCCTTCACTTGGAGAAGCTTTCACCAACTTGATCTTAAAGAAAGGGTTGGGGAAAGGATGGCTTTGAGAGCTTTACAAGTATACAATGAAGTAGCTCTCTCACACAGATCATATCTCACTCATATGGATGTTTTGATTTGCAAACAAGAGAGAGAAAGGGGCTCAAGTGGACTTGATGCACTCAACTATAGCTAGGAGCTTGAACAGTATGAAGGAGAAACATTGAAATGAACTCCAAGAGGTCCCATTTATAGTTGGGAGGGTCCACTAGCGGATAGGATCACTAAGGAACATTTTTTAGTCGTTTGAGGTGTTGTAAAAGATATAATTTTGATTTTTACAAGACTCCAACGGTTAGAATCACTTTTAATAAACCAACCATACAGTGTAATCGGTCGAGTTAGCATTCGGTCGAGTTTTAATAAAGTTAACTCGACCGATTACACTATGTGACGAAGTTAATTTAAAGCATCAGTCGAGTTTATCCTAGATGAAACTCAACCAAACACTTAAATTAGTTTTTCTTAGTACAGTGATCGATCGAGTTCTGTGTATGGTAAACTCGACCGAAGCTGAATTTTCTCAAAATCCATCAACGGGATCGGTCGAGTATGTCACAGGTAAAACTCAATCAAAAACCTCTCTATAATGAACTTTGGAAAATGTCACTAGAGTGATTAAATGCTCAAATTTAGGGCTCCTAATTTTTTTCTCATCTTACTTACAAGTCATTACATCAATAGAAATGATTACAAAAATGATCTTAAGGGTTTTAGGGTGATTTCCAAAAAGGTGCATTTGCATTGCTTTTGACTTGAACATGATCAAGCTAGGGCTTGATGAAAATGATCATTTTCATGTACCTAATGTCTAAAATCAATCTCGAATAGACATATCGTGAACAAACGCGCCGTGCGCCGGAAGAGACTGCTTCAATTTTAGCTTACTGCTTGCATTCCCAGCTCTCATCAGCCACTTGGAGCGATCGCCTGCTTTGGATATCATAGTGGGGGTGTGGGATAAGACGTTTTTGGTCCAAAAAGGTATGATTTAATTATGAAACAAAAACTACAGAAATGCATATGTCACAGTGTGCCTCTTCTCCGTTTTGTTCTCTCCCCTAGCTTACAGCTTGCTTTCCTAGCTCTCATCAGCCGCAACGATCGTCAGCTATGCATATCATTGTGGGGGTGTGGGGTGTGACGTTTCTGGTCCAAAAAAGGTATGATTTAATTATGACATAAAAACTACAGAAATGCATATATTACGAAAAATATGAATCTTTTTTTTTGTTGGTGTGATAATTGTTTTTACATCCAAAAATTCACGTGGCTAAGGCCAGAGCATGCTGCTCTAACTTGACAAACTTGGGTTGACTTCGAGTTTAATAAGTTGATTAAAATATTGATCCTGGTTTGATTCTATATTCAACAATTTGGTTTAAGGTTTGAACAAAGTGATTGAAATCTCGGGCCATGTGTTCGATTTTGTAGGTCTACATCTGATGATTCAGGTCACCTTCAGGTTTGGACGATGTGGCTATGTGATTTTGGTTCTTCGAAGGAAACTCAAGAGTGGCATGGGTCGGGAAAATAGGGACGTCACCCAACGCGTCTTTGCGGAAAAATAAGAAAATTAATCAAACATGCACTTCGGTGATATTGAGTGGATAAGTCATACCACAAACAACAAGTTGTGGGTTTCCTCAAGTTATTCAAGAGGGTGGGGAGATCCAAAGCCCAATTTTGGCACCTCGCTAAAGTGGAAGATGAACGTGGCATGGAGGATCTTGGTAGATTGCTCCATCTTGAACTGGAACCAAGGTGGCGGATCCCTTGAATTGAAAGATGGTAGAGGCCTGGATGCACCTTGATGACTGTCAATCTATGACTACCCCATTGGTCAGGCAAAGAGAAAAATCCCACCATCCACCTAGGTTTTACAATGCACACTAGAATTAGGGAAGTAGGTGGCCTTTCATACACTCTCGACGTGATACCCATGGGGGAGAGAGCTTGTTTCCTATGGGAGGTTGATCAGGTGACGACTCTGGGACGTTTCCGCTACGAGAGATTGTTTGAGAGGCTACCCGCTACTGACATGCTCAAAGGAAGAGGAGTGCATTCACATGAATCCTCATCTCTGTTGGATCAAATGGGATCTAGAGGGGGGGTGAATAGAGCTAAAAATACTTGCACAAAATTCGTTAAACCTTCAAGTTACAACTATGTATGAGATTGCAAATATTTGAATTTGTACTGAAACTAAACACACATAGAAATGATGAGAGAGATTGAACAAACACAAGATCACAAGTTGTTTAGAGTGGTTCCAATCTCTAAACTAAGAAATAGTCAGTCCGCTACCTAGAGAGGTCGAGCTCTAGGATTTTACAACCCATATATACTTATATTCCATTATAAGACATATACGATGACCTTCCTTTTCTGAGTCAAGGATACCCAATCTTCCATTTCAGGACAAGGGAGCCAATAACCAATCAAGGTCTTACCTATCAGGAGACTCTAGAGTCTTCTACCTCTACAAGGTCTTACCCACTCTTGCAAGTAGCTGGACACATTCGCCAAGAAGATCCCCTTCCTGCACGGAGTCTTTTGCCTTGAAGGATTTACCCACTTTTACTCTTGAATCTTCAGCCTTGACCTTCTCCTTCACCTTAGAGAATCTTTTGTGCCTTCTTCTACAACTTGAACTAGCTTGCACCTTCTCCTTCACTTGGAGAAGCTTTCACAAACTTGATCTTGAAGAAAAGGTTGGGGAAATGATGGTTTTGAGAGATTTACAAGTATACAATGAAGTATCTCTCTCACACGGATCATATCTCACTCATATGGATATTTTGATTTGCAAACAAGAGAGAGAAAGGGGCTCAAGTGGACTTGATGCACTCAACTATAGCTAGGAGCTTGAACAACATGAAGGAGCAACATTGGAATGAACTCTAAGAGGTCCTATTTATAGTTGGAGGTGTTCACTAGCGGGTAGGATCACTAAAGAACATTTTTAGCCGTTTGGGGTGCTGCAAAAGATATAATTTTGATTTTTACAGGAGAGAATCCGCTTCATATAACCACGCCTCTTCCCGGCAGCGTGTGGAATGGCCGAGAGCGGACCCTTTTAGATATATAATCCAACTCCAACGGTTAGAATCACTTTTAATAAACCAACCATACAATGCATTCAGTCGAGTTTTAATAAAGTTAACTCGACCGATTACAATATGTGACAAAGTTAATTTAAAGCATCAATCGAGTTTATCCTAGATGAAACTCAATCGAACACTTAAATCAGTTTTTCTTAGTATAGTGATTGATTGAGTTCTGTGTATGGTAAACTCGACCGAAGCTGAATTTTCTCAAAATCTATCAATGGGATCGGTCGAGTTTGTCACAGGTAAAACTCGATAAAAAACCTCTCTATAATGAACTTTGGAAAATGTCATTAGAGTGATTAAACGCTCGAATTTAGGGCTCCTGATTTTTTTCTCATCTTACTTATAAGTCATTACATCAATACAAATGATTACAAAAATGATCTTAACGGTTTTAGGGTGATTTCCAAAAAGGTGCATTTGCATTGCTTTTGACTTGAACTTGATCAAGCTAGGGCTTGATGAAAATGATCCTTTTCATGTACCTAATGTCTAAAACAATCTCGAATAGACATATCATATACATATCAATAGAATGGTTAAATCATTATCAAAATATGGACAATGTATAACTCTCAGCTCAACATTCTCCCCCTTTTTGACAATGACAAACCATTCCTCAACATATTGAAAAGGATATGAAAAAAATAAACTTTTGCATTTGAGAAGTATGTGAAAGTTAAACCTTTACCGTGTGAATTGCAAGGGATACATGATTAAACAATGTGAATTGCTCCCCCTCAATTAATGCTTACTTTTACCTGCATGGTTAGTCTTTTCACAAACAACCATAGCACATATATATACTATATGGTCCTCTAGAAAGTCACATGATATTTCAGATATTTAACAAGAAAAGGATCACATAGGCAATAATTTCAATATGGGTGAGCTCATTTCTCCCATGTGGTACCTACAATACATGATGAGCTCTAAATTCTTATTCTCCCCCTTTCTCATTACAAAAAGGCACGTGTCTTTGCCATAGGCACAAATTACACAAGAAACCACACATAGCACTCACCAAACAAAGAAAAAAGAGAGAGAAGCAAGCAGTCTAGAGTCATAATCAAAATATAGAATAACATACCAAGAACTCATAATATATAGCCAACCAAAGAGCTAAGGTACATAAGATTATGATTACAACACCAAACATGTTCTCTCTGAAAAAAGAACTACAAACCAATGAAAAATGACAAGATGATAAAATAGTATGCCTCATATATAGTGCCCAAATGTTCAATACATGATAATCTAAAAATATATATAAGCACTCTAATAGACTAAAAAACTAAACATCTACAACATCAACTACATCAACTATGTCCTCATCATCGTCATCCTTGGGCTGATATTCCTCATCATCATTAGATGGCGTGTAGTGGCGGCAGCTGTAGCATCACCATCATCACCATTAGAAGAACTGTCATCACCAACACCAGAGCCATCATCATCCTCAACATCCTCATCATTAGACTCATCCTCAACATCCTGGTCTGGCATCTCCTTGTCAATAGGAGGTCCAAAAGCACGAGTACTAGGCCATTTGACATTCTGCTCAGCCTAGGACATGCCACATGCATGTAATGCATTTGCTAGCAGAAAGGTGGGAGTTGACACTCCATCATATCCAACAAGTAGAGAGGTACTGGGCCAACAAGCAGAGCTAGAAGAGGAAGAGCACCAGGGGAAGGGGAAGGGGAAGGGGTAGGGGCAGGTCCACCATCAGCAGTAGGGTTGCAACAAAAGCAGTAAGAGGTGGAGGGTCAAGGTAGAACTAATTGTATACATAAGAGGCATAGTCAGCTCCTGGGTATACCTGGTAGGGTGGGTAGGGCTAGTTGTAGGATAGGTTCATGTGAGACATGATCTAGAAGAGGTCTGGGTGGAGATACTCATGAACCTGAAGGTTATACGCATGTTGATGTATCATATATCCCATGAGGACTTTATTTGATACATAAAATGAGGCACGGTCAGGTTGGGGTGGAGGAGGTGGTGTAGGGGCTTGGGTGGAGGTAGAGGAACTTGTTGTGGTGGACGAGGTGGGAGGAAAGGTCTTCTTGATGGTTGTCTCACTAATGCAAATTCCTCTATGACTTGATTTGTGTCCAAGGTCATGAATTTCATTATGGTGAGAAAACACACAACTAATCAGGTTTGGATAAGGGAGATGGGTGTCGGTGGTATTCTTCCCAAAGTCAAAGCAAGTCATATGATGGAGAATATAACGAGTCCACTTAATTACAATATCATTCAAGAGACAGTACATGATCACCGTTGTGTTCTCTACAATCTCTGTTTGATTCCTCTTGGGATGGATATTGCAATTGACCACTAAGGTGATAAATCTTGTCTTGATATCAAGGGAAGAGGAGGGTAGGGTTGACATATTCCTATATAGGATGTATAGTTTCTTCAGGAACTTATTGATGTCAGGAAGGGTAAGCAGGGGATCAAAGCTCTTGTAGAAACCTTCAGGGTCCAAAAGGTCATGGTATTACGGATAGGAAGCCACCCAAGAAGAAATGACAATATTACTAGAGAGATAAGTATTCAAAGAATACTCAGATATAGTTATCTTAGTACCGATGATCATTGAAGTCAAAATGACTTGAGTATTAGGTGGTAGAAGATGGGTGTTGGAGTTCCATGTCAAATTGGCATAGAATTCATGGACTGCCTTCGTGCTCGACATAGCACTTGTGAAGCATGAATGCTCTACACACAAAGCACTTAGATAATGTGCTTTGAACACCCTAGAAACATCTTTAATCACCTCATTCGTTTCAAACTAAGTCTCAAACAAATCTTAGAAAGGAAAGGGATTCATAGGGAGGAGTTCCTTATACCTATTTAAAGCTTGATTTGAGATGAAGGAGGTTCCATCAAAGGATATATCTTTGTAGCAGCTGGTGCAGATGTTTCTCCAGCTGGGGCAGATCTCTTTCTACCATTGGAGGCCATAAGATTGGATGGAAAAGAAATAACCACCAAACGGAGAAGATAACGCATAAGGCAGGGCACCAAGTCACCTAGGTTACGTATAGGAGAGGCAAAGAGGGCTAATCTAGGGCTAGGAAGGGTGTAGGAGGGGATGGTTGAACCTAGGGTATGAGGAAAACGACTAGAGAAGGGCTTTCGGTCGACTTTTCTATAGTTGAGAGGGGGAAAAGTTGGGTGATAACCTTTGCAAACTTGGGCCAGTGTCAATGTTGGTCAATTTCTGAGATTGGGAAACTTGAATGATTAGGTATTTCAAGTTTGTCCTCAGCCAGGGATCAGTCGGATCGGTGGAGACATAGTAGGTCAAACTCGACTGATTAGTATACTATCCTAAAACATAGAAATTTTATCCTAATCCTCAAGAGTCCTATATAAATTTGTTTTTCTAGCATATCATGCATTTTAAACATATTGGGGTACATTTTACTAATCATTGGCTACTATTTTGCGATAAAACATTCATTTGTGAAAAATAGCTAAAAACAATGAAAACATGTCCATTATAGCACTTAGAAAACATAAGGTGAGCAAAACATATATATATATATATATATGTGTGTGTGTGTGTGTGTGTGATAACTTTTAGCTGGTATGCATGTCAATATCATCTAGAGAAATTATAAGTAATTTTGATCTAAGGAATGTAAATTTCTCTCTAGCTAGAGGTTTAGTGAAAATGTTCGTAAGCTGATTCTCTGTGTCCACTTGCATGATATAGATATCCTTCTTGGCAATTTGTCCACGAACAAAGTGATGAAGGACCTCTATATATTTAGCTCTACTATGCAACATAGGATTATAAGAGAGATTAATTGCACTAGTATTGTCATAGTAGATAGGAAAAGCGTCAAAATGAATGTAAAAGTCTTGGAGCAATTGCTTCATCAATAGGACTTGGGCACAACAACTTCGAATTGCAACATATTCAGCCTCGATAGTTGAAAGAGCCATTGTGCTTTATTTCTTAGAAAACCAAGAAACTAGGCTTGGTCCTAAGAAGAAGAAAGTGCCACTTGTGCACTTTCTATCAATCAAACAACCTACATAATCATCATCACTACAGTAAGTAAGAGAAAAGTCCCTTGACTTGGGATACCATAGTCTGAAATTTTGAGTTTTGACTAGATACCTCAAAATCCTCTTAACTTCTATGAGATGTGATGTTCTTGGACTTGACTGAAAGTGAGCACACAAGCCAACACTAAACATTGTGTCAGGCTAGAGGCAGTTAAATAAAGTAAAGTTCCAATCATACCTCTATAGAGCTTCTCATCCACTTTCTCACCTTCTTCATCTTTATCAAGCTTGGTTATGTTTGACATGGGATGTCCATTAGCTTCATGTTCTCCATCCCAAAGTGCTTAAGAAGTTTACTAGTGTACTTGCCTTGGCTAATGAAGTTACCTTCCTTGGTTTTTTTGATTTGGAAGTTGAGGAAGAAAGTAAGCTCCCCCATCATGCTCATCTCAAACTCACTCTGCATAATAGAGCTAAACTCCTTGCAAAGATCAAGATCAATCCCGCCAAAGATAATAAAATCAACATAAATTTCATGACAACTACAATTTGCTAGATCATTATTTATCCACTTATTGTATCTACATTTTTATACTAATGTGACAAGTATTGAAATGATAGACTAACTATGTTAAGCTTATATAGTTACTGCATACATCATGATGTTTAATCTTCTTTCACATCAGTTCTAGATGTTCATACCTACTAGTAATAGTAGACTAATGTATGTTTATAATATTATAAGAGAAGACACTATAATGGATAGGCTAATCTAATTCACTCCTTCTAAATCACTTATATTATCATGCAACATCTTACTCAATATATATCATTTCAACCAGTTCAGACTTTATAGAAAGTGAGGTTACTGCAACATATATTTCCTATACTATAATACACTAAAATATATGATAAAATTAGGGTAAAAGGTCACCTGATTCATATACAATTAATTTTCTTTCTTGGTATAAAAGGATTCAATGACTATATAGAGAACTTGGATCTAACCTATAGGGAAAGGATCTGGCGTTTGATGGTTCAATAGATCCGGTGCATGAGAGATTTCTATGTTGGAGTTGATCTTTTATGAATACATCCCATGTGATGGATCTTCTAGGGAGGATGGCAGAAGAACTACATTATTCTTGATTCCATCACTGTTAATCTAATTGCACATAGTAGTAGGTATACTAAGAGGTTTGTTTCCCTACTAAATGATGATCTGATCACTAATCTTGTGAAATCATGTCTCGAGAACCCAAATGCATGGAATATCTATGATCTAATTTCCATGACAGTAGGAATTGACCATAGACGGTCCTTTGATGTCACGATTTGAGGAGGTTGGAATTGAGTCTGGCACCCTCAATGTTACAGGTCTATAATAGAGATCATGTCGAGTCTATAAAACTTGCTATCAATGTGGGTGAGGGTTGTGGATTGGAGGAGGTTATAGGTTTTTCGGGGTTGAAGGTTCGTGGTGGTGGATCCATGTTGTAGGTTACCACTGCTAATGTAGGTTTTTTGTCATATGGATGTCAGGGTTGGAGGTTGCCATGCTTCATTAATGGTGAGTTTGAGGCCGTGTTTCTTGTAATGAGGACAACTAATTAGAGTTGGTGATTACCAACATCAGATCAAGTAGGAGGAAGAACTCGTAGATCTTATTGATAGGGTGTTTGGCTGGCAGTGAGATATTCGGTGTTGTAGACCATTTAATGGAGGTATGGTGTGTAGATGGATGGGGAACCAAGAATGGGTGTGGGAGTCTGAATAGCGATGGAAGTCATGATTTCCCAATTGTAGGTGGTGATCAGTTACGAAGAAGGTGAGGGTTGATAGTAGTTTGCTGCATGTGTTTGCCTTGACCTCATAACTACTGGTTGTCTAAGTCTTACGTAGGTGAAGGCGTTGTTAGGGTTGTGGGGTGTCCAAGAGTGGAGGCAAGGAAGAGAGGGGAGATGTTCCAGTCTTTGTTGCCATTTGCAGATGTGATATCCCTCTATCACACAGACAACAAAATTCCATGCGAAAACGTGCAGAACATCCATAAACCACATGTTACCAAAAACACGGGTTAATTAAAACCGATTGCGGAAAGCAGATAAACAAAGAAACTATTACATCCAGATCCTTATCTTGTAAGGAAACATGTTATATAAACATACATAAACCTTGATACATGTCCACAACTCATAGGATCTAGCTATCACATAGGCACAAAGAGTTCACCGCCTGTTTATGTACAGAACATGCCATACCAGGCCAACAACAGGATAAACAAGCTACATCATCTATACATCATGAAACGTCGTCAAAACACCTCCAAGGACCTAAGAGTACATGGATGACTCTAGGACTCTACTACAAAACAACCCAAATAGTAGCATATCCATCTCTTGCCTCCTACTGTTCTTCTTGCTGCTCGGCCGTAACCTCACGACCACCACCACGTCTAGCACGATCACCTAAAAAGGTTGTAAACCAGTGGGGTGAGACACACAATCCCAGTGAGAAACATAACTCCCCGCCGAACTATAAAACTTCAAGAAAGCTATAACAGATAAAACAGATAACTGATATAAGCAGCTCATATATGCAGCATACTAAACAAAACTAACCTTATTAACAACTTACTAAGATATCCAGGAGGCATATAACCATATATTTCTTAAGGAACATGATATCCAAGATAAGCTTTATAAGAACTTATCACAAGATATGAGGAACATGTAATTAATTGCAAGAGCAACTATACAAGTAAGGCCTCAACCAATGTTCTGTGTTTTTCCTTAAGCAATACATACTATACGACTAGATTACAATTTTAGTATGCCCTGAGGAAGTGAGTCGTCCTGCTCAAATCTAACCTTCGACTGCGAAGCCCAAAACCGGTGCCATACAAGGTCAATGGGGGAGACGGACTCCATGACCTCACCTCCTCGTGGTCAGTGCACGATATCCAAAGCAGGACCGTAGTCTCTTGCTTAAGTGGCCTCATCCATAGGGTCAACTCCATAGGTTACCCTTCTATAATACTGAGCCATGGGCCTGTTCACCATGCTCTATAACACTGAGCCATGGGCCTGTTCACCATGCTCTATAACACTGAGCCATGGGCCTGTTCACCATGCTCTATAACACTGAGCCATGGGCCTGTTCACCATGCTCTATACACAACTGCAGTTGCACTCTAATCCTCCTATTTTTGGCTAGGAGAAACCCCACATATTCAACAATATGCGCTCCAGGTAATCCTGCAGGATAAACCTGTTTCACCATCACTAGTTACTGACGATGATGGATCTATGGCCAGGGAAAACTACATGAAAGGTTCATTTGTAATTAATTAATACATTTTAAGAGGATTGCAAGATTCAACCAAGTTATGTAACATGTAAACTAAAATACAAGTAAACAACATAGATCTCATTATCAGGTGTTACATTGTGAAGCCATCAAAATCATCATGATCCATCACAAGGATCCAACATCACATGTTACCACTTGTCCTCTAGCCAAACATCAAGATCCATCTCAAGGATCAACATCACTGGGACTCAATCCCATCATCAAGGCACACATTGCCATTCCATGGGTAACACCCATAATATATCACTGGGTTCATCATAACCCTTGATGTTCAACATCATATCACTATTATGCCATTACCATGGCCTCATCGTACAACTGTCTCCTGCATGGTTAGTGAAATCACAAAGGAGCAATGATACTTGTACAAGGAACATTTACAACTCTTTACCTTATTATGAGAGTCAACCACGCAACATAGATGAGTGTATCAAAGCATAGCATTCTTATATATATATATATATATATATATATATATATATATATATATATATCAAAGCATAACAACCTCATGTATTAAAGCACAATAAGCATTAGGGTTACCAACCAAACACAAGGTACAACCTTCACTATAGGTGTATCGGGTAAGGGACAACCCTCACCAAAAGCATCTTGGGTAAGGAATAGCCTCACCAAAGGCACATCGTCTCTCACCAAAGAGTGTGATGCCCAACACTATATCGGTTAAGCATGAAACTCTTCACCACCTATTGTATCAGCTAGCACCCATCTAAGGCTACAACCATATTGGCCAACCACTGCCACCTTGGTATCGGGAAGCACACAACCTATGACGCCCAAGGCATCAAACCTTATCGTCCACTTCGTATCACCCAAGCCACTAAGGCACTATGCTGGGAAACACCACAAGTAGGCTGATAACGAGTAGCATTCCCTCAAGAGCAACGCCTAAGACATCATGTCGGGCAAAAACTGAGAACCAACATGTAATGCTCAAATGCACAACGTCATATCAGGCAGAACCATAATGTGTAACACTATGTCATGCAGCCATGAACCAAGAGGGTATCGGGCACCAGGTACAAGAGAGTTGGCTCACCTCCCAACAACCAATTGAGAGGGGTTTTGCACAACTTCCATCACATATCAGGCACCAAGGTGGGTCATCATCATAACGACCATCCTTCCAACCTCAACTAGGTCAACACCAACCAAAGGCTCACCTCTCAAGTCCATGGTAAGAGAGGGGTATTGCCCAAGCAGCTAGAGTGTAGACTCACCTCTCAACAACTAAGAGAGAGGGGTTTTTCCCACACAACTAAAGCTTGAGCTCACTTCTCAAGACCGAGGAAAGAAAGGGGTTTTGCCCCAATAACACACTACATTCACCATGGAATTAGGAAACCCTAGGCTCACCTCTCAACAACCAAGAGAGAGGAGTTTTTACCAAGGAACCCTAGTCTAATGGTTCGGCCAACAAGGTCCAAGAACACATCTAAACAACATAATCGTGGCATCATAACCCACAACGTCAAGGGTACATACTAGAGCAAAGATATTACCAACAAGATAAGCATGGCCGATCAAGATAACACATAAACAAAGCATCATGGTAAGAAGGTAATATAGTTAGGGTTAGGAGTTATGTAACCCGCCTCAAGCTCTAAAGCTCCAAGCTTCTAGCACCAAGCTCCAAGCTCCAAGGCACCTCCTTCGGCCAACACAAAGAAGAACAACTTGTAACCACCATGGCCGAAGAGAAGGAAGAAGAAGAAGAAGGAGATGCCAAGGAAAGGGAGAGATACCTACCACAAGAGAAGGAAAGGGACAAGCTAGCAAGGTGTGTCACCCAAGACACCAGCTGTATCGGCCACCACTTGCTCCACTCTTCTCCTAGCTCAACCACTAAAGGAAGGAAAGCAACTAAAGGAACCAAAGAGCCTAGTAAGAAAAGGAGGGGTTCGTTTATATACTATGGGGTGAAGGGGGAAAGCAAGGCAAGGTGGCACCCTCCCCTAGCACACTTGTCCAAGGTTTATGCCACATGCTATGTGGCATCCAACTTACAAAAACATGATTTACTTAAGTGGAAGCGATTGTTAATAGCGGAATTACTGAAAAATCACTAAAACTTAAAACCATTTACAAAGAGATCCATACATAGGAAAACTCTTTCATCAAGAACCATTGTATAACATTTACATCTTGGTTCATAAGTATATAACTTGTACCATCTCTTCTCGAGGATCACAAACATCAACCGCCCTATTAACATTATATACAGACAGCATAAGAACCTCGAGGCATCAAGCCAAAATCTCATATCGATTCATTAAAAGCACTAACTACTAACTCTGAGGACCTGAGAGTACAGAGACGACACATATGACTACTATCTATATGACGTGATAGACAATATCTCCACTTGAGATCTCACTATTGCCCTTGTTGTTGCTGTCCTTCCTCTATTGTAGGGATTTCTATTTCTTTGTCCGCGCCCACCTAAAAAAATTGGATCCTACAGGGGTGAGACAATTTGTAAATTGCCCCGGCGAGAGACATAACTCTCCGCCAAAACATTATTATTGCACTTTATTAGAATAAAACTGAGTAGAAGGATTATATATATATTTAACAGCAGATAAATCACTGTATGAACAGAGTGAAGTAATCTCCTTTCCTAAGGAGAACATTGCATCTACCCATGGTAGAGTCGTAATTCATCCATCTACTTGCAATGAATGTAAAGAGATATAAATATCATCTATCCACTAGAGATGCATAAAAGAAATGTAACATCAACCAATAAATTTCTGTATTCAATCCTTAAGAAAACATGTTATACGGGTGATTACATTTTACAATCACACTTATGACCTGAGGAGATAAGGTATACCGCTCATACTCCAACTGACCATTGCGAAGTCAAAATTGGTACCATACAAGATCAATGGAAGAGCCGACTTCCATGACCTCCCACATCTTGGTCAGTGCGAGACCACATGCATGACATCTTGTGTCTCTACTACATAGATTTCCAGGGTATACTGGCAACTTTGCTATAGAGCTACAACGGCAGCTGCACTCTCTTCGCAATCAAGAGATTTCATGTTTACCTCCATCGATTTGACATTAATATTATTGGGAGATTCATTATACATCTATCCCAATCTTCGGGAGATTCGTGATACATCTATCCCGGTATAAAATAATGAAGGATTGAGAGGTTTAATGTTTACCTTCCATCAATTCCCCATTAGGATGTAAGGATATGTTCACCCATCAACCCCCACATATTCAAAAATATTGTTATGACCCACATTTCGTTTTGCAAGTAAGTACCTTGGTTAGTGCATAATTGAACTAGTTATGTTGAGATGAGTACTTGCTTTTGTTAATAGTGTTTTGAGCTTTGAGCTAGTGTTAATGTATCATTAGCTTGTTTTCTTGTCCTGAGATTGAGGGCAAGTTTGTGCTTAATCCGCTGCCGAAGAAATCATGTGAAATTGACCTACGAGTGAAAAGATATAAGCTTTTTAGTATGCAGGGACCTATGTGTAATTTCGGAAAGTTTCTGGGCAATTTACACCCGGCCCCCTGGGCGCCCTTCCTTATCCTTTCCTTCAGTTTTCCTTTATTAGTTCTGTTAACCGACTTTGGAATGAACGATAGTTCATTTCCTTCGGTTGCCGCTTGGGAAGAACAGAGAAGGGAAAGGGAGAGAGCAAGCTAGAGGAGAAGCTAGGAAACCCAGCTCCTTCCTTCTCCGTTCTTCTTCGATTTCTTCATCTTCTCCAGCCAAACCAACCGGCTGCATCATCTTCTTCTTCCTCACCTTCTTCTTCCTCCTGCAGCCATGAACAAGACGACCATGGAGATGGTCTAGGGAGCGAACGGTGCTTCCCCCTCCGTTCTTTCTTCTTGCCAAGTGCTTGCTAGGTCAATCCGAAGCTATAGGAGTGATTCGGGTAAGAATCGTCCACCGAATTGACCCCAATCGTCTCTTTTATTTCTGCAATTTCCGCCCCTGCGCAGGTTGCACGGCGTGCAAATCCGTTTTGCACGGCGTGCAACATTGCAGAAAGCTAATTTAGGGGAATTCCGTTTCTGCGCAGGTGCACGGCGTGCAAAGTCAGTTTGCACGGCGTGCAAAGTTACAGGAAGCGGAACGAGTTTCTGCCCAGGTGCACGGCGTGCAAAGTCAGTTTGCACGGCGTGCAAAGGTGCAGAAAAGTAGATCAGAAGTGCACTGAAGGTGCACGGCGTGCACGCTGCTGTAAAGGGCAGAATTAGGCGTGTTTGTGGACGTTTTTCGGTGTATACGAGCACACCGAAGTGGGTGAGTAATAGTTCATTTAGAAATCATTATTTAACTCATTTTAAATACTTATTTGCTTCAGTATCAGTTAATATGATTCCTGAACAGTGTAGCATGTACTTCAGTATGATAAGTTCAGTGGAACTTGAATTGCGTGATGTAAATGATGAAAAAGAGGAAATTCTATGTCTTACAGTTGCTATATGATATTTCTGTTTAATTGTTTATCTGTTAGTTTATTAATAGACCTAAGTGCCCTAACACCGTAGAACCCCTAAAGGAAGGTCTGTTACTTAGGGGTGAAACTCGTGTCCAACATCAACCGGTTGAGTAATTCTGGTGGCACGAGGATAGAAAGAGAGGCAGTGTCTAACAACAATCGTGCGTGTGTCACGATGGCACTGGGGAAAAGAAAAAGAAAACATGGTTATCTAACATCATTCGTGCGTGTGTCACGAAGGTAACCCTGTGACTCTCCGCCGGTGTACTCCGGTTAAAGGAGGAGTCGGGAGCACACGTGGTTGTGCATTGATGGCCGTAGAGCCTATGTTCTGGCCGGAGAGCCAGGGGTCCTGTAGCAGAGCAGGGCTGGCGTCAGACTTAGCATTTCCCGGGTGTGTCGCTAAGTCTTGTACGGTGGGACCGTAGCATGGACTTGTTGCGGATCTTTATATGCAGAGTACTCTGCATATATTTAGGGCATAATAATAAAATGGATAAATAATCGAGTAGGTTCACAGTAAATTTATATAACTGTTTATTTACCTAAAATACCTGTTAATGCTTAGAAGTGTGGTTATTGTCTGTATATTTGCTATGCTAATAGAACTGCCCTGCTTGAACTGTATATTTGTTTATTTCAGTTTATAAACCTGACGAGTTGTTTAATGATAGCTAAGTGAAATGTTATTCATTGAGCGAGTAGGCTCATACCTCTACTCAAAACATTTTCAGATCAGCATCAGCATCAAGGATCAGAAGGATCGTTTCACCCTAACGCTTAGTCGATATAAGGTTTGTTGTTAGTCTAGATAGAGGTCTCTTAGTCCATTCCCCTCGATCCTCGGGACAAGGTGTGAGTGAGAGAGAGAATGTGTACACATATGTAAATTAATGTTATGCTTCCTTTATGTTAATCAATGTATTATGCTGTAGACTTTGCTTGTATCTTCTATCAGTTTAATAGAGAAGTTTCTGCAGTTTGTTTAGTTCTTGTTTACAGCTTAAACTTGGTTATCAATTACATGCTTTGGATTGTTTTAAAAAGTGGTGAATGATTGGTTATGTGTTAATCCCATCCTGTTGCGTCCTAATCTTGTGGTTTGTGGTTAATGTGAGATTGGGGCGTGACAACTTTTGGTATCAGAGCTTAGGTTGAGTACATAGTTACTCAGAGTCCAGGTCAGGGGACGATAAGAGACCAATAGGATTAAGGTTTAGGAGTCTTTCTTCTATCTGTAGTTTTCTAACAGGAAATACTCTGTTATATCATTGCAGATGGCAGGAAGAGGCTTTGATCGCGATGATCAAGACGAGAGCCATGTTGGCCCTGACCCTTTGTACTTGGGTCCAGGTGGTGGTGACCACGTGGATGAAGCATCCCGGATGTACAGGATGTTTCTGGAAACCAAAGAAAAGTACAAGGCTGATAGGCGAGTTTCTTCTTCTACCAGTAGCAAGGATCTGATGCGATCTTATGAGCTTGTAAAGAAACTGGGTGGCACAGAGTTTAGTGGCACTACAGATCCAGCAGAGGCTGATGAATGGTTTAGACAAATAGAGAAGGTCTTTCGTCTGATGGAGCTTTCAGAAGAGAAGAAGATTAATCATGCAGTCTACCTTTTGACAGGCGATGCAGAGTTGTGGTGGCGTGGTGTGGAAGAAAAGAGGAGAGGTACAGAGCTTTCCTGGCAGGATTTCTCTGAGGAGTTTCATCTCAAATTCTATCCACCCACTTTTCTTAATGAGAAAATCAGGCAGTTACAGAATATCAAGCAGGGGAACATGACAGTTACTGAGTATGAAGCGTTTTTCACACGGTTAGCTAACTTCTGTCCACAGCTTGTTCCCGATAACATAGAGAGATGTAGAAGGTTTTAGGAAGGACTAAGGCCAGAGATTCGGCATACAGTTTCTGCTACTAGTAGGAGGAACAGAGAGAACTTTGGTGAGTTTGTTGAGGCTGCTAGACAGGTTGAAGAATCTGTGAATGCTGACAAGGTGCCTGAGTCTAAGAAGAGATCTGCAGATTTCAGTAAAGGACAGTCCAGCAGTGGATACAGAGGTGGAGGTAGAGGTTTCTTTTCTAAACTTGGGCGTGGCCTTGGTTGTTTCGGCAGGCAGAGATCTGAGAATGTCACTACTTCTAGAGGCAGAGGAGGATACAACCCAGGAAGATGGGGCAGTGCCGATAGTGGGCAGTCTTCTGGGTCATCAATGTCAGTGACAGGTCCTCAGAGGCAAGAGATACCGCCATGTGACAAATGCGGAAGGCCACATACGGGTCAGTGTTGGGGTGCAAACTCTCGAGGTTGTTTTATCTGTGGACAAGTAGGACATTTCAAAAAGGAATGTCCTCAGCTTCGACAAGCAGCATCGCAAGCTTTCCAGCCTCAATACCATGATGTTCCAAGTTCTTCTGTGGCTTCTGGATCTAGAGGTGGTGGAGTGTCTAGTGGCAGGAATGGTCAGAGAGGACAGCGTGGCAGAGGGAGAACTTCAGCACGTTTCTTTTCTTTGACACCTCAGGAAGGTATAATTTCTTCACAAGTTGTTACAGGAGAGATGCTTTTGTTTAATAGTATACCAGTTTCAGTTTTGATAGATTCGGGTGCTACTCATTCTTTTATACGACGTTCTTTAGTTGATGAACTTAATCTGTTAACTCAAGAGTTGGCAGATGAGTTAGTGTTGAGGGTTCCACTAGGTGGACCAACAGTTTTATCCGAGTTCTGTCCCGGATTCTTGTTATCTTTTGGAGGTTTCACCTTTGCTGCTAATCTCATACCCTTGGATGTAAATACCTTTCAAGTCATCTTGGGTATGGATTATCTTGAGGCTTATCGAGTGCAAATCGATTGTTGGAAGAAGGAAGCTACCTTTCAACTAGGAGAATTTTCTTGTGTCTTTACTGGAGACAGGAAAGTTCTGCCTACGTGCATAATATCAGCTGCTGTAGCTGATAAGATGTTACAGAAAGGATGTGAAGCATTCCTTGCTCATGTGATTGACACCAGAGCAGAGAAGAGCACCGCCAGTGTTTATGATGTGCCCGTGGTTTGTGAGTTTTCTGATGTCTTTCCAGAAGATTTGCCAAGCCTACCTCCTGTCAGAGACTTGGATTTTGAGATTCAGATATATCCAGGTAGTCATCCAGTAGCACTGCCAGCCTATAGGATGGCACCTGCTGAGTTGAAAGAACTCAAGGTGCAGTTGCAGGAGTTGCTAGATAAGGGTTTCATTAGACCCAGTTCTTCACCGTGGGGTGCTCCAGTCCTGTTTGTTAAGAAAAAGGATGGTACTATGCGTCTCTGTATAGATTACAGGCAACTGAACAAGATCACTATAAAGAACAAGTACCCATTGCCGAGAATAGATGATCTGTTTGATCAGTTGCGTGGAGCGACGATCTTCTCTAAAATAGATTTGAGATCTGGATATCATCAGCTCAGAATAAAGGCTTCTGATATTCCCAAAACAGCTTTTAGAACCAGGTATGGGCATTATGAGTTTTTGGTCATGTCATTTGTACTGACCAATGCCCCAGCAGCCTTTATGGATATGATGAATCGGATCTTCAAACCGTTCTTAGATCAGTTTATTGTAGTCTTTATAGATGATATTCTGATCTATTCCAGAGACGAGGAACAGCATGAGAAACACTTGAGAGTAGTGTTGCAGTTGTTGAGACAACACCAGTTGTTTGCTAAATTTAGCAAATGCGAGTTCTGGTTGGCCGAGGTAGCATTTCTTGGACATGTTATCTCGAGAGGTGGAGTTAGCGTTGACCCTAAGAAAGTTGATTCTGTACTTCAGTGGGAACAACCTAAGACTCCTACGGAGATCAGAAGTTTCTTGGGTTTAGCAGGTTATTACAGAAGGTTCATACATAATTTCAGTGTGTTAGCATCACCTTTGACACGCTTGACGAGGAAGGATGTACCGTTTGTTTGGTCTGATAACTGTAAGAGAAGTTTTCAGATTTTGAAGAAAAGGTTGACTTCAGCACCAGTGTTGGTTTTGCCTGAAGCAGAAAAAGGCTATACAGTGTTCTGTGATGCTTCCAGGAGAGGTTTGGGTTGTGTACTAATGCAAGAAGGCAAAGTTGTGGCTTACGCATCTAGACAGCTTAAGAAGAATGAAGAGAATTATCCTGTTCATGATCTGGAATTAGCTGCTATAGTTCATGCTCTTAAGACATGGCATCACTACTTGTATGGTGAGACATGTCAGGTGTTTACAGATCATAAGAGCCTGAAATATATCTTCACTCAGAGAGACTTGAATCTGAGACAACACAGATGGCTTGAGCTGATTAAGGACTATGATGTGACAATCGATTACCATCCGGGTAAGGCAAATGTTGTAGCTGATGCCTTGAGTAGAAAGTCAAGTTCAACAGCTAATGCATTTTCTATGGCATGTTTCAAGAGAGACTTGCTTGTAGATATGCGAAAATTGAACTTGGACTTGGATGTGGCTGGACAAAGTGGGTTGATTGCTCAGATACAAGTCAGACCTACTTTCTATAATCAGATTAAGGAATTACAGCAGAGTGATGATGAGTTGTGGCAGATCATGTAGGATATGTCAGAAGGTAAGAGAACAGAGTTCAGGTTTTCTGATGAAGGCATGTTGTATCTTCATGACAGGTTGTGTGTACCTGGGAACAGTGAGCTGAAAGAGCAAATTCTTGAAGAAGCGCATGCTTCTATGTATGCTATGCATCCTGGTAACACAAAGATGTACAGGAACCTCAAAGAGCTGTACTGGTGGTCTGGTATGAAAAAGGATGTGGCTGAATACGTGGCTAGGTGCGGGGTGTGTCAGCAGGTTAAGGCTGAGCATCAGAAACCTGCTGGTACTTTGCAGTCGCTTCCTATACCAGAGTGGAAATGGGAACACATCACGATGGACTTTGTGGTAGGATTACCCAGGACGCAGAAGGGTTCAGACTCGATATGGGTGATTGTGGATAGACTAACTAAGTCTGCTTACTTTCTTCCTGTCAAGTCAACCTTTGACGTTTCAAAGTTGGCTAAAGTTTATGTGGATGAAGTAATCAGGTTACATGGGATTCCAGTTTCCATTGTTTCTGACAGAGATCCAAAGTTTACATCTAGATTTTGGAATCAGTTACATCGTGCGTTGGGCACAAGGCTGAAATTCAGTACAGCGTTTCACCCACAGACAAATGGTCAATCTGAGAGGACCATTCAGACCCTAGAAGACATGCTGAGAGCATGCGTGCTACAGTTCAGAGGTAACTGGGAAGAACACTTAAGCCTAATGGAGTTTGCATATAATAACAGTTACCATTCTAGTCTTGGAATGGCTCCATATGAAGCTCTTTATGACAGGAAGTGTAGATCGCCAGTTTGTTGGTACGAGGTGGGTGAGAAGGAAATTTTTGGACCTGAGCTAGTTGATGTGACTACAGAAAAGATATCTGTGATCAGGGATCAGTTAAAAGCTGCTCAGGACAGACAGAAAAGTTATGCAGAAAGACGACATCGACCTCTTGAGTTTGAGGTTGGTGACGAGGTTTACTTGAAAGTTTCACCGTGGAAGGGAGTGCTGAGGTTTGGCAAGAGGGGTAAGTTGACCCCTAGGTATATGGGTCCATATCCTATTGTTGAGAGGATTGGACCTGTAGCTTACAGGTTGGATTTGCCGTCTGAGTTGGCAAATCTTCATGATGTCTTCCACGTGTCTATGCTGAAAAAGTGTCATCCCGGTACAGAAAAGATTGTAGATCCAGAACCGGCGCAGCTTAGAACAGATGTGTCCTATGTTGAAGGACCAATGCAGATAGTTGATCACCGGATTAAAAAGCTTAAGAACCGCGAGATACCTTTAGTGAAGGTTTTATGGAGAAACCATAATATAGAGGAAGCTACGTGGGAGCTTGAATCAGAAATGCGTAACAAGTTTCCTTTTCTCTTTTAGGAATTTCGGGACGAAATTCTTATAAGGGAGGGAGATTGTTATGACCCACGTTTCGTTTTGCAAGTAAGTACCTTGGTTAGTGCATAATTGAACTAGTTATGTTGAGATGAGTACTTGCTTTTGTTAATAGTGTTTTGAGCTTTGAGCTAGTGTTAATGTATCATTAGCTTGTTTTCTTGTCTTGAGATTGAGGGCAAGTTTGTGCTTAATCCGTTGCCGAAGAAATCATGTGAAACTGACCTACGAGTGAAAAGATATAAGCTTTTTAGTATGCAGGGACCTATGTGTAATTTCGGAAAGTTTCTGGGCAATTTACACCCGGCCCCCTGGGCGCCCTTCCTTATCCTTTCCTTCAGTTTTCCTTTATTAGTTCTGTTAACCGACTTTGGAATGAACGATAGTTCATTTCCTTCGGTTGCCGCTTGGGAAGAACAGAGAAGGGAAAGGGAGAGAGCAAGCTAGAGGAGAAGCTAGGCAACCCAGCTCCTTCCTTCTCCGTGCTTCTTCAATTTCTTCATCTTCTCCAGCCAAACCAACCGGCTGCATCATCTTCTTCTTCCTCACCTTCTTCTTCCTCCTGCAGCCATGAAGAAGACGACCATGGAGATGGTCTAGGGAGCGAACGGTGCTTCCCCCTCCGTTCTTTCTTCTTGCCAAGTGCTTGCTAGGTCAATCCAAAGCTATAGGAGTGATTCGGTTAAGAATCGTCCACCGAATCGACCCCAATCGTCTCTTTTATTTCTGCAATTTCCGCCCCTGTGCAGGTTGCACGGCGTGCAAATCCGTTTTGCACGGCGTGCAACATTGCAGAAAGCTAATTTAGGGGAATTCCGTTTCTGCGCAGGTGCACGGCGTGCAAAGTCAGTTTGCACGGCGTGCAAAGTCAGTTTGCACGGCGTGCAAAGTTACACGAAGCAGAACGAGTTTCTGCCCAGGTGCACGGCGTGCAAAGGTGCAGAAAAGTAGATCAGAAGTGCACTGAAGGTGCACGGCGTGCAGCCTAGGTGCACGGCGTGCACGCTGCTGTAAAGGGCAGAATTAGGCGTGTTTGTGGACGTTTTTCGGTGTATACGAGTACACCGAAGTGGGTGAGTAATAGTTCATTTAGAAATCATTATTTAACTCATTTTAAATACTTATTTGCTTCAGTATCAGTTAATATGATTCCTGAACAGTGTAGCATGTACTTCAGTATGATAAGTTCAGTGGAACTTGAATTGCGTGATGTAAATGATGAAAAAGAGGAAATTCTATGTCTTACAGTTGCTATATGATATTTCTGTTTAATTGTTTATCTGTTAGTTTATTAATAGACCTAAGTGCCCTAACACCGTAGAACCCCTAAAGGAAGGTCTGTTACTTAGGGGTGAAACTCGTGTCCAACATCAACCGGTTGAGTAATTCTGGTGGCACGAGGATAGAAAGAGAGGCAGTGTCTAACAACAATCGTGCGTGTGTCACGATGGCACTGGGGAAAAGAAAAAGAAAACATGGTTATCTAACATCATTCGTGCGTGTGTCACGAAGGTAACCCTGTGACTCTCCGCCGGTGTACTCCGGTTAAAGGAGGAGTCGGGAGCACACGTGGTTGTGCATTGATGGCCGTAGAGCCTATGTTCTGGCCGGAGAGCCAGGGGTCCTGTAGCAGAGCAGGGCTGGCGTCAGACTTAGCATTTCCCGGGTGTGTCGCTAAGTCTTGTACGGTGGGACCGTAGCATGGACTTGTTGCGGATCTTTATATGCAGAGTACTCTGCATATATTTAGGGCATAATAATAAAATGGATAAATAATCGAGTAGGTTCACAGTAAATTTATATAACTGTTTATTTACCTAAAATACCTGTTAATGCTTAGAAGTGTGGTTACTGTCTGTATATTTGCTATGCTAATAGAACTGCCCTGCTTGAACTGTATATTTGTTTATTTCAGTTTATAAACCTGACGAGTTGTTTAATGATAGCTAAGTGAAATGTTATTCACTGAGCGAGTAGGCTCATACCTCTACTCAAAACATTTTCAGATCAGCATCAGCATCAAGGATCAGAAGGATCGTTTCACCCTAACGCTTAGTCGATAGAAGGTTTGTTGTTAGTCTAGATAGAGGTCTCTTAGTCCATTCCCCTCGATCCTCGGGACAAGGTGTGAGTGAGAGAGAGAATGTGTACACATATGTAAATTAATGTTATGCTTCCTTTATGTTAATCAATGTATTATGCTGTAGACTTTGCTTGTATCTTCTATCAGTTTAATAGAGAAGTTTCTGCAGTTTGTTTAGTTCTTGTTTACAGCTTAAACTTGGTTATCAATTACATGCTTTGGATTGTTTTAAAAAGTGGTGAATGATTCGTTATGTGTTAATCCCATCCTGTTGCGTCCTAATCTTGTGGTTTGTGGTTAATGTGAGATTGGGGCGTGACAAATATGCATTCTGGGTTTTTCCGCAGAGCAACCCGTTTCACCATCTGTAAATACTGACATTGATGGATATATGGTCAGGGATCTACATGATATGATTTCACTTGATTAATTAAGTACATTAGCATATTCTTTTAACATAAGTCAAGTTCTCAAATAGGAATTATTGTGACAAATGCTACAAAGAAACATGTAAGCTCTTATTAATTGCTTTACCAGAACTCATAATACATTAGGATCTTAATCCCTTATCTCATCACTTGAAAGTTCACATCTCACAGCAACATCATTATGTTACTTATCAAATATGGGTATTCATACCCTCAGTTCATCACTAATCACTGTTACTGTAGCGACCAATAAACAAATCGTTACTGATTAAGCGAAATTAAACATTAGCAGTGGATTGCTGAAAATCACTAAAAAATAAAACTTTTTTGCAAAGAGATCCAAACATAGGAAAACTCTTTCATCAAGAACCAATGTATAACATTTACATCCTAGTTCATATGTACATAACTTGTACCATCTCTTCTCGAGGATTACAAACATCAACTACCCTATTAACATTATATACAGACAACATACGAACCTCGAGGCATCATGCCAAAATCTTAGATCGATTCATTAAAAGTACTAACTACTAATTCCGAGGACCTAAGAGTACAGCGACGACACATAGGACTACTATCTATATGACTTGACAGACAGTATCTCCACCTAAGATCTCACTGCTATCCCTGTTGTTGCTGTCCTTTCTATACTTTGGGGTTTCTATTCCCTCATCCGCGTCCACCTAAAAACATTGGATCCCACGGGGGTGAGACAATTGTAAATTGCCCCAGCGAGAGATATAACTCTCCGCCAAAACATTATTATTGTAGTTTATTAGAATAAAACTGAGCAAAGGAATCTTATATATTAAATAACAGATAAATATCTATATGAATAGAGTGAAGTAATCTCCTTTCCTAAGGAGAACATTGCATCTACCCATGGTAGAGTCGTAATTCCTCCATCTACTTGTAATGAATGTAAAGAGATATAAATAACATCTATCAGCTAGAGATGCATAAAAGAAATGTAACATCAGCCAGTAAATTTCCGTATTAAATCCTTAAGCAAACATGCTATACGGCTGATTACATTTTACAATCACACTTATCCCCTAAGTAGATGAGGTATACCGCTCATACTCCAACTGACCATTGCAAAGTCGAAATCGGTGTCATACAAGGTCAAAGGTAGAGCCAGCTTCCATGACCTCCCACATCTCGGTCAGTGTGAGACCACATGCAGGACATCTTGTGTCTCTACTACAAAGCTTTCCAGGGTATACTGGCAACTTTTCTATAGAGCTACATCGGCGGCTACACTCTCTTCGCGATCGAGAGATTTAATGTTTACCTCCATCGATCTGGAATTAATATTATTGGGAGATTCTTGATACATCTATCCCAATCTTCGGGAGATTCATGATACATCCATCCTGGTACAAATAATGAAGGATTGAGAGGTTTAATGTTTACCTTCCATCAATTCCCCCATTAGGACGTAAGGATATGTTCGCCCATCAACCCCCACATATTAAAAAATATGCATTCCGAGTTTTGCTGCGGAGCAACCCATTTCACCATCACCAAATTACTGACGATGATGGATCTATGGTCAGGGCTCTACATGATATGATTTCACTTAATTAATTAAGTACATTAGCATTTTCTTTTAGCATCAGTCAAGTTCTTAAACATGAATTATTATGACAATTGCTACAAAGAAACATGTACTATTATCATCAATTACTTCTCAGTCTTTATAAGACATTGGGATCTCAGTCCCTCATTTCATTACTTGAAAGTTCACATCTCTCAACAACATCATTATTATACTTATCAAATCTGGGTATTCATACCCTCAGTTCATCACTAATCATTGTTACCAACTATTAGGTAACTATTACCTCCAGGTCCTCAGACCGAGGTATACATTATACTTGTTACACAAGCATCTCATATGTCTCACAAGGTCATAAAGTGTCTTGTCACCTTTCACTAGGCAACAATTTGTTCATATGGCTCACAAGGCCAATCAACATCTATATCAAATAATCATCATAGCTCATATTTGGCTATGCTTACCATATCATGATACATGTATGGTTGATACACATAATAACATCCATGAAATCACTTATCATGTGATACAATAGTAACACCACCATTCCTTTATCAGGATTAGGGTTTACTATCAAAATAGGATTTTCCATTCCATAACTCAATTTAGGGTTAGGATTTCCCATTTTACATTAGTTAGGGTTTCATGTTCACATTATTGGTCCAACCCTAATATATTGCTCCACACCTCTAGGAGCATCCATAGTCATCTCAAGTATTCACTTAAACTTATTACTTTCATCATATATCATTAATGATTATCAATACAAGGTATGAGATCATTTCTCATCCTTACCATGGTATCATTATATCATACTCATTAGTTTGGCTTATCCTTTTCTCAAGGTATATAGCCCATGCTTATCAAAATACATCAAACTCATTACATCTTATTGTAACAGTTTCCATAACACTCTTCATGTGTTTCTTATCCAAAAATATTGGATTAGAGGTTCATCAAGGTATATCTACCCTAAAATGCTAAATGTAATAACTATCATGTCTTGATGTATCACCTCTCTCATCACTTCTAACTTGCCCGAGTTTATCAACTTATTTGGTATTAAGGTATTTCCCTCTTAATACTTTTAACCTCTAACCTATCACCTTTATCATGTAGTGCATAGGTCGCACATTAGAATTGTCCAACTATCTTTAATGATATGGACTCATCTCAGGTTAAGGCATTGCTTACTATAAGGTTTTTGAATATCAACCACTTGAGATATTTCACCTTTATAAGGTATTATCCCTTATTTTATCATTAGGGTTTTCTTATACCATTACCTAGAAAGTAGGGTTATGGTTTATTATCATATTGCCCAGGATTAGGGCTTTATGTATTACAACTTCAATTTAGGGTTCCACATATCTTCACCCTTATTAGGGTATCTCATCAAAACATTACATTATGGCTTCACATGGCATCATCCTCAGTTAGGATTTCTCATGGAATCACCCTCACTTAGGGTTCCTCATGGAATCACCCCTAATTCAGTTTTCTCATGAAGCATTTCTTTAATTTAGGGGTTTTCATTATATTTCCCCGAATTGGGATCTCCCATATTATTACCATAGATTAGGGTTACATCATTACCCTAAATTAGGGTTTCATCTGACCTTGTCCTAAATTAGGGTTTCACATACTATCACCCTATATTAGGGTTTCACATTGCATCACCCTAGATTAGAGTTTTCTATTCATCCCAATTAGGATTTCACATTCCATTACCCATAGTTAGGATATCTCATGTTTTTACCCTTGATTAGGGTTACATCTTTACCCTAGATTAGGATTAAGGTTCATCAATCTTCTTGATTAGGGTTTCATGATCTCTTCATCAAGGATCATATCATAAATTCATAGTTTATTCATATTGAAGGTGTTGAGGCTTATCCATTACATGATTATCTTACATGTATGGATTCCTCTCTCTCTCATCCTCTCTAGGATATTGACTATGTCAAGCTTGGTTAGATTAGGTCAACCAACCCTAAAATTAAGTACATTCAATTAGGATAGACATAGTATAGTGAAGTATTGCTTATTTAAGCTTCAAGGATTAACTCACCTAAGATTACCAATCACTTGGTACCTTAAAGGTACAACCATAGTGATTATCTTTGAGATAAATCAATAACAATTCTAGGGTCAATTGATCCTTCGTCACAATAAGTTTTCAATTGATATGATCACATTGAATCACTAAACGTTCTTGACCCTTTACTCTCTAAACGATTTGAAACCGTTTGGGCAAGAAGTGTGTTGAAACCGATTGTACTTGGGTCTCCAAATGGTTTGATACCATTTGGACTCAAACGGTCTTGAGACCGTTTGGTCCAAACCCTCTCAAAACTGAATGGACCAAAAAGGACTTTCAACACTTAAACAATTCAAGGTTTCAATCAATGAACCGACTATCAATTGAATCCTTGATTCATTCATCAGTTGAACTATTGAATCATCCTTCAATTGGACCATTAATTAGGGTTTTGAACCCAATTGAACTAGGATTTATAATCAAGAAACCTTCAATTAGGGTTTTGAAATCGAGGAACTATCAATGGTTAACATTGTGGAACTAATTCATTTAAAATCAATGAATCATTATCAAACTATGATATAACCTGACCCCAAACGGTCTTGAGGTCGTTTGGATGACCTCCAAACAGTCTTGAGACCGTTTGCCCTATCCCATCATTGAAATTTGTGAAATTCAATTAGGGTTTAGATCATTAGATTGATCACCAATTGAACTATTGATTGTATTTCAAATTTGCTATCTCTGTTCCTTCAATTATTCAACCATACTCAACCCTAGACCTCCAAACGGTCTTGGTTGACCTCCAAACGGTATTGAGACCATTTGGGTGATCTCCAAATGGTCTTGAGACCATTTGGGTTAATCAACCCAACATTTTAAATCAACCAATTGAAATTTCAGCACTTAACCCGATTAGGGTTTCTAATTGGAGGATTGTCCATATATTGAATCAATCAATTGGATCCATTAGATCATCATCCAACATGTACTAGGGTCCTGACCTCAAACGGTCAACCCATCCAAATGGTCAACCCTTCCAAATGGTTTGGAATCCAAACCTCCCAACGGTTTGCAAACCGTTTGGTCTTCAATGGTTTGGTGAAACCGTTTGACCAATTTCAATGAAACCGATTTGGTCTCCAACTTTTGAAACTGTTTTCCTAGGATATTTTTGAGGTATGTGCTTAGGATGATGTCATCATCATCAAGCTACGATCCTTCATATTTTTTTGTAATTTTCATGGTGATTCTATTGATTTGATAAAGTGAATTTCAAGAAGAACAAATGATCAACAATTGATAAGGAATTGAATGCAATAACAATAGTAAGGGTTCAAGTTATAAAACCCACATCCAATTGAGCTTTAAAGCTTCAAGATCACATCAAAAATGGTGGATGCAACTCCTTTCACTATCCCAAGGCTCTTCCTCAAGCTTTGAGTGAAAAGGAATGGTTAGAATTGAAGATGGGATCGAGATAAGAAGAAATCATGCATTGATTTTCGATTTCCACCATGGAATTAAGGTGAAAGGAAGTCAAGAAGCTTACCAACAGGTTGGGGGTCGTCCTCTTGATCCTACGAAGCTCCCTTGGTCGTTTTGCAACAAGGAGAAGAAGTGGATTCGAAATTACCCATTCAAGCTATGGATGAATGAGTATGTATATATGAATTTTATTGAAAATTCATTTAAGAGAGAGAAAGTAGGAATTATCTCCTCAATTTCCTTGCCACTTGCCCCTTCTCTTTCTTAGACGAGGCTATCCTCTTTGTCTCTTATTCCTCTCAATTATCCATGATTTAAAGAAAAGCAAATTAAGCACCTTAACCCTTATAATAATAATATCCTAAAGTTAGTGGATATTTCTTTTTCTTTTCTTAATGTGAGTGGGTTCTCCACTCACATAGATATTTCCATTGCCTTTGCAAGGCACAAGGACGTCCCCACATATATAAACTCAACCATTATAGTTTTGGTTGAAGGGCAATCCAATTAATATAATTATTTTTGCATTAAATTGAATTAGGGTTTCAATTATGCTTAAATCTTGATTATTTTAATATCAAGATTCTCTCTCCTTCAAAGTGATACAAATGAGATGCCCCACTCATTTTATTTTCCCTTAATGATGCAAAGAAACATTAGGGACTATTTTGAAGTGTTAATTTGCATATTGAACCCTAGGTTTAGGGTAAATTGCACATTACATCAAAACTAGGTTTTAATGCACAAACATTACTTTATCAGCTCTTTCCTGGTACTCAGGCTTTTCCAAAGACATAAATCTGCATCATCTTCATTCTCATGATGCTTCAACACATGAGGAACATTTAATCATGTAACATTTGCAATTTAACCCCTCAACTTAGGTAATGTGCACTTTAGTCCAAAATAAGCAAACATTGCTTCAACATTATTCAAACGGGACCAAAATTGAAACATAAGTTCCTCTTGGGCCTTAATTACTTTTCACAAAATAAAATTAAGGATATAATTATCTTTCTTAATAAAAACTCCTAGGGTTAAGGCATAACCCAGGTCAGGGATGTTACAAATTATAAACCCCTAACAAGGATTTCGTCCCCGAAATCCCAGATAAAGAAAGACAGATATTGTTCATTCATCATACTATCTAGTCTTCACATAACATTTCATTGTTATGGAGACACCATAAAGCTTTGATCAACACAAAGTTATTCCACACAAGTTTATTATAGAATGGTTCACACGAGACACATACTCCACTGTCCTTTTTATTAATTAATTCTGTGTCAGGTAACACTTTTTCTTAATTTACAGTTTCATGTGACAGATTCTTGTTTCTGAGGAGTTTTCTATACTCCTTTTTAATTCAGCATTTCACTTTCAAGATCACAATTATGTTCTGTCACCCTCTTGGGACTATAAGTCTTTTCATACCTTGATTGTGCCATCTCACCTGGTGACACAATACTAGATCTCCTTATTACTTGTACTAACTATCTTATTAGTTGTACATTCTCTTATCATAAGGAGAGGTTACTTTATCAATTAAGAACTTATCTTTAAGATATCTTCAATTGTTATGTTTATGCAAAGCATAAACCCCTAACATGTGATGTTCATACTATTAAACTGATTTCATGGTTGACCATTCTAGGTAGCCAATATAAACTATATGATATTTCTTTAGATACCAGAATCTCTTACCTTGGTATTTATCACATGTGTAGAAAACACATCACATATTTATCTTCCTTTCATCTTGGGACATTACTTGTTACATATGTCTTTACCTTGGAACTAAAGTCCAAGAGAAACATATATTTTTCTAAGTATCCATCACATTAACATTTTTATCTTATGCACATCGTGTCCTAAGACCCACTTGATTGCCATGTCCCCAGAAGGAAAGAAAACAAGGAATCATATTCCTCTTATTATTTCATGTATTTTCAACTATTCATGAATCATTTACTCTTTGTCTCATCCTAGGTTCCTTGCCCTCAGCATAGGAATTTATAAGGATGTTTACATAACATTATTCCTTTCTTTGTGATTGTTTAACATGTTCATGAGCATCTTGTGATCTCATCACATTTCCCATTTCCACATTATGGGAAAAGATCTTTATTATACACACAAACTTTATCGAACAGGGATCACCTCCCTTGTTCTCATTCTCATATTATGAGGAGTATACTTTTTACTTCCTCATACACATATATTGTCCTGAGATCATCTTAGATTTCTCTTTCTTATTCTTTAGGATAAGACACATTTTTCCATTCCATATTTCTAATTTCATGATACTCATTAGATTGTCTCTGAATGACTACTTGATCAGAGCAATCAAAAAGATAACAATCTAAGAGTTTCCATACTTACTTTATCATCAATAGTTGTATACCTGGCCATGGTATATAAATACTGAGATTAAGTAGTATGCACTTTGTATACTATCATATTCCTTCCTTTTCATATTATCACAAGCATAAGTTTTAACATTCCCGGATTTTATCCAGGTATCTTTTCTATGCTCATCCTCTTTCATAGAGGTAAGAACAATATGAAACATCTATAATGTTACTATACAAAATGTAAGTCCTCATAGGACTAATCAAGGAAAGCTCAATCAATTACTTTCTCAATTTAACTCATAAAACCATAAAAAGACATATTAGAATGACATTATTTTGTCTGACATGTCATGATTCGTGGATGGTTCACTGCCTCAGGCTGATTATTTTCATAGAACCTTGCCTGGGACGTCTGTCCACGTCCTTGAGCACTATTACTAGACCACTGCTTATGAGAGTCCTGCTGACTCTGCCTCAGGGGTTGATTCACCATAACATTTCTGGGTGAGAAATTTCTTGCCAGATGTCCTACCTGTCTACATTGATAACAAGTTATGTTCTCCCACTGAGGCCTAGATGGTTCTTTACCCCTTCTAGGTAGCCCTTGCCTTGGTGCACTAGTCCCTGGTTGTACCAGTGGTACCAAAAACTTCTTCTTTTTGGAACTACTAGGCCTCTGTTCCTGAGTTTGGATAGGCCTTTTCTTAATTCTTTCTTCCTTATTCTTTATTGGACAATTCTTTATAATATGTCCAGGCTTCCTACACCTATAGATAATTCTGTTTTTGGGTTGCAACCTATTCCTTCCCACATTTTCTATTGCTTCATCATGTTGATGTTGATTAGGAATCCTGTTGGAGCCCATAACTTCATCATTGGGGGTTGGTAATCTAGGTTGTATTGCTAATGCATGGTCTACTACATGCATCACAACTGCCCTAAATTGCCCATACAGAGCTTGGAAAGCTGGGCTCTCTATCATTTCTTGGTTCAACTGAGGATATTCAGATACTGGTTCCTTCCTAGTCCAGTCCCTTACACCACTTCCTGGTACAACATTGCTGCTTTCTGCAGCATGTTCTTCGTGTCACTCAGCCATCTTCAAGCTTTACTTCTTTCTCCTATGAGCAGAAGTCACTATTAGATAGACTGGAAGACACTTAGAACAGACTCTACTACCTTAGTCCTATGTCTCTGTAGACTCAGAAAACCTAGAGCTCTAATACCACTAAACTATAGCGACCGATAAACAAATCATTACTGATTAAGCGGAATTAAACATTAGCAGCGGATTGCTGAAAATCACTAAAAATTAAAACCTTTTTGCAAAGAGATCCAAACATAGGAAAACTCTTTCATCAAGAACCAATGTATAACATTTACATCCTGGTTCATAAGTACATAACTTGTACCATCTCTTCTCGAGGATTACAAACATCAACTGCCCTATTAACATTATATACAGACAACATAAGAACCTTGAGGCATCAGGACAAAATCTCAGATTGATTCGTTAAAAGCACTAACTACTAATTCTGAGGACCTGATAGTACATAGACGACACATATGACTACTATCTATATGACTTGATAGAGAATATCTCCACCTGAGATATCACTGTTGTCCCTATTGTTGCTGTCCTTTCTCTACAGTGGGGATTCTATTCCCTTGTCCACGTTTACCTAAAAACATTGGATCCCACGGGGGTGAGACAATTGTAAATTGCCCCAGCGAGAGATATAACTCTCTGCCAAAACATTATTATTACAATTTATTAGAATAAAACTGAGCAAAGGAATCTTATATATTAAATAATAGATAAATATCTGTATGAACAGAGTGAAGTAATCTCCTTTCCTAAGGAGAACATTGCATCTACCCATGGTAGAGTCATAATTCCTCCATCTACTTGCAATGAATGTAAAGAGATATAAATAACATCTATCAGCTAGAGATGCATAAAAGAAATGTAACATCAGCCAGTAAATTTCCGTATTCAATCCTTAAGCAAACATGCTATACGGCTGATTACATTTTACAATCACACTTATGCCCTGAGGAGATGAGGTATACCACTCATACTCCAACCGACCATTGTGAAGTTGAAATCAGTTCCATACAAGGTCAAAGGTAGAGTCGACTTCCATGACCTCCCACATCTCGGTCAGTGTGAGACCACATGCAGGACATCTTGTGTCTCTGCTACATAGCTTTCCAGGGTATACTGGCAACTTCGTTATAGAGCTATAGCGGCGGCTGCACTCTCTTCACGATCGAGAGATTTCATGTTTACCTCCATCGATCCATCATTAATATTATTGGGAGATTCGTGATACATCTATCCCAATCTTCAGGAGATTCGTGATACATCCATCTCGGTACAAATAATGAAGGATTGAGAGGGTTAATGTTTACCTTCCATCAATTCTCCCATTAGGACGTAAGGATATGTTCGCCCATCAACCCCCACATATTCAGAAATATGCATTCCAGGTTTTGCCGTGGAGCAACCCATTTCACCATCACCAAATTACTGACGATGATGGATCTATGGTCAGGGCTCTACATTATATGATTTCACTTAATTAATTAAGTACATTAGCATATTCTTTTAGCATCAATCAAGTTCTTAAACAGGAATTATTATGACAATTTCTACAAAGAAACATGTACTATTATCATCAATTACTTCTCAGTCTTTATAAGACATTGGGATCTCAGTCCCTCATTTCATTACTTGAAAGTTCACATCTCTCAACAACATCATTATTATACTTATCAAATATGGGTATTCATACCCTCACTTCATCACTAATCATTGTTACCAACTATTAGGTAACAATAACCTCCAGGTCCTCAGACCGAGGTATACATTATACTTGTTACACAAGCATCTCATATGACTCACAAGGTCATAAAGTGTCTTGTCACCTTTCACTAGGCAACAACTTGTTCATATGGCTCACAAGGCCAATCAACATCTATATCAAATAATCATCATAGCTCATATTTGGATATGCTTACCATATCATGATACCTGTATGGTTGATACACATAATAACAACCATAAAAATCACTTATCATGTGATATAATAGTAACACCACCATTCCTTTATCAGGATTAGGATTTACTATCAAAATAGGATTTTCCATTCCATAACTCAATTTAGGGTTAGGATTTCCCATTTTACATTAGTTAGGGTTTCATGTTCAAATTATTGGTCCAACCCTAATATATTTCTCCACACCTCTAGGAGCATCCATAGACATCTCAAGTATTCACTTAAACTTATTACTGTCATCATATATCATTAATGATTATCAATAAAAGGTATGAGATCATTTCTCATCCTTACCATGGTATGATTATATCATACTCATTAGTTTGGCTTATCCTTTTCTCAAGGTATATAGCCCATGCTTATCAAAATACATCAAACTCATTACATCTTATTGTAATAGTTTCCATAACACTCTTCATGTGTTTCTTATCCAAAAATATTGGATTAGAGGTTCATCAAGGTATATCTACCCTGAAATGCTAAATGTAATAACCATCATGTCTTGATGTATCACCTCTCTCATCACTTCTAACTTGCCTGATTTTATCAACTTATTTGGTATTAAGGTATTTCCCTCTTAATACTTTTAACCTCTAAACTATCACCTTTATCATGTAGTGCATAGGTCGCACATTAGAATTATCCAACTATCTTTAATGATATGGACTCATCTCAGGTTAAGGCATTGCTTACTATAAGGTTGCATAATATCAACCACTTGATATATTTCACCTTTATAAGGTATTATCCCTTATTTTATCATTAGGGTTTTCTTATAACATTACCTAGAAAGTAGGGTTATGGTTTATTGTCATATTGCCCAGGATTAGGGCTTTATGTATTATAACTTCAATTTAGGGTTCCACATATCTTCACCCTTATTAGGGTATCTCATCACAACATTACATTATGGCTTCACATGGCATCATCCTCAGTTAGGATTTCTCATGGAATCACCCTCACTTAGGGTTCCTCATGGAATCACCCCTTGATTCGATTTTCTCATGAAGCATTTCTTTAATTTAGGGTTTTTCATTATATTTCCCCGAATTGGGATCTCCCATATTATTACCCTAGATTAGGGTTACATCGTTACTCTAAATTAGGGTTTCATCTGACCTTGTCCTAAATTAGGGTTTCACATACTATCACCCTATATTAGGGTTTCACATGGCATCACCCTAGATTAGGGTTTTATATTCATCCCAATTAGGATTTCACATTCCATTACCCATAGTTAGGATATCTCATATTTTTACCCTTAATTAGGGTTACATCTTTACCCTATATTAGGGTTAAGGTTCATCAATCTTCTTGATTAGGGTTTCATGATCTCTTCATCAAGGATCATATCCTAAATTCATAGTTTATTCATATTGAAGGTGTTGAGGCTTATCCGTTACATGATTATCCTACATGTATGGATTCCCCTCTCTCTCATCCTCTCTAGGATATTGAATATGTCAAGCTTGATTAGATTAGGTCAACCAACCCTTCAATTAAGTACATTTAATTAGGATATATATAATATACTGAAGTATTCCTTATTTAAGCTTCAAGGATTAACTCACCTAAGGTTACCAATCACATGGTACCTTAAAGGTACAACCCTAGTGATTATCTTTGAGATAAATCAGTAACAATTATAGGGTCAATTGATCCTTCATCACAATAAGTTTTCAATTGATATGATCACATTGAATCACTAAACGTTCTTAACCCTTTACTCTCTAAATAGTTTGAAACCGTTTGGGCAAGAAGTGTGTTGAAATCGATTGGACTTGGGTCTCCAAATGTTTTGAGACCGTTTGGACCCAAAGGGTCTTGAGACCGTTTGGACCCAAAGGGTCTTGAGACTGTTTGGACTCAAATGGTCTTGAGACCATTTGGTCCAAACCCTCTCAAAACCGAATGGACCAAAAAGATCTTTCAACACTTAAACAATTCAAGGTTTCAATTAATGAACCGACTATCAATTGAATCCTTGATTCATTCCTCAATTGAACTATTGAATCATCCTTCAATTGGAACATCAATTAGGGTTTTGAACCCAATTGAACTAGGATTTATAATCAAGAAACCTTCAATTAGGGTTTTGAAATCGAGGAACCATCAATGGTTAACATTGTGGAACTAATTCATTTAAAATCAATGAATCATTATCAAACTATGATATAACCTGACCCCAAACGGTCTTGAGGTCGTTTGGATGACTTCCAAACAGTCTTGAGACCATTTTCCCTATCCCATCATTGAAATTTGTGAAATTCAATTAGGGTTTAGATCATTAGATTGACCACCAATTGAACTATTCATTGTATTTCAATTTTCTATCTCTGTTCCTTCAATTACTCAACCATACTCAACCCTAGACCTCCAAACGGTCTTGGTTAACCACCAAACGGTCTTGATACCATTTGGGTGATCTCCAAATGGTCTTGAGACCGTTTGGGTTAATTAACCCAACATTTTAAATCAACCAATTGAAATTTCAACACTTAACCCGATTAGGGTTGCTAATTGGAGGATTGTCCATATATTGAATCAATCAATTGGATCCATTAGATCATCATCCAACATGTACTAGGGTCCTGACCTCAAATGGTCAACCCATCCAAATGGTCAACCCTTACAAATGGTTTGGAATCCAAACCTCCAAACGGTTTGCAAACCGTTTGGTCTTCAACGGTTTGGTGAAACCGTTTGACCAATTTCAACGAAACCGATTTGGTCTCTAACCTTTGAAACCGTTTGCCTAGGATATTTTTGAGGTATGTGCTTAGGATTATGTCATCATCATCAACCTACGATCCTTCATATTTTTCTATAATTTTGATGGTGATTCTATTGATTTGATCAAGTGAATTTCAAGAAGAACAAATGATCAACAATTGATAAGGAATTGAATGCAATAACAATAGTAAGGGTTCAAGTTATAAAACCTGCCTCCAATTGAGATTCAAAGCTTAAATCTCACGTCAAAAATGGTGGATGCAACTCCTTTCTCTATCCCAAGGCTCGTCCTCAAGCTTTGAGTGAAAAGGAATGGTTAGAATTGAAGATGGGATTGAGATAAGAAGAAATCATGCATTGATTTTCAATTTCCACCATGGAATTAAGGTGAAAGAAAGTCAAGAAGCTTACCAACAGGTTGGGGGTCGTCCTCCTGATCCTCCAAATCTCCCTTGGTCGTTTTGCAATCAAAGAGAAGAAGTGGATTCAAAATTACCCATTCAAGCTATGGATGAATGAGTATATATATGAATTTTATTGAAAATTCATTTAAGAGAGAGAAAGTAGGAATTATCTCCTCAATTTCCTTGCCACTTGCCCCCTTCTCTTCCTTTGAGACGATTCTATCCTATTTTCTTCTTATTCCTCTCAATTATACATGATTTAATGAAAAGCAAATTAAGCACCTTAACCCTTATAATAATAATATCCTAAAGTTAGTGGATGTTTCTTTTTCTTTTCTTAATGTGAGTGGGTTCTCCAATCACGTAGATATTTCCATTGCCTTTGCAAGACACAAGAACGTTCACACATATATAAACTCAACCATTATAGTTTTGGTTGAAGGGTAAGCCATTAATATAATTATTTTTGCATTCAATTGATTAGGGTTTCAATTATGCTTAAATCTTGATTATTTTAATATCAAGATTCTCTCTCCTTCAAAGTGATACAAATGAGATGCCCCTCTCATTTTATTTTCTCTTCATGATTCCAAGAAACATTAGGGACTATTTTGAAGTGGTAATTTGCAATATTGAACCCTAGGTTTTGGGTAAATTGCACATTACATCAAAACTAGGTTTTAATGCACAAACATTGCTTTATCAGCTCTTTCTTGGTACTCATGATTTTCCCAAGCCATACCTCTCCATCATCTTCATTCTCATGATGATTCAACACATGAGAAACTTTTAATCATGTAACATTTGCAAGTTAACCCCTCAATTTGGGTAGCTTGCACTTTAGTCCAAAATAAGCAAACATTGCTTCAACATTTTTCAAACAAGAACAAAATTGAAACATAAGTTCCTATTGGGCCTTAATTACTTTTCACAAAATAAAATTAAGGATCTAATTATATTTCTTAAGCAAAAATCCTAGGGTTAAGGCATAACCCAGGTCAGGGATGTTACAGTTACCACTTGTTAGGTAACTATTACCTCTAGGTCCTCAGACCGAGGTATACATGATACTTGTTACACAAGCATCTCACATGGCTCACAAGGCCCATTAAGTGTCTTGTCACCTTTCACTAGGCAATAACTTACTCATATGGCTCATAAAGTCCATGCACATTTTTTTACTTTTACTAAGCAACAATAACATTAAGGCACACAAGGCCAATCAACATTTTTATTATATAAATATCATAGCTCAAATCTGGCTATGTTCATCATCTCATGACATCTGCATGGTTAATACACATGGTAATAGTCATGACAATTTCACATCACACCATGCAATACAATAGTAACACCATTATTCCCTTACCATGATTAGGGTTTACCATCAAATTGGGCTTTTCATCCCTTTACCCAAAAATTAGGGTTAGGGTTTCCCATTTCACATTAATTAGGGTTTCATGTTTATTTTATCTATTCAACCCTAATTTATTGTTCCATTCCTCTAGGAGCATTCAATAATATCATAAGTATTCACTCATGGTCATTACTCTCATCATATATCATTAATGATTATCAATTCAAGGTATGAGTTCATCTCTCAACCTTACCATGGTATGTTTATATCATACTCATAATCTTGGCTTAACCCCTTTCTCATAGTATGTTAGTCAACACTTATCAAAGTGCATTGAATTCATTACATCTTCATTGTAACAATTTACATAACACACACTTCTTGTGTTTCTTATCCAAGTATATTGGATTTGAGGTGCATCAAGGTATATCAACCCTGAAATGCTAAATGTGATATCTATCATGTCTTGATGTATCACTTTTCTCATCACTTACAACTTACTTAAGCAAATCAACTGACCTTGTATTAAGGTATTTCCCTCTTAATACTTTTAACCACTAACATATCACCTTTATCATGTAGTGCATAGGTCACCCATTAGAATTTGTACAACTATCTTTAATGATACAGACTTATCTCAAGTTAAGGCATGACATACTATAAGGTTGCCTGTAATCAACCACTTGATATATTTCACCTCCATAAGGTATTACCCACTATTTCATCATTAGGGTTTTCTCTTACATTCACCCAATTTTAGGGATAGGGTTTCATATAGCATTACATATCATCACCCTGGTTTAGGGTTTCACATGGCATCACCCTATATTAGGATTACATTATTACCTTGGATTAGGGTTTCACATGGCATTACCCTAGATTAGGGTTTCACATTCCATTATCCATAATTAGGTTTTACTATTCAACCCAATTAGGATTCCACACTCCATTACCCATAATTAGGGTTTATTATTCATCACAATTAGGGTTTATCATCAAAATACCCTGAATTAGGGTTTCTCATGTCATCACTATTAATTAGGGTTACACTGTTAACCTAGATTGGGGTTTCACTCAGAATTGCTCTAAATTAGGGTTTGAATTCATCAATCAACTCAATTAGGGTTTTATGATCTCTTTATCAAGGATCATATCCTAATTGTATATCACATTTATTTTGAATGTGTTAGGCTTGACTATTTACATGATTATCATTCATGTAAGAATCTCTCTCTCATCCTACCCAGGATGTCCACTACTCAATTCTTGATTAGATTGAACCTACTTTTTATTCGAATACATGCATTTAGGGTTAGCATGATATATTGAATTATTGCATCATTATGCATCAATGATTAATCCCACTGAGGGTATCAATCATCTAAATACATCAAGTGTCCAAATGGTTTGATCAATTGAACCTTCAATTACATGAGGTATCCAAATGGATTAACCATGTTGAACCTTCAATTACATTAGGTGTCCAAGTGTATTAACCAATTGAATCTTCAATTACATTAGATATCCAAATGGATTAACCATGTTGAACCTCAAATGGTTTTGATTACTTAGACCCCAAACAGTTTGAAACCGTTTGGGCAAATTGCCCTTGAAACCATTTAAGCAAGAAATGCATTGGAACTGAATAGACTTGGGTCTCCAAACGGTTTGAGACCATTTGGACCCAAACAGTCTTGAGACCGACCGTTTGGTCCAAACCCTCTCAAAACCGAATGGACCAAAAAGGTCTTTCAACACTTAAACAATTCAAGGTTTCAATCAATGAACCGGCTATCAATTGAATCCTTGATTCATTCATCATTTGAACCATCGAATCATCCTTCAATTAGAACATCAATTAGGGTTTTGAACCCAATTGAACTAGGATTTATAATCAAGAAACCTTCAATTAGGGTTTTGAAATCGAGGAACCTTCAATGATTAACATTGTGGAACCGATTCAATTGAAATCAATGAATCGTCATCAAATTATGATATGACCTGACCTCAAACTATCTTGAGGTCATTTGGATGACCTCCAAATGGTCTTGAGACTGTTTGCCCCATCCATCATTGAAATTTGTGAAGTTCCATTAGGGTTTAGATCATTAGATTGATCACCAATTGAACTATTGATTGCATTTTAATTGGCTATCTCTGGACCTTCAATTACTCAACCATACTCAACCCTAGACCTCCAAACAGTCTTGAGACCGTTTGGGTGATCTCCAAATGGTCTTGAGACCGTTTGGGTTAATCAACCCAAAATTTTAAATCAACCAATTGAAATTTCAGCACTTAACCCGATTAGGGTTTGATAATTGATTAACCTTATTTGATGAACCCTTTGGAATTAATCAATTAAATTTAATGGGTCATCAACCATCAACACTAGCATAAAAACTTTAAATGGTCAACTATGGTCAACCCTTCCAAACGGTTTGAAACCGTTTGGCTTCTACCAGTTTGATGAAACCGTTTGATTTCAAACGGTTTTGTTGAAATCGATTGAATAACCAATTTTTGGGAAACGTGTCCAATATGATGTCATCATAATTTACCTTCGTCCATGTAGTTCCTAGTACTTATGATTTCATGGAATTACCAATTTCAACAAGCAATAAATCAAGAAGAAGAAGGAATCAACATAATTGCAAAATTAATGGTTGAATAATAATGTAAATGGGTTCAAGTTATATAGCCTGCCTCCAATTGAGCTTCAAAGCTTCAAGATCACATCAAAAATGGTGGAAGAAGCTTTTGAAACTCTCCCAAGGCTCGTCCTCAAGCTTTGGAGTGAAAAGGATTAGCTAGAATCAAAGATTGAGTGAAGAAAAGAAGAAATCAAGCATTGATTTGTGATTTCCACCATGGAATCAAGGTGAAAGAAGGTCAAGAAGCTTACCGACAGGTTGGGGGTCTTCCTCCTGTTTATCCAAGCTCCCTTGGTCGTTTTTGCAAACAAGAAGTGAAAGTGGATTCAAAAATAACCTTTCAACTCATGGATAAAGGAGCATATATATGAATTTTATTGAAAATTCATTTAAGAGAGAGAAAGTAGGGATTATCTCCTCCATTTCCTTGCAACTTGCCCCCTTCCCTTCCTTGGTTACGAGGCTATCTCCTTTTCCTCTTATTCCTCTCAATTATCCATGATTTAAAGAAAAGCAAATTAAGCACCTTAACCCTTATAATAATAATATCCATAAGTTAATGAATATTTCTTTTTATTTTCTTAATGTGTGGGTTCTCCACTCACGTAGATATTTCCATTTCCTTTTCAAGGAACAAGGACGTTCATATATGTGGATTTCAACCTCTACAATTTTGGTTGAAGGGTAATCCATTTAATATAATTATTTTTGCTTTAAATTGAATTAGGGTTTCAATTATGCTTAAATCTTGATTATTTTAATATCAAGATTCTCTCTCCTCCAAAGTGATTCAAATGAGGTACCCCTATGATTTTCTTGCCTCTACATGATGCCAAGAATAATTAGGGACCCTCTAAGAGTGATATTTTGCATATTGAACCCTAGGTTTTGGGTAAATTGCACATTACACCAAAACTAGGTTTTTTATGCACAAACATTGCTCAACAAGCTCTTTCTTATTATTCAGGCTTGTGGAAGCCATACTTATGCATCATTCTCATTCTTATGATGCTTCAACACTTAAGGAACATTTTACCATGTAACATTTGCAAGTTAACCCTTCAACTTGGGTAATTTGCACTTTAGTCCAAAACAAGCAAAGCATTGTTTCAACATTATTCGAAAAGGACTAAAATTGAAATATAAGTTCCTCTTGAGCCTTAATTACTTTTCAAGAAACAAGAGCAGGCATATAATTAACTTTATTAAGCAAAACTTTTAGGGTTAAGGCATAACTCAGGCCAGGGATGTTATAAATTATAAATCCCTAACAAGGATTTCATCCCTAAAATCCCAGATAAAGGGAGACAATTATTATTCATTCACTATATTATCAAGTCTCCACATAACATCTTAATGTCATGGAGATGTCATAAAACTTTTATCAATACAAAGCCCTTCCATACAGGGGTAGTATAGAACTTGTCGATGTTATGTTTATGCAAAGCATAAACCCCTAACAAGTGATGTCCATACTATTTTATATAATTGGACTGATTTCATAATTAGCCATTCTAGGTAACCAACATTAATCATTTAATCAGGAGTTATGCTTTTAGTCTTCCACACTGCTTGGTATTTCTCAGATATCAGGATTCCTCACTTTGGTATCCATCACATGTGTCAAAACACATCACATCCACATCATTCTTTCACCTTGGGACATTACTTGTTACACATATCTTTATCTTGGAACCAAAGTCCAAAATGAACTGATACTTTTCTAAGTATCCATCATTGGATTATTTCTAATCCATGCACATCAAGTGTCATAGTACTCACTTGTTTGCCGTATCCCTGAAAGGAAAGAACATAAAGAAACATATTCCTTTTTATCACTCCATCGTTTCCCAGAGTTGTTCATCAAGGAAGAGACATGTGTTTAGTTGGGGAAGTCCACTTAACAATCCTTATTAGTTTAATCCCTTTCTTTGTTATAATCTAATATGTTTATGAACATTCTATAATTTTATCACATTTGTCATTTCCACATCATGGGAAGAGATCTTTACTATACTCACAGGATTTATTAGACAAGGATCATCTCCCTTGCCCTCATTTTCTTTATCATGAGGATTATGCTTTCTACTTCCTCATACATATATTGATTTGGGATTATCTCAGATTCCTCTTTCTTGTACTTAGGATATGATAAAAATTATCCATGCCATATTTCCAGTTTCTTTATGCTCTCTAGATTATTTCAGAATGACTACTTGATCAGAGTAATCAGAAAGAATACAATCTAAGAGTTCCATACTTGCCTTATCTCCAATAATTATATACCTGGCCAGGGTATACAAGTACTGAAATTAGGTAGTACACACTTTATTTACTATTATGTTCCTCACTTTTCATATCATTATAAACACAGGATTTAGCATTCCTGGATTTTCTTCAGGCACCACTTCTATATCTCATTCTTTTTCACACATATGAGAGAAATTATAAAGCATTTAAAGGAATATTGAGTAAAATGTAAATTCTCATCTACTTTGTGTCCTTATAGGACTAGTCAAATGAAACTCAATATCAACTACTTCCTTATAGTTAGCACATAAAATTATGGAATGACATATCAGAATGATACTATTTCATCTGACCTGTCTCATCTCACAATTTATTTGCTGCCTCAGGCTGATCCTTTTCATAGAACCTTGCCTGGGACGTCTGTCCACGTCCTCGAGTGCCACAAGAAAACTGTTTCCTTTGATGACCTTGACGTTTCTGCCTCGGTGGTTGGGTTACCATTATGTTTCCAACTGGAAAATCCCTTGCTAGATGTCCTACCTGTCTATACTGGTAACATGTTCTAAGCCCTTGATGTGGTCTAAAAGGTTCTTTACCTTTTCTGGATAGCCATTGCCTTGGTGTATTAGTCATTGGTTGTACTGGTAGTACCAAAAACTTTCCCTTTTTGTAACTACTAGGCCTCTATTCATGGATTTGGTTAGGCCTCTTCTTGATTCTCTCTTCCTTATTCTTTGTTGGAGAATTCTTTATGATATGTCTAGGCTCCCTACACCTATAGCAAATTCTGCTTTTGGGTTGTAACCTATATTTTCCCACCTTTTCTATTGCTTCATCATGTTGATGTTGATTAGGAATCCTGTTGGAGCTCATAACTTCATCATTGGGGGTTGGTAATCTGGGTTGCATTACTAATGCATGGTCCACTACATGCATCACAACTGCCCTAAATTATCCATACAAAGCTTAGAAAGCTGGGCTCTCTATCATTGCTTGGTTCAACTGAGGATATTTAGATACTGGTTCCTTCCTAGTCTAGTCCCTTGCACCACTTCCTGGTACAACAATCCTTCTTTCATCGATATGTTCTTCGTGTGATCCAGACATCTTTAAGTTCTTCTTATCCTATATGAGCAGAAGACACTATCAGATACACTGGAAGACACTAGAACAGACTCAACAACCTTAATCCTATGTCTCTGTAGACTTAGCGAACCTAGAGCTCTGATACCACTAAATTGTGGCATCCAACTTACAAAAACATAATTTACTTAAGCGGAAGCGATTGTTAACAACAGAATTACTGAAAAATCACTAAAAATTAAAACCATTTACAAGGAGATCCATACATAGGAAAACTCTTTCATCAAGAACCATTGTATAACATTTACATCCTGGTTCATAAGTACATAACTTGTACCATCTCTTCTCGAGGATCACAAACATCAACTACCTTATTAACACTATATACAAACAACATAAGAACCTTGAGGCATCAAGCCAAAATCTCAGATCGATTCATCAAAAGCACTAACTACTAACTCCGAGGACCTGAGAGTACAGAGACAACACATAGGACTACTATCTATATGACTTGACAGACAATATCTCCACCTGAGATCTCACTGCTGTCCCTGCTGTTGCTGTCCTTCCTCTGCTGTAGGGATTTCTATTTCTTTGTCCGCGTCCACCTAAAAAAATTGGATCCCACGGGGGTGAGACAATTTGTAAATTGCCCCAGCGAGAGACATAACTCTCCTCCAAAACATTATTATTGCAGTTTATTAGAATAAAACTGAGCAGAAGGATTTTATATATATATTTAACAGCAGATAAATCACTGTATGAATAGAGTGAAGTAATCTCCTTTCCTAAGGAGAACATTGCATCTACCCATGGTAGAGTCGTAATTAATCCATCTACTTGTAATGAATGTAAAGAGATATAAATAACATCTATCCACTAGAGATGCATAAAAGAAATGTAACATCAGCCAATAAATTTCTGTATTCAATCCTTAAGAAAACATGTTATACGACTGATTACATTTTACAATCACACTTATGCCCTGAGGAGATGAGGTATACCACTCATACTCCAACCGACCATTGCGAAGTTGAAATTAGTACCATACAAGATCAATGGAAGAGCCTGCTTCCATGACCTCGCACATCTCGGTCAGTGCGAGACCACATGTAGGACATCTTGTGTCTCTGCTACATAGCTTTCTAGGGTATACTGGAAACTTCACTATAGAGCTACAGCAGCGACTGCACTCTCTTCGCAATCGAGAGATTTCATGTTTACCTCCATCAATTCAACATTAATATTATTGGGAGATTCGTGATACATCTATCCCAATCTTCGGGAGATTCGTGATACATCCATCCCGGTACAAAATAATGAAGGATTGAGAGGTTTAATGTTTACCTTCCATCAATTCCCCCAATTAGGATGTAAGGATATGTTCGCCCATCAAACCCAACATATTCAAAAATATGCATTCTAGGTTTTGCCGTGGAGCAACCCATTTCACCATCAGTAAATACTAACACTGATGGATCTATGGTCAGGGATCTACATGATATGATTTCACTTGATTAATTAAGTACATTAGCATATTCTTTTAGCATCAGTCAAGTTCTCAAATAGGAATTATTGTGACAAATGCTACAAAGAAACATGTAAGCTCTTATCAATTTCTTTACCAGAACTTATAATACATTGGGATCTTAATCCCTTATCTCATCACTTGATAGTTCACATCTCACAACAACATCATTATGTTACTTATCAAATATGGGTATTCATACCCTCAGTTCATCACTAATCACTGTTACCACTAGTTAGGTAACTATTACCTCTAGGTCCTCAGACTGAGGTATACATGATACTTGTTACACAAAAATCTCACATGGCTCACAAGGCCCATTAAGTGTCTTGTCACTTTTCACTAGGCGACAACTTACTCATATGGCTCATAAAGTCCATGCACATTTGTTACTTTTACTAAGCAATAATAACATTAAGGCACACAAGGCCAATCAATATTTTTATTATATAAATATCATAGCTCAAATCTGGCTATGTTCACCATCTCATGATATCTGCATGGTTAATACACATGGTAATAGTCATGACAGTTTCACATCACACCATGCAATACAATAGTAACACCATTATTCCCTTACCATAATTAGGGTTTACCATCAAATAGGGCTTTTCATCCCTTTACCCAAAAATTAGGGTTAGGGTTTCCCATTTCACATTAATTAGGGTTTCATGTTTATTTTATCTATTCAACCCTAATTTATTGTTCCATTCCTCTAGGAGCATTCAATAATATCATAAGTATTCACTCATGATCATTACTCTCATCATATATCATTAATGATTATCAATTCAAGGTATGAGTTCATCTCTCAACCTTACCATGGTATGTTTATATCATACTCATAATCTTGGCTTAACCCCTTTCTCATAGTATGTTAGTCCACACTTATCAAAGTGCATTGAATTCATTACATCTTCATTGTAACAATTTACATAACACACACTTCTTGTGTTTCTTATCCAAGTATATTGGATTTGAGGTTCATCAAGGTATATCAACCCTGAAATGCTAAATGTGATATCTATCCTATCTTGATGTATCACTTTTCTCATCACTTCCAACTTACTTAAGTAAATCAACTAACCTTATATTAAGGTATTTCCCTCTTAATACTTTTAACCACTAACCTATCACCTTTATCATGTAGTGCATAGGTCACCCATTAGAATTTATACAACTACCTTTAATGATACATACTTATCTCAAGTTAAGGCATTACATACTATAAGGCTGTCTGTAATCAACCACTTGAGATATTTCATCACCATAAGGTATTGCCCACTATTTCATCATTAGGGTTTTCTCTTACCTTCACCCAATTTTAGGGATATGGTTTCATATAGCATTACATATCATCACCCTGGTTTAGGGTTTCACATGGCATCACCCTATATTAGGATTAGATTATTACCATAGATTAGGGTTTCACATGGCATTACCCTAGATTAGGGTTTCACATTACATTATCCATTATTAGGTTTTACTATTCAACCCAATTAGGATTTAACACTCCATTACCCATAATTAGGGTTTATTATTCATCCCAATTAGGGTTTATCATCAAAATACACTGAATTAGGGTTTCTCATGTCATCACCATTAATTAGGGTTACACTGTTAACCTAGATTGGGGTTTCACTCACTTAGGGTTTGAATTCATCAATCAACTCAATTAGGGTTTTATGATCTCTTTATCAAGGATCATACCCTAATTGTATATCACATTTATTTTGAATGTGTTAGGCTTGATTGTTTACATGATTATCATTCATGTAAGAATCTCTCTCTCTCATCCTACCCAGGATGTCCACTACTAAATTCTTGATTAGATTGAGCCTACGTTTTATTCAAATACATGCATTTAGGGTTAGCATGATATATTGAATTATTGCATCATTATGCATCAATGATTAATCCCACTGAGGGTATCAATCATCTAAATACATCAAGTGTCCAAATGGTTTGATCAATTGAACCTTCAATTACACGAGGTATCCAAATGGATTAACCATGTTGAACCTTCAATTACATTAGGTGTCCAAGTGGATTAACCAATTGAATCTTCAATTACATTAGATATCCAAATGGATTAACCATGTTGAACCTCAAATGGTTTTGATTACTTAGACCCCAAATAGTTTGAAACCGTTTGGGCAAATTGCCCTTGAAACCGTTTAAGCAAGAAATGCATTGAAACCGAATGGACTTGGGTCTCCAAATGGTTTGAGACCATTTGGACCCAAACGGTCTTGACACCGTTTGGACGCAAACGGTCTTAATACCATTTGGTCCAAACCCTCTCAAAACTGAATGGACCAAAAAGGTCTTTCAACACTTAAATAATTCAAGGTTTCAATCAATGAACCGACTATCAATTGAATCCTTGATTCATTCATCATTTGAACCATCGAATAATCCTTCAATTGGACCATCAATTAGGGTTTTGAACCCAATTGAACTAGGATTTATAATCAATAAATATTCAATTAGGGTTTTGAAATCGAGGAACCTTCAATGATTAACATTGTGGAACCGATTCAATTGAAATCAATGAATCATCATCAAATTATGATATGACCTAACCTAAAATGGTCTTGAGGTCGTTTGGATGACCTACAAATGGTCTTGAGACTATTTTCCCCATCCATCATTGAAATTTGTGAAGTTCAATTAGGGTTTAGATCATTAGATTGATCACCAATTGAACTATTGATTGCATTTTAATTGGCTATCTCTGGACCTTCAATTACTCAACCATACTCAACCCTAGACCTCCAAACGGTATTGGTTGACCTCCAAACGGTCTTGAGACCATTTGGGTGATCTCCAAATGGTCTTGATACCATTTGGGTTAATCAACCCAAAGTTTTAAATCAACCAATTGAAATTTCAGCACTTAACCCGATTAGGGTTTGATAATTGATTAACCTTCAACTGATGAACCCTTTGGAATTAATCAATTAAATTTAATGGGTCATCAACCATCGACACTAGCATCAAAACTCCAAATGGTCAACTATGGTCAACCCTTCCAAATGGTTTGAAACCATTTGGCTTCTAACGGTTTGATGAAACTGTTTGATTTCAAACAGTTTTGTTGAAACTGAATGAACATCTTGTTGAAACCGATTGAATAACCAATTTTTGGGAAACGTGTCCAATATGATGTAATAATAATTTACCTTCGTCCATGTAGTTCCTATTAATTCTGATTTCATGGAATTACCTATTTCAACAAGCAATAAATCAAGAAGAAGAAGGAATCAACATAATTGCAAAATTAATGGTTGAATAATAATGTAAATGGGTTCAAGTTATATAACCCACCTCCAATTGAGCTTCAAAGCTTCAAGCTCACGTCAACAATGGTGGAATAAGCTTTTGAAACTCTCCCAAGGCTCGTCCTCAAGCTTTGGAGTGAAAAGGATTAGCTAGAATTGAAGATTGAGTGAAGAAAAGAAGAAATCAAGCATTGATTTGTGATTTCCACCATGGAATCAAGGTGAAAGAAGGTCAAGAAGCTTACCAACAGGTTGGGGGTCATCCTCCTGTTTCTCCAAGATACCTTGGTTGTTTTTGCAAGCAATAAGTGAAAGTGGATTCGAAAATATCCTTTCAACTCATGGATAAAGGAGCATGTATATGAATTTTATTGAAAATTCATTTAAGAGAGAGAAAGTAGGGATTATCTACTCCATTTCCTTGCCACTTGCCCCCTTCCCTTCCTTGTTTATGAGTCTATATCCTTTTCCTCTTATTCCTCTCAATTTTCCATGATTTAAAGAAAAGCAAATTAAGCACCTTAACCCTTATAATAATAATATCCATAAGTTAGTGGATATTTCTTTCTATTTTCTTAATGTGAGTGGGTTCTCCACTCACATAGATATTTCCATTGCCTTTGCAAGGCACAAGGACGTCCATATATGTGGATTTCAACCTCTACAATTCTGGTTGAAGGGCAATCCATTTAATATAATTATTTTTGCATTAAATTGAATCAGGGTTTCAATTATGCTTAAATGTTGATTATTTTAATATCAAGATTCTCTCTCCTCCAAAGTGATTCAAATGAGGTGCCCCTATGATCTTATTGCCTCTAAAGGATGCCAAGTATAGTTAGGGACCCTCTAAGAATGATAATTGGCATATTGAACCCTAGGTTTTGGGTAAATTGCACATTACACCAAAATTAGATTTTTTATGCACAAACATTGCTCAACAAGCTCTTTCTTGTTATTTAGGCTTGTGGAAGCCATACCTCTGCATCATTCTCATTCTTATGATGCTTCAACACTTAAGGAATATTTTACCATGTAACATTTGCAAGTTAACCCCTCAACTTGGGTAATTTTCACTTTAGTCCAAAACAAGCAAAACATTGTTTCAACATTATTCGAAAAGGACTAAAATTGAAACATAAGTTCCTCTTGAGCCTTAATTACTTTTCAAGAAACAAGAGAAGGCATATAATTAACTTTATTAAGCAAAACATTTAGGGTTAAGGCATAACCCATGTCAGGGATGTTACAAATTATAAATCCCTAACAAGGATTTCGTCCCCGAAATCCCAGATAAAGGGAGACAATTATTATTCATTCACTATATTATCAGGTCTCCACATAACATCTTAATGTCATGGAGATGTCATAAAACTTTGATCAATACAAAGCCCTTCCATACAGGGGTAGTATAGAACTTATCGATGTTATGTTTATGCAAAGCATAAACCCCTAACAAGTGATGTCCATACTATTTTATATAATTGGACTGATTTCACAGTTAGCCATTCCAGGTAACCAACATTAATCATTTAATCAGGAGTTATGCTTTTACTCTTCCACACTGCCTGGTATTTCTTAGATATCAGAGTTCCTCACTTTGGTATCCATCACATGTGTCAAAACACATCACATCCACATCATTCTTTCACCTTGGGACATTACTTGTTACACATATCTTTATCTTAGAACCAAAGTCCAAGATGAACTGATACTTTTCTAAGTATCCATAATTGGATTATTTCTAATCCATGCACATCAAGTGTCATAGTACTCACTTGTTTGCCGTGTCCCTGAAAGGAAAGAACATAAAGAAACATATTCCTTTTTATTACTCCATCATTTCCCATAGTTGTTCATCAAGGAAGAGACATGTATTTAGTTGGGGAAGTCTACTTAGCAATCCCTATTAGTTTCATTCCTTTCTTTGTTATAGTATAATATGTTTATGAACATTCTATAATTTTATCACATTTGTCATTTCCACATCATGGGAAGAGATCTTTACTATACTCACAGGATTTATCAAACAAGGATCATCTCCCTTGTCCACATTTTCTTTATCATGAGGATTATGCTTTCTACTTCCTCATACACATATTGATCTAGGATTATCTCAGATTCCTCTTTCTTGTACTTAGGATATGATAAAAATCATCCATGCCATATTTCTAGTTTCTTTGTGCTCTCTAGATTGTTTTAGAATGACTACTTGATTAGAGTAATCAGAAAGAATACACTCTAAGAGTTCCATACTTGCCTTATCTCCAATAATTATATACCTGGCCAGGGTATACAAGTACTGAGATTAGGTAGTACACACTTTATTTACTATTATGTTACTCACTTTTCATATCATTATAAACACATGATTTAGCATTCTTAGATTTTCTTCAGGCATCACTTATATATCTCATCCTTTTTCACACAGATGAGAGAAATTATAAAGCATTTAAAGGAATATTGAGTAAAATGTAAATTCTCATCTACTTTGTGTCCTTATAGAACTAGTCAAAAGAAACTCAATATCAACTACTTCCTTATAGTTAGCACATAAAATTATGGAATGACATATCAGAATGATACTATTTCATCTGACATGTCTCATCTCACAGTTTATTTGCTGCCTCAGGTTGATTCTTTTCATAGAACCTTGCCTGGGATGTCTGTCCACGTCCTCGAGTGCCATAAGAAAACTGTTTCCTTTGATTACCTTGATGTTTCTGCCTCGGTGGTTGGGTTACCATTACGTTTCCAACTGGACAATCCTTTGCTAGATGTCCTACCTGTCTACACTGGTAATAGGTTCTAAGACCTTGATATGGTCTAAAAGGTTCTTTACCTTTTCTGGATAGCCATTGCCTTGGTATATTAGTCATTGGTTGTACTGGTAGTACCAAAAACTTTCCCTTTTTGGAACTACTAGGCCTCTGTTCTTGGATTTGGTTAGGCCTCTTCTTGATTCTCTCTTCCTTATTCTTTGTTGGAGAATTCTTTATGATATGTCCAGGCTCCCTACACCTATAGAAAATTCTGCTTTTGGGTTGTAACCTATTCCTTCCCACCTTTTCTATTGCTTCATCATGTTGATGTTGATTAGGAATCCTGTTGGAGCCCATAACTTCATTATTGGGGGTTGGTAATCTGGGTTGCATTGCTAATGCATGGTCCACTACATGCATCACAACTACCCTAAATTGTCCATACAAAGCTTGGAAAGCTGGGCTCTCTATCATTGCGTGGTTCAACTGAGGATATTTAGATACTGGTTCCTTCCTAGTCCAGTCCCTTGCACCACTTCCTAGTGCAGCAATGCTGCGTTCAGCGATATGTTCTTTGTGTGATCCAGACATCTTTAAGTTCTTCTTCTCCTATATGAGCATAAGACACTATCAGGTACACTGGAAGACACTAGAACAGACTCAACAACCTTAATCCTATGTCTCTATAGACTTAGCGAACCTAGAGCTCTGATACCACTAAATTGTGGCATCCAACTTACAAAAACATGATTTACTTAAGTGGAAGCGATTGTTAACAGCGGAATTACTGAAAAATCACTAAAAATTAAAACCATTTACAAAGAGATCCATACATAGGAAAACTCTTTCATCAAGAACCATTGTATAACATTTACATCCTGGTTCATAAGTACATAACTTTTACCATCTCTTCTCGAGGATCACAAACATCAACTGCCCTATTAACATTATATACAAACAATAGAAGAACCTCAAGGCATCAAGCCAAAATACCAGATCGATTCATTAAAAGCACTAACTACTAACTCTGAGGACCTGAGAGTCCAAAGACAACACATAGGACTACTATCTATATGACTTGACAGACAATATCTCCACTTGAGATCTCACTGCTGTCCCTGTTGTTGCTGTCCTTCCTCTGTTGTAGGGATTTCTATTTCTTTGTCCGCGTCCACCTAAAAAAATTGGATCCCACGGGGGTGAGACAATTTGTAAATTGCCCCAGCGAGAGACATAACTCTCAGCCAAAACATTATTATTGCATTTTATTAGAATAAAACTGAGCAGAAGGATTTTATATATATTTAACAGCAGATAAATCACTGTATGAACAGAGTGAAGTAATCTCCTTTCCTAAGGAGAACATTGCATCTACCCATGGTAGAGTCGTAATTCATCCATATACTTGCAATGAATGTAAAGAGATATAAATAACATCTATCCACAAGAGATGCATAAAAGAAATGTAACATCAGCCAGTAAATTTCCGTATTCAATCCTTAAGAAAACATGCTATACGGCTGATTACATTTTACAATCACACTTATGCCCTGAGGAGATGAGGTATAACGCTCATACTCCAACCGACCATTGTGAAGTCAAAATCGGTACCATACAAGATCAATGGAAGAGTCGGCTTCCATGACCTCCCACATCTCAGTCAGTGTGAGACCACATGCAGGACATCTTGTGTCTTTGCTACATAGCTTTCCAGGGTATAGTGGAAACTTCACTATAGAGCTACAACGGCGGCTGCACTCTCTTCGCAATCGAGAGATTTCATGTTTACCTCCATTGATCCAACATTAATATTATTGGGAGATTCGTGATGCATCTATCCCAATCTTCGGGAGATTTGTGATACATCCATCCCGGTACAAAATAATGAAGGATTGAGAGGTTTAATGTTTACCTTCCATCAATTCCCCCATTAGGACGTAAGGATATGTTCGCCCATCAACCCCCACATATTCAAAAATATGCATTCTGGGTTTTGCGGAGCAACCCATTTCACCATCAGTAAATACTGACACTGATGGATCTATGGTCAGGGCTCTACATGATATGATTTCACTTGATTAATATTCTTTTAGCATCAGTCAAGTTCTCAAATAGGAATTATTGTGACAAATGCTACAAAGAAACATGTAAGCTCTTATCAATTGCTTTACCAGAACTTATAATACATTGGGATCTTAATCGCTTATCTCATCACTTGAAAGTTCACATCTCACAACAACATCATTATGTTACTTATCAAATATGGGTATTCATACCCTAAGTTCATCACTAATCACTGTTACCACTTGTTAGGTAACTATTACCTCTAGGTCCTCAGACCGAGGTATACATGATACTTGTTACACAAGCATCTCACATGGCTCACAAGGCCCATTAAGTGTCTTGTCACATTTCACTAGGCAACAACTTACTCATATGGCTCATAAAGTCCATGCACATTTTGTTACTTTTAATAAGCAACAATAACATTAAGGCACACAAGGCCAATCAAAATTTTTATTATATACATATCATAGCTCAAATCTGGCTATGTTCATCATCTCATGATATCTGCATGGTTAATACACATGGTAATAGTCATGACAATTTCACATCACACCATGCAATATTATAGTAACACCATTATTCCCTTACCATGATTAGGGTTTACCATCAAATAGGGCTTTTCATCCCTTTACCCAAAAATTAGGGTTAGGGTTTCCCATTTCACATTAATTAGGGTTTCATGTTTATTTTATCTATTCAACCCTAATTTATTATTCCATTCCTCTAGGAACATTCAATAATATCATAAGTATTCACTCATGATCATTACTCTCATCGTATATCATTAATGATTATCAATTCAAGGTATGAGTTCATCTCTCAACCTTACCATGGTATGTTTAGATCATTCTCATAATCTTGGATTAACCCCTTTCTCATAGTATGTTAGTCAACACTTATCAAAGTGCATTGAATTCATTACATCTTCATTGTAACAATTTACATAACACACACTTCTTGTGTTTCTTATCCAACTATATTGGATTTGAGGTGCATCAAGGTATATCAACCCTAAAATGCTAAATGTGATATCTATCCTATCTTGATGTATCACTTTTCTCATCACTTCCAACTTACTTAAGTATAAATCAACTGACCTTGTATTAAGGTATTTCCCTCTTAATACTTTTAACCACTAACCTATCACCTTTATCATGTAGTGCATAGGTCACCCATTAGAATTTGTACAACTATCTTTAATGATACAGACTTATCTCAAGTTAAGGCATTACATACTATAAGGTTGCCTGTAATCAATCACTTGAGATATTTCACCTCCATATGGTATTACCCACTATTTCATAATTAGGGTTTTCTCTTTCCTTCACCTAATTTTAGGGATAGGGTTTCATATAGCATTACATATCATCACCCTGGTTTAGGGTTTCACATGGCATCACCCTATATTAGGATTACATTATTGCCCTGGATTAGGGTTTCACATGGAATTACCCTAGGTTAGGGTTTCACATTCCATTATCCATAATTAGGTTTTACTATTCAACCCAATTAGTATTTCACACTCCATTACCCATAATTAGGGTTTATTATTCATCCCAATTAGGGTTTATCATCAAAATACCCTGAATTAGGGTTTCTCATGTCATCACCATTAATTATGGTTACACTGTTAGCCTAGATTGGGGTTTCACTCAGAATTGCCCTAAATTAGGGTTTGAATTCATTAATCAACTCAATTAGGGCTTTATGATCTCTTTATCAAGGATCATACCCTAATTGTATATCACATTTATTTTGAATGTGTTAGGCTTGACTGTTTACATGATTATCATTCATGTAAGAATCTCTCTCTCATCCTACCCAGGATGTCCACTACTCAATTCTTGATTAGATTGAGCCTACTTTTTATTCAAATACATGCATTTAGGGTTAGCATGATATATTGAATTATTGCATCAATGATTAATCCCACTGAGGGTATCAATCATCTAAATACATCAAGTGTCCAAATGGTTTGATCAATTGAACCTTCAATTACATGAGGTATCCAAATGGATTAACCATGTTAAACCTTCAATTACATTAGGTGTCCAAGTGGATTAACCAATTGAATCTTCAATTACATTAGATATCCAAATGGATTAACCATGTTGAACCTCAAATGGTTTTGATTACTTAAACCCCAAACAGTTTGAAACCGTTTGGGCAAATTGCCCTTGAAACCGTTTAAGCAAGAAATGCATTGAAACCGAATGGACTTGGGTCTCCAAATGGTTTGAGACCATTTGGACCCAAATGGTCTTGAGACCGTTTGGACCCAAACGGTCTTAGGACTGTTCGGTCCAAACCCTCTCAAAATTGAATGGACCAAATAGGTCTTTCAACACTTAAACAATTCAAGGTTTCAATCAATGAACCGACTATCAATTGAATCCTTGATTCATTCATCATTTGAACAATCGAATCATCCTTCAATTGGACCATCAGTTAGGGTTTTGAACCCAATTGAACTAGGATTTATTATCAAGAAACCTTCAATTAGGGTTTTGAAATCGAGGCACCTTCAATGATTAACATTGTGGAACCGATTCAATTGAAATCAATGAATCATCATCAAATTATGATATGACCTGACCTCAAACGGTCTTGAGGTCATTTGGATGACCTCCAAATGGTCTTGAGACTGTTTGCGCCATCCATCATTGAAATTTGTGAAGTTCAATTAGGGTTTAGATCATTAGATTGATCACCAATTGAACTATTGATTGCATTTTAATTGGCTATCTCTGGACCTTCAATTACTCAACCATACTCAATCCTAGACCTGCAAATGGTCTTGAGACCATTTGTGTGATCTCCAAATGGTCTTGAGACTGTTTGGGTTAATCAACCCAAAATTTTAAATCAACCAATTGAAATTTCAGCACTTAACCCGATTAGGGTTTGATAATTGATTAACCTTCAACTGATGAACCCTTTGGAATTAATCAATTAAATTTAATGGGTCATAATCCATCAACACTAGCATCAAAAATCCAAATGGTCAACTATGGTCAACCCTTCCAAATGGTTTGAAACTGTTTGGCTTCTAACAGTTTGATGAAACAGTTTGATTTCAAATGGTTTTGTTGAAACCGAATGAACATCTTGTTGAAACCGATTGAATAACCAATTTTTGGGAATCACGTCCAATATGATGTCATAATAATTTAACTTCGTCCATGTAGTTCCTAGTACTTCTGATTTCATGGAATTACCGATTTCAACAAGCAATAAATCAAGAAGAAGAAGAAGGAATCAACATAATTATAAAATTAATGGTTGAATAATAATGTAAATGGGTTCAAGTTATATAGCCCACCTCCAATTGAGCTTCAAAGCTTCAATCTCACGTCAAAATGGTGGAAGAAGCTTTTGCAACTCTCCCAAGGCTCTTCCTCAAGCTTTGGAGTGAAAAGGATTATCTAGAATTGAAGATTGAGTGAAGAAAAGAAGAAATCAAGGATTGATTTGTGATTTCCACCATGGAATCAAGGTGAAAGAAGGTCAAGAAGCTTACCAACAGGTTGGGGGTCGTCCTACTATTGATACAAGATCCCTTGGTCATTTTTGCAAGCAATAAGTGAAAGTGGATTTGAAAATATCCTTTCAACTCATGGATAAAGGAGCATATATATGAATTTTATTGAAAATTCATTTAAGAGAGAGAAAGTAGGGATTATCTCCTCCATTTCCTTGACACATTCCCCCTTCCCTTCCTTGGTTACTAGGCTATCTCCTTTTCCTCTTATTCCTCTCAATTATCCATGATTTAAAGAAAAGCAAATTAAGCACCTTAACCCTTATAATAATAATATCCATAAGTTAGTGGATATTTCTTTTTATTTTCTTAATGTGAGTGGGTTCTCCACTCACATAGATATTTACATTGCCTTTACAAGGCACACGGACGTCCATATATGTGGATTTAAACCTCTACAATTTTGTTTGAAGGGCAAGCCATTTAATATAATTATTTTTGCATTAAATTGAATTAGGGTTTCAATTATGCTTAAATCTTGATTATTTTAATATCATGATTCTCTCTCTTCCAAAGTGATTCAAATGAGGTGCCTCTATGATTTTATTGCCTCTACATGATGCCAAGAATAATTAGGGACCCTCTAAGAGTTATATTTTGCATATTGAACCCTAGGTTTTGGGTAAATTGCACATTACACCAAAACTATGTTTTTTATGCACAAACATTGCTCAACAAGCTCTTTCTTGTTATTCAGGCTTGTGGAAGCCATACCTCTACATCATTCTCATTCTTATGATGCTTAAACACTTAAGGAACATTTTAACATGTAACATTTGCAAGTTAACCCCTCAACTTGGATAATTTTCACTTTAGTCCAAAACAAGCAAAACATTATTTCAACATTATTCGAAAAGGACTAAAATTGAAACATAAGTTCCTCTTGAGCCTTATTTACTTTTAAAGAAACAAGAGTAGGCATATAATTAACTTTATTAAGCAAAAATTTTAGGGTTAAGGCATAACCCAAGTCAGGGATGTTACATGCTAGCACCCCAAACCACTTGTCTACGACTTGCCACCCACTTAGCAAAGCAACAACCATTTATCCAAAGATGGTGACACAAATGAGGCTAAGGTGGAGGGTGTGTGTCTCCCAACATGGCAACCTAACACACCATGGCCAATACAACTCATTTCCCGACACAAAAACACTCCTTAGCCAATACACAAAGGCACCAAGCACTCCCTTGCCCGACACACTCAAGCAAGGAGGAAGGGCTTCAAGCCCAACAACAAGCCCAAGCTTAAACAAGCTCAAACAAGGCCCAAAACAACTCAAGCAAGGCGCCCAACCCATCCTCTCAACCCTAGAGGATGCTAGGAGAGAGAAAGATATCTCTCAAGGTGACAAACTTGCACACCAACCCTAGAACTTGGGTAATTTGCAATTTGCACCTCAACCTCTCAACAAAGCACAAACAAACCCTAATCACAACTTCAGGTGATTAGCAAGCATATCAATACAAGGTTTAGGCAAAGAAAATAGGGTAAGCCTAAAATGAAGGTTAGGGTCCTTACAAGCCATAAACCTCTACAAAAGGATTTCACCCCCAAAATCCGAAGAGAAAAGCAAGGGATACTTCCTACTCATATCTTCCTCAAGCTCCCACATGGCTTCCTCAACACCACGGTGATGTCAAAGAACCTTCATTAGAACCAGGTCCTTCCTATTTAGTTTCTTTACTCTTCTATCAAGGATCATCACTGGACCTTCTTCGTAGGTCACATCTTCATCCTGCTCAACCTCAACCAGATGTATCATTGTCTCTATGCCTGGATGACTTTTCTTCAGCATACTGACATGGAACACCAGATGTAACTTGTGCAACTCTGGCGGTAGTTCTAACTTGTAAGCTACCTTGCCAACACGTGCTATTACCGAATATGACCCCATATACCTGGGTTCCAACTTGCCTTTCCGGCCAAACCTCAGCACGCCTTTCCATGGTGAGACCTTGAGATACACCTTATCTCTAATAACACCCAAATCTATGCATTTTCTCAGTGCATTTTATCTATAGTTCCATATCACCTTGGCCTTAACATGCCCCTCTTTGCTCATGTTTTAGTCCTTTTCCTATTTACTTAGATAAAGTAACTAATTATCCAATTATGTAGCTAAATAGCCAATATTGGATTAGCATGCACCGAACACAGATGAACGACCTCTTTTACTCTCTCTCTGCTAAACTGAGGCTCAAAATAATTATATTGCTTGAAACCTTGTCATTACTATTTTATCCTTAACTCTGGACCCAATTTGGCTCTTATTAATTGCTTTCACTGTCTAATTCTCTGTGTACACCCATTCAATATTAATTCCTATTTTAATTGGGTTTTTATCTTATTTGTGCATGTCATTTGGAGCTTGTGGGCCCAATTTTCATGGCTAACAACTCTCTTTGGGCCTTGGATTAGGCCTGGTCAAATTAGGTCCACGGATCCCCCTCCTCTCCTTCTCATGGGTTCAGCCTTTGTGGCTACTTGTTTTGGTTTGGTAGTTATGGGCCCCATGCTCCTATATAGCCGTCTGCCCTAACAACTACCCCTGCTTCCCTCTGCTCGCACACACACCGTGGGAAACAAAGGCCCAGACCGCGACTCCCTCGCTCCTCTTCTCAATCATGACCCGCGATCCTCACATAACCGTGACTTGCCAATAGTACCGCGACCCTCCTCACAATCGCGACCCACCTCCACAGACGACACCCTGCACCCCACAACTAAGGACATGCCGTGATCTTGATCACGACCAACACCTCAACGTCTGCGCGTGGGTTTTCCTGTCCTCTCCACTTGCACCTCAACGCCACCTGCGAACAAGCATCTCCAGTAGCGACGCCATGCCCTTTTCACATCGGCAGTGCTTCCGCCACACCTCCATCATCGTGACCAAACCACAGAGAGGAACCACGACCTCTCCACCTTCCCACCAGGTTGTGACCCAACCCTCTCGCTGCCACTTGCACCACGACCTTCCTTCACCGCCATCAGATCGCGACTGCACCGTCAGAGAATCATGGTCTACCCTTTACGACGTCGCGACTGCGACAAGTCCTCCACACCCACTGTGTCTACCTCAGACACATCAGCCCGCGATCTTGATCGCAACCATAATCTTGATCACGACCGCAGTGTCCCCTACAACGATTGATGCTCCGCTCCCGCATCCAGCCCGTGGTCTGCACCAAACCTCCTCAGCTGCGACCTACCCTCTTCACCACCCGCGGTGGCACCTGCAACCATCGCAACCCTAAACGATGACCTTCCTCAGCACGACCAGCACCTCCACCTGCTCCTGATCAGGGTCGCGCCCACGATCTTCCTAGCCGCGACTGCAGCGCTAACAGACCGTGACCGCTACTCCCATAACTACTGTGACCATGCAAAGGAAAAGGGGCCTGTGGTCAGTATTATATAGAGGACTCGACTGAGATCTTTTAAAACGGAGCCAACAACTCTCCCAATCCAACACTATAAATAGCCCCAATATGGACAATAGAGGAAAAAGGGAGACTAGGAATCTAGACTGGGAGTCCACAGAAGGGGTCAAGGAAGGAGTCTAGACCCATGGATCCAGCCTCGAGGCCAAAGGGGCTGCTGGGTCGTGACTAGACGCCGGGAGGCTGCCGGGTTGGAGCCAGAGCCTAGGGGAAGCATCCCAAGGTCCGAGAGGACTGAGGCAGCCAGTCTATGTGCTCCAGCAGCCACGAGCCTTCACTCTCTCTCCTCTATCCCCATCTCAGATCTATTCTCTCTAAGGGTGGAAACCAAGGAGAGAGTAGATCTATGCTACGTTCATCCTCACCACCAAGGAGAGAGAAGATCTGCATCACCTCCCTCCTCCATTACTGGTCTACGATCTCCACAGGCAGAAGATGAGGAGAGAGAAGATAAATCTACACCAACATCATCTCACATCCACCAGGCTGTTGTTTGGAGTAGATCTAAAGAGAGAGAACTAGGGAATCTAAAAGGACGAAGAGGAGGACCAAGGAATGAGATCTGGCCTACACAGAGACCGAGGAGTGAGAGCCGCCTTTCCTCTACGGGCTATATCTATTTCTTCTTCTCTTTCATTCTACTGCATTCCTTTGTTTCTTGTACAAACGATGTTCATCCATCTTTGTTCAGTGCTAACCATGCTTGTCTGTGGCTAGTTAGCTCCTTCTTGGCTATGTAGCCCGATCTGGGCATGTATATGTACTTTTGCCTTAAGCAAGTAGATTCATATCATATCTAATATGTTGCATGTTCTATTTTCTCTTTCTAAGTTATGATTGCTAGCTTGGTTGATCTCTTACTAGTTTGAACTGCTATTTCTGCCTGTATCGTGAGATCCGTGTAGGAATGGTTAAGAGAAGATAGTTGGATTCGAACCCAAGAGGAGGATGATCCAAGGTATTCTGTTCCTAACATCCAGAATACCCTAAGACCTGAGAGGGAACTTAGCATATTCTGAGGTGTTGATATGTCATTCCTCGAGATAGGGTCGATGACATATTTTTGATGGTTTTAGTCACGCTTCACGAAAGTGAGTGGGATGACCCCACAGAACAGATGCCACTATGCATACTAGATGCTTGTTTAGGTGTTTGAGGGTTGTCTACGCCTAAGAACAAGTGCATAGACTGCCCCGTTTATGGTTACATAGCCAGGAACTCTCTCTTTCAGATTAGTAGAACCACGAGCTCTGTTTTGTTTTATTTTCTTTTGTTTTCTTTTCTTTGTTTTGTTTTAATCGTGACAACCCGCTAGACTAGTTCTAGCACTTACTTTTATCGACTATTGTTTTGGCTTATCTAACTATAGAACAAGATCTGTGGCATCCTAAATGTCCCCACCTCCCTGTGTTCGACCCCGTATATCTACTTCAACCCCGTAATAAAAGTTGTGGGAGCCTAGAAGGTTTCGGGTTATAAATTTAAGAGTTCGATTCCTTCTGAATCCACCTCCATATTCCAGACGCACTATTCAGACTGATCAACTTTTTGGCGCCATTGTCGGGGACGTGGTTTTCCACATTTACACGCTTAAAAGATTTTTGTTCTGTCACTATAATCATGTATATATATGCATAGTGTTTCTTTTATTTTAAACATACTTGTTCATATATACTGAATACATCTTCTTTTTCTTATACCTTTTTCAGCCATGGATCTTGCTTCGACGAGACAAGTTATCTTGTCCACTTGTCCTCCTGAGTTTTTCTACAGTTCCGACTACTGGCAAATAATTGAAGGTCGTGCTCTACAGCTAGTCGAGTTATACTTACCTCCACCATCGTCATATGTCAAGATTCCAACAACGGAGACTGCCAGTTAGCCCTCGACTCCTGTGCTATCATGGGATCAAGAACTGATTAAGGTAGTGGAGTCGGCTAGGGAAAGTATTCACGCACTCACCTCCTTAGCCCCTCATCTCCAAGAAGATGTCGATCCAATGCAACAACTTCTAGAAGATCAGGATCGTCATCTCAAACTAGTCACCGAGGCTGTAGAGTGCAGTAGAAGTCTACTTCAAACTCCTGAGCAAGGATCCATCCATGTGTAGCAGTTCGATATAGCAGATTCCCCTTATATGTGCATGGCAGAATCGACAGGTCTCAAAAGCATTGCTGCTCAAGTACAACAAATTCATGATAAAGATGTTGAACAAGGCAGGAGGCTCCAAGAGCTCATCGATTTGGTTACAATTCAGTTACAACTGCCATCACAAGACAATGAAGACGTTAGTCATCAAGACCATTCCATTGGGTCTGAAGTGGAGTATGCATCACCATCCTATTCAGACCATCAATTGGATTCTCTGAGATTTTTCTGTGAAGACCAACCCACTCCGGGAAACCCTTCATTCTATCCAGATGATCCAGCTGATGAACCAATGGTAGATATGAATCATAGACATTAATGGGTCTATGATGACAATGATGACGACTCGAAAAGCCAATCAACCTCACAGCCAGAAGGTTGGTTTGAGGAAACAGAGTCAGATATTAAACCAGACCAGAGTGACGTCTCTCATATTGAGACTTGTCACTTCGCTTTGAGTAGTACACCAACCATGGTCTGGAACAACTTGTTCAATGATGACGACGACAACTGCTCGACATGGAGAAATGAGTATACTGACGACGATGAGTTGGAGTAGCACGAGCCACCATTTACACCCTTACCTTTACAAGGTAGGGTGGACGTCAAGGGGGAAGGATGGACAGTTCACTTCAACATGGCTGCTGAGCATGAAGACACCCCTGACTCGACGCCAGGTGATAAGCTTGGGGTGGTAGAACCACAAACAAATTCTTCAGGGGTTACTTCTTGCTCAGAAGATGATTGAATGACTCAGACTGTACATGAAGATTTATCTGAGCATCCAACCTCAAGTGTGGAGATGGAGAGAGAAGATATGAGTCCTCAAGATGACATCTAACCTCTCTCATCCATCTCATCCTGTGTCGACATCCCGTGACCTTCATTTTCAGATTCATATAATGAAAGGTACCCTGAGGATGATATGCCGAAAAATTCATCCTAGTGCAGTTCAAGCCACTTTCAACACAAAGATGACTTCACCGAGTCGCCATATTTCACTTTTCTTCTTTGGACTCAGCAGGGCCAACACATCCACCTATTCTACTCATATTATGTGGAGGAACCCGTTGGCAAGACACAGGTGACACTGGTCCCAAAACTTAGGATTTGGGATCCCAGTGTCAGTATCGTGGGGCAACCACCCCCTTTTCTCTTACCCACCCTCCCGCCCTTTTATTACAATAAATTATGCTTTTCATGTTCTTGTTAGTTCGGTTCTTTCCTCTAACTATTTTTATATCCTTGCATCCATGCATCATCTTTAGAACTTCAATAACTACCATTAAAATCATGCATTCTTGCCTTACTATTTCAAGTTTAAGTCTTGCTCGAGGACGAGCAAAGTTTTAAGCTTGGGGTGGTAGGATTCACCTTTCTATCTCTCCATCCTTCTAGCATGCATGTTTACTTCCTACATTTAGTTTTAAATTTTCAAAAAATTTCAGCTTTTTAGCTCTACAATTATGGCTATATGGTGCGAATCTAAGAGATAAATGCTTGACTTTATGCCTAGATGCATAGTTTTCATCTTAAAAATTGCTTGACCTTTTGCTTGACTTGCTCTTTGACTCTTTCCTTGAGTTTGGTAATAAATCTAAGGTTATGTCCTTTTTTCATAGCTTAAAGCTAAATTCCCTTGATCTATGTTGTGAATGGAAAATCCATGGTAAAGGACCGATGGAATGAGCTAAAACACGATCAAAGAATCCTAGCTGTGGATTCTCAAGCGTGCCTATATTCTAAGGATCATTGAATCATAATTGCTATCTTTTCACACAGGTATCAACGGATCAATGATGAGTTTTGAGCTATGATCAAGATGAAGTGTTTTCCTTGATGGACTACGTGCCTTCTCACATTAGATTGAGTCAAAAAGATGAAAAATATAAAAATGTGCAAAAGAGGCTTGACCGCCCACAAAATTCCAAAAATATCTATATAGTTCTCACCCAAGCCTACAAATAGAATGTAGATGATAAAAGCCTGAGTGTGAACAATAAAAGAGCGTTGTTTTCTCTTTTAGGAGAGTTGAGGATGGTGCCCAGCTGGTGTATGACTGTGCTCATGAACGCAGGTATGTCGTGCCTGGTAGTATCATTCTAAAATCTCATTAGAGAGTCATTAGGAACCCCTAGGTGACCTATGAGATCATCTCAGTAGTAGGGTTGGTTCGAGCGCAGTACGAGGAGTTCGTCTAACTGCTTTGGACCAACTGGTTCGAACTATAGGGACTGTTGCTCGCTACATGGACCAACCTGACGCAGATCGGGATTCTCAGAAGTCATTAAAGTCTTTTGCTTTATTTTTAAGGACATGAATACGTGAGAGGCGCATTGTTCCAGATTGGTATGCATGGATTCGTGGTGATGGCTCATTGCTCATCATCCACGTGATCACCTATGTGAAAATTCTCTCATGTTAAATAATTATGATCCTAACCCTCATGAGTATCGACAGGATGTAATGAATTCGCTTAATCTTACCTGGACACTCTTTGATCTTGCTTTGGCAGGGTAGTGCATGATTGGTGGGGGTTTGTTCTGAAATGACATGGATCAAGAGTATTGATGCTTTAAACTATTTTTCTTAAACTTAGCATCTATTTGTTGGTATGTATGCCCTGAGAGCCAATCATGGGATGATTGATGGGATACATTAAGATTGATTTGATAAACACCAAAGGCAAGCTTCCAATTCTTTCTGGTTCAATCATATGAGATAGTGATAGAACAGATTGAATGTCTAGAGAATGACAGTACTCAATGACGTATGCTTTCAGGTTGAGGACCTGAACGATGAGATCATACAGATGCTAAGAGTTTGTACATTCTTGTTATGTCCCTAGTCGGATGTCATTATGGAAGGTAGATAGACAACAATGACACACAAGAGTAGATTGTGGTGTTGGTTGATGACAGAATCTCATTAGTCATGATATAGAGATATCAAACCAAACACATAGGTACTTGTTAGAGAACAAGGTACCGGACAGACCCACCGTGAGTTTGACACATGGAACCATGAGATGGTAGTCACATCAACTGTTCTATATTTTAGGAATATCGATATGATCGATTTTGGTTTGTCGCCTTTATTTATTGCATACGATGCGAATAATATCAGCTTTATGCATGTCCAATCCTAAATCCACAAATCCCTAATTACATATATGATATGTATTATTAATGCACTCGATACGCGTCGCCCTTAAACGAGTTTTGTGGTGGATGTGTGTAGCATGATTATGGCCTATAAACCCCTATCTGTGTGTGGTTGTTTGTGGTTGCTTGCATCTCGGTCTGCGCACCGATCTTCCCTCTCTTATTCCTGATGTAACTCGAAATAATTAGAGATTCTTTCCTACCTTTGCTCCCCCCGAATGTAACTCGGGGTTTTCCCTTTTAAAGCAATGTAATAAATAGGATAGATTTTATTTCTTGTTATGTCGAAGACCGGTGGACATCAAGACGACAGCTGAAACGATCGGTTCAAGGCGTGAACCGATCGGTTGACGTTCCAGACGGTCGGTTCAAGGAGTGAACCGATCAGTTGATGACCGGTTCGAGGAGTGAGACGATCGGGTGGCGGACATGACGAGATGCGCGACGACCAGGCAAACCGATTAGTTGGAGGAGCCAACCGATCGGCTGGTGGCACCCAGACGACCGGCTGGAGAGTACAGATCATTCATGTGATGAGTTGATCAACTCGGATGGAAAGGCACATAGTTCATCTTGTAAAGGTTGCATGTGATGTAGACCTAGATGACCGTGATTCCTCTTGGCTCGAGGAATCACATTAGGATGGCCATAATCATCGCTTTTTATCATTTGTGCATGTTTTTTGTGGGATATAGCATGTATATGATACGTACTATGTATTGTGGTGATTGGATATGTATATGTATATAAAACCAAATCCCTCATTAAAACATTAAGTTTTAGATGCCTTCCAAATGCGACACACGTGAAAAGCTTGTTCGACCAAGTGTGGGCACGCCCTAGCGTGGTGCAACGTCTACCTCGTGGAAGCGTGAAGGATGAATGTGTGGGTCTGCCCTAGCAGGGTGCATGTTCATCGTGTTTGCTTTGGGTCAGACTTAACAAGGTGATCTAGATGGGATCTAGTAGCTTGAGGCATGGAGATGATCATTGCAAAGAGTTGTATATGACATCTTATCAAGAGTTGCATATGATGCAATTGGCAAAAGTTGCCTACCTGAGAGATCTATGTTGTGGGTGATAGCCCTAGCTGGTCCATGGCTTAGAGGATTTCAGAATCTTGCCCACTAGAAGGTCGTATGCTGCAATCTTCCGAATTGATGGTGAGGGCTATCAATTTGAAGTAAAATAGTGGGAGCGATAATTAATTAAAGGCCTAATTTTATCGTCAACTTTTCAAATCAATCAAATAAGTCAAAAAGAGTTTTGGACTAAAATTGCATATATTTCCTTTTGTTAAAATAAATGGTTAATCAACAAATCACTTTATTTGCGATCGGTCTTTGAGACCAACAAATTAAATGGGAATAATTCCACGACTGGTTAGGATGGTGAGAAGTGTTCTCAAAGAGCGAAAGCTCCAAGTCCTAGTTATACCAGAACCAGATGAACTCGATCCCACCACATCAATGGCTGAAAGTATGCTTATGGAAGCATACTGAGAAAGACATTGATGAGGAGTGCTTGATGTTGTGTTCTCTGAACTATGAGTTGCAGAGACAACATGAGACATATGATGTCTCCAAAACACTGTCCTAGTATGGCATGATAGAAGGAGATCCAGTAAGGTATTCACACACTCAATGTGATTGGGTATGTGGAAAGACCTGACTAAGAAGGATTCCATCTGAGCCAACAATTGGCTATTGGTATGATACTGCAAATGTTGCGAGAATCATACAATTCATGATAAGCTACAACATGAACAACTTTGACAAGCGTTGACAGAGTTGTTAGACATGTTGAGGATAGTAGAGGCAAAGATGAAGAAAGACAAACCATAATCTTTGATGTGATCAAAGAAAAGGTAAGTCTTAAGGGCAAGGGCAAGGGCAAAGCTAAGAAGTGTTCTGATGCTAGCCAGCAATCCAAGCCGTCTTCAGCCTCAAGGCACATGGGGAAAGGGTGTATGAGGGAACTGCCCTCTATATCTGGAAGAACAAAAGAAGATGAAGGAGGGGATGGAGATCTCCACCCAAGGTATCATGAAATGAACCACTTCTTTATCCGAGGTATATGATACCAAGATATGGATATGTCATATATGATATGCAATATCCGCAAAGAAGTGATGGCCTTTGTGAAAGGACCAAGAAAGAAGTACCCATCATTGGAGCAAGTGTTGCGGCCATAGATAGGAGTATCTTTCAGTTTATTTCAGCCTAAAGGGCACGAAATAGAGTTGAGAACTGCTATTTTATATATTGCTAATAGATAGAAACACTTTATTATTGCATATTGTATGACAATGATGGTAATTAATAAAGTTGATGTTTCGATCTTAAAGATATGATCTTTGTGGCAATGCCTTGCTTATCTTGTGGTATTTGATATGCATAAGATAAAATGATACCTAAAAGTTATAGATAACTCAAACAATGAAATTAGCAATAATCATGAGAAATTCATTTCTAGTTTCCATATGATGGATAAATCTAGACTCTTTTGGTTAGAGAACCAGTAAGAGACATGAATATCTTGGACATGATTAATCAATCTTCACTAAAGGTAGTGGGAGAGTGATTATCCTATTAGGTATAATACATGTGATGTATTTACATACCAATTGGAACAAATGCTAATACTTCAAATGGTGTTTAGAGAAATACCAATATGAACATCTTGAAGTGTTCAATATTGTCATAGATGAAGTACAAATTTGGTAAAGTATTAATTCTTGACGAGATCAATGAATGAAATACTTGGACCAAATGTTTGAGATCCTTATGAGTGATTATGATAGTGTATCATAGTGAACTCATGATTAAGGCATGGTGATGTCTAAATCAAGAAGGAATAATACTCTAAGGAGTTAGAGAATGATTATCAAATAACTGAATTCTTCTTAATAAAAGGATACCCCACACTAATAAAGGACATTAAGAATCACAAGGAGTTGTGAATTCTTATATTCTTGACAGTTACACCTCAATTATCTATGTGATGAGTTGTTCATATGATGAGTCAACTATCTAGATGAAGATGACGAATCAGATTTTGAGTTATGGTATAAGACCATTACATCCTAAATGATTTCCATGTGAACCATAAGGTATGACCTTGATGATAGCACTCATTGGATGAAATCCATAAGTGCAAATGAGTCTTAAGTGTTAAGACACATGGATAACATTTTGAGAAGGATGATGCTTGTTGATTGCAACTTAATGACTAAGACATTTGGCATATGGATACTAAAACCACATTCCTATGAGGAATAAAACCAGGATGTGTACGTGACACAGCCTATAAGGTTTATGAATCCACTAATGCAAATGAAGTCTATAAGTTACAATGGACTAATCAATGTGATTGATTGAGTACAAGCAACTCAAAATTGGATCTTTACTTTGATGATATAGTCAAAGGGTCTGACTGATATGTCAAAGATAAAGAAGGGATCTGTGATTTAGTGGGAGCGTATTCACATTCCACATATTGATGTGAAATGGAATTGTTCTAGAATGGAAATCCAAAAGTGGAAATTATCTTTAAGGAAGATAGAGATGTTTCCTATATGATAGGAATAGAGATCTATAGAGATAGTTCTCGACAAATCTCTTGACCTGGAAAAGAGAGAGCATACATTTGCAATATGTACTGAAGGGTTCAGTATGCACAGATTCAGTGGGAGAAAACTTGTCCATGTTATATGGATATTAGTATCCCAAGGCCAAGTGTCCAATTCTTATGAAGAATGGGAACACTAAGAATAGATATGGATCTATCATGTATGTAATCATCCCATTGTCTTGCATGTATGACATGGCAAGGATAAAATGCATTCATCATCTTGTATGTAGGACATGGCAATATGATGTGCTCATCCTGATAACTCGTATGTAGGACATGACGAGTGGATGTCTGTCTACTTCCAGTAAGGGTTACTGGAATACCATAAGAACTTGATAAGTACTTGGGATGTACTAGTTCTATGGAGATAAGGAAGAGTTCGATGTAAAGAGTTACATTGATGCGAACTTCCGAAAGGACAGAAAATTAATCGCAATATATATATATAGGATATATAAAAGTGAAAGTTTGTTGATAATTGGAAGTGTTCCAATAAAACCATTTAAAAGGAAATGCCGAGTATCTGTGTGTTAGAGAACAACAGTGGATACTATATGGATCTGAAGGTTCATGAGATGAACTTATATTCCACTCATTGATGACAAGTCTGGAATCCTTGATCATGCAATGTGGATAAAGGTTAGCAATGGAATACTAGATCGCATATTACGACAACTCCATCTCATACGTGTGACGTACATCGAAGAGATGAGAGACATGCAATTTATACTGACTTTGGCAAGGTGTTGCCATTACTCACTATGTTCGCACTAAGAGCACAGTAACATGTGGGACATGTTTGAAGATCACTATGAATATGATTCAAGGGTGATTGGCTCGCAGTGCAAGTGGGAGTCTGTTGGTATGTATGCCCTGAGAGCCAATCATGGGATGATTGGTGGGATACATTAAGATTGATTTGATAAACACCAAAGGCAAGCTTCCAATTCTTTCTGGTTCAGTCATATGAGATAGTGATAGAACAGATTGAATGTCTAGAGAATGACAGTACTCAATGACGTATGCTTTCAGGTTGAGGACCTGAACGATGAGATCATACGGATGCTAAGAGTTTGTACATTCTTGTTATGTCCCTAGTCGGATGTCATTATGGAAGGTAGATAGACAACAATGACACACAAGAGTAGATTGTGGTGTTGGTTGATGACAGAATCTCATTAGTCATGATATAGAGATATCAAACCAAACACATAGGTACTTGTTAGAGAACAAGTGTACCGGACAGACCCACCGTGAGTTTGACACATGGAACCATGACATGGTAGTCACAGTCAGTACTCACAGTGATGGCGGTGAGTGTGATTCTTAGACCTGAAATCACTACACTCAACACATGTCGTTGGGCACACTTTGACATCATCAAACGCAGTCCTGAAACATGGGTTGTTATAAAGGTGATGATTGGGTGGCTTTGACACATGGGGCTTTTGAGGGGTGAGTGATAGATATGGGATTTGTCCCTCCTGAGGGAGTTTGATATCCAAGTCCACTTTATGAGTAGGATTGAGATAGGCGTGCGCACGCATGTGTGAATTAGTATGCGATATTGATGTCATACATATCTCCTTCAATCTACTCTGAGATCAAGAAAGTGAATGAACGTTGACAGGATGACTGTTCCATGCCTTGAGTTCATTCGGGATATCAGTGACAAAGGAATTATACATTCACTGTAACACCATTCACGGATTGTAGGATGAAAGTTGTTCTCCAACTTTCTACTTTCACTTGGGTAGCACTGATGTGTGACTAGGCACCGCTCTTTGCTTGTGAAGTCATAAGTGTTATGGACTTTCACTGCCAATGTGAAATGGACCTACAGGGTCACACACATAGGATTTAACCTGGAAGAGGAGTTTTGTCCATAAAGCAATGTTTAGATTGATTACTAAAGGAGTTTAGTAGTTCAATTAAACACTCAATCAGTCGATGGCTCAATATCGTATGGTTCAAGGTGTTGGACGCATTGATTGGAGTATCAGATTGATTGAAATCGCAATTGACTGATTTTGCCCAACCTGTACTCCCAACCGATCGGCTCATGTGATGAACCGGTCGGCTGAGGTGCTGAACCGGTCGGCTGGAGTGTCCAGGCCGATCGGCTCATGCCCAGGTTGAAACGACCGGTTCAAGAGTTGAACCGATCAGCTCAACTGGTGCAACCGACCAGTTGGGAAAGTCATGTCGGCAAGAATTTTCCTTTGGTTTCAAATTTCCCAATTCGATTGGGAATAACATTGGTATTCGATACCAATTGAGAACGAAACAAGGAAAGTCTTTTTGAGCCAGATTAGGACCATGAACCAATCGGTTCAGGGAACCAACCGATCGGTTGGAGTGCCCCAAACGATCGGCTCAGGTCCAACCGATCGGCTCAATGGCCGAACCGATCGGTTCAGTTGTGAACCGATCATTTCAAGTTGCGAACCGGTTGCTTTTTGTGGAAAATTCTCGAACCCTTCTACTCCTGCTTTAGTCCCATATTGCCGGGCACAGAGAACCCTGTCCCATGACTCGCCTATATATATAGGGGTATTGGGGGCTTCTCGGAGTACAACTCAATGCAAGCCGGTTGCTTTGCGAAGTTGTCGTTCTCTCTGGTTTTGGTAACCGTGAGAGATCCCGAGCAAGTGCTTCCCGCAAAAGGGAGGTGCAGCAAGGGAAGGACAACTGCAGTTGCAACTGGTAGCAGGAGAGTGTGTTGGCAACTATTACGTCAACAGGAGGGTGCGACTCCTTCCACTTCCTTGTGGGACAAGGAGAGTGGAGTTCCAGGTGGTCCGTGTGGACTACTACAGAGGCGGGAGGACACTGCCGCTTAGGAGGACAACTCTCATCCGACAGTCCGGTAGGAGGAGGAGTCATCAGTCCCGGTGCGACCAGGAGCTGCACAGATACCGTCCAAGACCAGAGTTGAAGACCGCGCATTGCGCGAGGTATTGTCGCCGAGCAAGCCTCGGGACAAGGTATGATTCCACAAACCATCCTTTCCTATTATATAGACGTTGACGCATTTCCTCAGTATGGGTTGGGGAGAAAATTTTTGTTTCCGCTGCCTTCTCTGTCTCCCCTAAAACCCAAACACTATTGCCAAACTTAATTTGGATGTTATCTTTTGTTCTTTGAGCACAGTTTTGCTTGAGGACAAGCAAGTTTTAAGCTTGGGGTAGTTGATAACACCCAAATCTATGTATTTTCTCAGTGCATTTTATCTATAGTTCCATATCACCTTGGCCTTAATATGCCCCTCTTTGCTCATGTTTTAGTCCTTTTCCTATTTACTTAGATAAAGTAACTAATTATCCAATTATGTAGCTAAATAGCCAATATTGGATTAACATGCACCGAACACAGATGAATGACCTCTTTTACTCTCTCTCTGCTAAACCGAGGCTCAGAATAATTATATTCTTGAAACCTTGTCATCACTGTTTTATCCTTAACTCTGGACCCAGTTTGGCTCTTATTAATTGCTTTCACTATCTAATTCTCTGTGTACACCCATTTGATATTAATTCCTATTTTAATTGGGGTTTTATCTTATTTGTGCATGTCATTTGGAGCTTGTGGGCCCAATTTTCATGGACAACAACTCTCTTTGGGCCTTGGATTAGGCCTAGTCAAATCAGGTCCACGGATCCCCCTCCTCTCCTTCTCGCAGGTTCAGCCTTTGTGGCTACTTGTTTTGGTTTGCTAGCTGTGGGCCCCACACTCCTGTATAGCCGTCTGCCCTAACAACCACCCCCGCTTCCCTCTGCTCACGCACACACCATGGGAAACAAAGGCCCAAACCGTGACTCCCTCGCTCCTCTTCTCAATCACAAGCCACGATCCTCACATAACCACAACTTGACAACAGTATCACGACCCTCCTCACAATCGCAACCCACATCCACATGCAGCACCCTACGCCCCACGACCAAGGACAGGCCATGATCTTGATCGTGACCAACACCTCAACGTCTGCCCGCGGTTCTTCCTCTCCTCTCCGCTTGCACCTCAACGCCACCTGCGAACGAGCATCTCCAGTAGCGTCTCCATGCTCTTTTCACCTCGGCAATGCTTCTGCCACACCTCCATCATCGCGACCACGCCACCAAGAGGAACCGTGACTTCTCCACCTTCCCACCATGTTGCGACCCAACCCTCTCACCGCCACTTGCACCGCGAACTTCCTTCATCGCCATCAGATCACAACCACTCCATCAGAGAATCGCGGTCTACCCTTCACAACCCCGCGACCGCAACAAGTCCTCCACGCCCGCTGCGTCTACCACAGACACGTAAGCCCACGATCTTGATCGTGACTGCATTGTCCCCTACAACGATCGATGCTCTTCTCTCGCATCCAGCCCGTAGTCTGCACCAAACCTCCTCAGCTACGACCTGCTCTCTTCACCACCCACGGTGGCACCTGCAACCATCACAACCCTAAATGATGACCTTCCTCAGTGCGGCCAACACCTCCTCCTGCTCATGATCAGGGTTGTGCCCGTGATCTTCCTAGCCGCGACCATGGTGCCAACAGACCGCAACTGCTACTCCAATAACTACCACGATCATGCAAAGGAAAGGGGCCCATGGTCAGTATTATACAGAGGACTCAACCGAGGTCTTTTAAAATGGAGCCAACAACCCTCCCGATCCAGCACTATAAATAGCCCCAATCTGGACCATAGAGGAAAAAGGGGAGACCAAGAATCCAGACCTGGAGTCTAGAGAAGGGGTCAAGGAAGGAGTCCAGACCCAGGGATCCAACCTTGATGCCAAAGGGGCTGCTGGGTCATGACCAGACACCGAAAGGCTGTCGGGTTGGAGCCAGAGCCTCGGGGAAGCATCCCAAGGTCCGAGAGGACCGAGTCATCCAGTCTACATGCTCCAGCAACCACCATCCTTCACTCATTATATCCTTCATCCCCATTTTAGATCTAATCTCTCCAAGGGTGGAAACCAAGGAGAGAGCAGATCTATGCAACATTCATCCTCACCACTAAGGAGAGAGAAGATCTGCATCACTGCCCTCCTCCACTACTGGTCTACGATCTCCATAGGCGGAAGTTGAGGAGGGAGAAGATAAATCTACACCAACATCCTCTCACATCCACCGGGCTGCTGTTTGGAGTAGATCTAGAGAGAGAGAACCAAGGAGTCTAGAAGGATGAATAGGAGGACCAAGGAATGAGATCTGGCCTACACAGAGACTGAGGAGAAAGAGCCACCTTTCCTTTACGGGCTATATCTCTTTCATTCTACTGCATTCCTTTGTTTCTTGTATAAACGATGTTCATCCGTCTTTGTTCGGTGCTAACCATGCTTGTCTGTGTCTAGTTAGCTCCTTCTTAGCTATGTAGCCCGATCTGGGCATGTATATGTACTTTTGCCTTAAGTAAGTAGATTCATATCAGATCTAGTATGTTGCATGTTCTATTTTCTCTTTCTAAGTTATAATTGCTATCTTGATTGATCTCTTACTAGTTTGAACTGCTATTTCCGCCTATATCATGAGATCCGTGTAGGAATGGTTAAGAGAAGATAGCTGTATCCAAACCCGAGAGGAGGACGATCCAAGGTATTCTGTTCCTAACATCCCGGAATATCCTAAGACCCGAGAGGGAACTTAGCATATTCCAAGGTGTTGATATGTCATTCCTCGAGATAGGGTCAATGACATATTGTTGATGGTTTTAGTCACGCTTCGCGAAAGTGAGTGGGATGACCCCACAAGACATATGCCACTGTGCATACTAGATGCTTGTTTAGGTGTTCGAGGGTTGTCTACGCCCGAGAACAAGTGCATAGACTGCCCCGTTTGTGGTTACATAGCCAGGAACTCTCTCTTTCAGATTAGTAGAACCACGAGCTCTGTTTTTTTTATTTTCTTTTCTTTGTTTTGTTTTAATCATGACAACCCGCTAGACTAGTTCTAGCACTTACTTTTATCGACTATCGTTTTGGATTATCTGACTATAGAACAAGATCTGTGGCGTCCTAAATGTCCCCACGTCCCTGTGTTTGACCCCGTATATCTACTTCAACCCCGTAATAAAAGTTACGGGGGCCTAGAAGGTTTCAGGTTATAAATTTAAGAGTTTGATTCCTTCTGAATCCTCCTCCATATTCTGGACACGTGATTCAGGAAGATCAGTCTCCCACATGGAACTCTAGAGGTCGTCGACGATTATCTGCATATGACTTCTGTCTATCCTGTGCCACTTTCAACTATTGCTGTATCACTTTGATCTTTTCTGTTGTCTGCTGCACTAACTCGGGACCCAAAAGATGATAATCACCGGACTCATACCAACATAGAGGAGATCTATACTTCCTGCCATATAAAGCCTCATAAGGTGCCATGTCGATACTCTGTTGGTAACTATTGTTGTAGGCGAACTCTATCAAACTGAGTTGTACTTCCCAACTTCCTAGGAACTACAAAACACAAGCTCAGAGAAGATCTTCCAAAGTCGAAATAGTCCTTTCAGATTGTCCATCTATCTGTGGGTGGAAAGTAGTACTGAACCTCAACTGCGTTCCCAATGCTCTGTGCAACTGTTCCCAAAAATGACGTATGAATTGAGGACCTCTGTCAGAGACTATCGTTGTGGGCACACCATGCAAACACACAATCTCATCCACATACACTTGAGAAAGCTTTTTTGCTGTATATGTTGTCTTCACAGGAATGAAATAAGCAAACTTCATCTATCTATCCACTATCACCCAGACAAAATTATGATTCCTTGTTGTCCTCGGGAGACCAACTATGAAATCCATGGTTATGTGATCCTATTTCCACTGCGGTATCGGCATGGGTTGCAACATACGTGCCAGCTTCTGATGCGCAACCTTAACCTACTAGCATATCCCACACTTAGCTACAAACTCAACTACGTCTCTCTTTAAACCAGGCCACCAATACATGTCTTTCAGATTATGATACATCTTGGTGACACCTGGATGCATAGCATACATTGACATGTGTGCTTCCTCTTGTACTAACTTCCTCAAATCGTCAACATCTAGGACCATCATCTTGTTATGATAACAAACTAGTCCATCCTCGGACTCATGGAAGCCATCACGCTTCTTGCTACTGAACTCTGATCTGATCAACTGAATTGTAGCATCTGCCTGCTGTGCTTCTTTGATCTGTTGTCTAAACGTAGGCTTCACTTGCATCTGTGCCAACAGTCCTGCCAAAAAGAACACTTCCAACTGTATATTCATCTACTGCAACGAGACGAACATATCCCGCCTATGGCATATCAAAGAACTCAACTGTGCCTTCTTCGTAGGAAGAGAAGAAGAGTTCCTGCTAAGTGCATTAGCTACCACATTTGCCTTACTAGGATGTACTCAATGGTGCAATCATAATCATTGATCAGCTCCATCCAGCGATGCTGTCGCATGTTCAGCTCACTCTGCGAGAAGATATACTTCAGGTTCTTATGATCCATAAAGATCTAACAAACCTCCCCATAAAGATAATGTCTCCATATCTTTAATGCATGGACCACCACTGCCAGCTCCAAATCATGTGTTAGATAGCTCTCCTCATGTTTCTTAAGCTGCCGCGAAGCAAAAGAAACCACATGATTTTCCTGCATCAGCACACAACCTAATCCTTTCTTGGAAGCATCACAAAAAACAAAATAGCCTTTCCCAGGCTCTGGAAGCACCAACACTGGAGCACTAGTTAGCTTTTCCTTCAAGTTCTAACAATCTTGCTGACAACGATCATCCTAAACAAAAGGTACATCCTTCCTGGTCAACTTTGTCAATGGCAACACGATTACACTGAAGTCCTTTATAATCCTCCAGTAGTATCTTGCTAGACCCAGAAAACTACAAACTTCAGTTGGCATCTTCAGTTGCTCCCAGTCCGCAACTGACTCCACCTTCTTGGGGTCCACTCTGACTCCTTCTGCGGATATCACATGACCCCAGAAAGTCACTTCTTTCAACTAGAACTCACACCTACTGAACTTGGCATACAACTGATGCTGGAAAAGGAGAGTCAATGCTTGTTGAAGGTGTTGTTCATGCTGTTGACTATCTCGACTATAGATCCAGATGTCATCTATGAAGACCACAACAAACTGATCTAGGAACAGATGGAACACCCTGTTCATTAGATCCATGAAAGTAGCAGGTGCATTGGTTAGTCTGAATGACATAAACACAAACTCAAAGTGACCATACCTCATCCTAAAAGCTAACTTTGGTATGTCATCCGCCTTGATCCTCAACTGATGATATCCATATCATAGATAGATCTTTGAGAACACTCTAGCACCACACAACTGATCAAATAGATCGTCTATCCTCGGCAAATGATACTTGTTCTTGATCGTAACTTTGTTCAACTATCGGTAATCTATACACAGGCACATCGATCCATCCTTCTTCTTCATGAATAGAACTGAAGCACCCCACGACGATGTGCTCGGTCTGATGAAACCTTTATCTAACAATTCTTGTAACTACTTCTTCAGCTCTGCCATCTCAACCGGAGCCATACTATAAAGTGTTTGAGCAACTAGTTGTGTCCCTGGCACTAGATTGATCTCAAAGTCAACCTCTCGAGGTGGGGTAACACTGGGAAAGTCATCGGGAAACACATCTGTGAATTCTCTGACAAAAGGCACGTCCTCAAGGCTAGAACTATAACATCCCTGACCTGGGTTATGTACTAACCCTAGGTGTTTTGTTTAATAAAGATGATTAGATGCTTGTTCTTATATTTTGAAAAGTAATTAAGGCTTTTGAGGAACTTATATTTCAATTTCAGTCCCTTTTGAATAATGTTAAAACATTGTTTTGTGAATTTTGGACTAAAGTGCAAATTACCCAAGTTGAGGGGTTAACTTGCAGATTGCACATGATAAGATGTTCCTCTGATGTTTAGACATCATAAGAATGAATATGATGTAGTGGTATGATTTCCACAAGCTTGGGCATCAAGATAAAGCTTGTAGAGCAATCCTTGTGCATTAAAACCTAGTTTTGGTGTAATGTGCAATTTACCCAAAACCTAGGGTTCAACATGCAAAATACCACCTCTAGAGGGTCTCTCATGTTTCTTGGCATCAAGTGGAGAAAATAAAATGAGAGGGGAGCCTCATTTGAATTATCATGGAGGAGAGAGAATCTTGACATTAAAATAATCAAGATTTAAGCATATATGGGACTTTAATTTAATTTCATGCAAAAAAAGAAATAAATAATTAAGGAGCCCTTCAACCAAAAGTTGAAGGATGTGTTTGCAATGGTGTTTTATGAGCTTGTGCCTTGATATGGCACAAAAAGATCTTGTTTGAGTGGAAGCCACTCACATTATTATAATAAAAAGTAATATCCACTAAAAGGATGGATATTAATATAAAACTCTTTAAGGTGCTTAATTTATTTTTCATTAATCTTTGGATAATGGAGAGGTTTTGCAAGAACATGAAGATGGATTCATGGCCAAGAAATGGAGGGGGATTTGATGGAAATTATTTTGGAATTAAAAGAAAATAATCCATTTTCTCTTTCCTTAAAAATCCCTTATACATGTTCTTTTTCCAATACACATAAGGACTTTTCCTTAGTTTTTCTCTTATCACTTTGCTTTGGCTGACCAAGGAAGAGATCCGGAGCAAGAGAAAGATGAACACAACCTGTTGGTAAGGTTTTGATCATCTTCTACCTCGGATTCATGGTGAAAACCCTAAAGCCATGCTTGATTCTTGGTTTTCTTCACCCGATTTCCAATTCTAGCCATCTTTTTCATCCAATAGCTCAAGAACGGACCTTGGGCAGTTTCTGGAACTCCATCCACCATTAGAGCCGTGGATCTTGGATCTTGGAGATCAGATTTGAGGTGGGTTTTATAACTTTAACCCTTAAACATTGATATTGCATCAAGTTCTCCATGATTTGTTGGTTATTTTCTTCTATTTCGAACTCTTTTGATGCATTGCTGCAATTTCCATGAAAAATGGTTGCTGTTCTTGGATGCACAAAGGAAGATGATGATGAAATCATATTGACACATTTCCCAAGAAAATTATTGGGTCAAACGGTCTCCTAAGTTGCTCAAATGGTTTCCCAAACCGTTTGGGAGCAAACAGTTTCAAACCGTTTGGAATGAAACGGTTTCACCAAACCGCATGAGGGCAAACAGTTTTAGACCATTTGGAGGTGTTGACCAGGGTTTAACATTTGGGGAATTGTTGCTAATAATGTTGGTTATTGATCCACTAAATATAATTGATTAGTTCCAATTGGTTCATGAGTTGAAAGTCCAACAATCACCAAAACCCTAATCGGGTTGAGTGCTGATTTCATAAGTGTTTGAGTTTGAAACTTGGGTTGATTGACCCAAACAGTTTCAAAACCGTTTGGGGATCACCCAAACGGTCTCAAGATCGTTTGGAGGTCACCCAAGATCATTTGTAGGTCTAGGGTTGGATATGGTTAAGTGTTTGAAGGTCCAAAGATATGGTATTAACCCTAATCGGCTAAGTGCTGATTTTTGCATTGGAATGAGTTGATGTTTTGGGTTTATTGACCCAAACGGTTTCAAAACTGTTTGGGGATCACCCAAACGGTCTCAAGACCATTTGGTGATCACCCAAGACCATTTGGAGGTCTAGGGTTAAGCATGGTTGAGCAATTTAAGGTCCAAAGATATTAAGTTGATGTACAATCAATTGCTGATTTGGTGACCAATCCTAGGATCCAAACCTTAGTTGAATGACATGGTTGATGATGATGTGATGGGAAAACGGTCTCAAGACCGTTTGGAGGTCATCCAAATGATCCCAAGACCGTTTGGGGGTCACCCAAGACCGTTTGGAGGTCTAGGGTTGACTATGGTGAGGTGTTTAGAGATCTAAAGGTATTGACTTGAAGAGTAATCAATTATTGATTTGGTGAGCAATCCAATGAACCAAACCCTAATTGGTTGACTTGGATTTTGATGTGGAGATGGGCAAACAGTCTCAATACCATTTCAAGGTCATCCAAATGACCTCAATACCGTTTGGGGTCAGGTCATGTTCAATTTGGATGAAGGTTCAATGGTTTTAAAGTTACCAATCTCACATTGATTAATGTTGAAGGATCATCGATTCCAAACCCTAATACAATTGATTCAAACCCTAATTGATGATTAATTGAGGGTCAAATCAGTTGAAGGCCGACCTATTTAACTCAATCGAAGCATGGTTATAGGCCCAATTGATGATTGGTTACATGTATTCAATGATTGAAGGAGCCAACATTGGAAACCCTAATTCAATTTGACTTGTTGAGACTATTTTTTGTCCTTGCGGTTTTGAGGAGGTTTGGACCAAACGGTCTCAAAAACGTTTGAGTCCAAATGGTCTCAAGACCGTTTGGGACCAAATGATCCCAAACCGTTTAGGTTCATGCGGTTTCCAAACCGATTGAGTTCATGCAGTTTCAAAAGTCAACTTTGGGCAAACGTTCTTCACCACCTACTTTACTAAATGGTTTCAAGGTGGTACTTTAGCAAACGGTTTCAATGGTTGCTCAAGACCATTTGAGGTCTGATTTGGTCAAGACCGTTTAGGGTCTATAAGGCCAAAACTGTTTGGGGGATAATTAACCAAAACCGCATGGGTACTTAAAGTGGTTAAAGGACAAAGTGATTAGTTGACTAATACATGATGTAATCAAAGATGATTATAGTAATTACATCTTAATGGGATGATGTGATTAGTACCCTTTGAATAATTAAGCCTTAATGGTCATGGTGACAATGACATAACCCATGATGTCAATTCTTCCTCAAGAGTGAGTTGACTTAACCTAATCAAGACTAAAGCATACATCATCTTTCGAAGATGAAAGAGAAGATTGCCTACATGGATGGTAATTAAGTAATGGACTTCTAATATGAATGAATGTTTAATTAGAGTATGATCACTCATAGTGGGATCATGAAACCCTAATTATGATGGTTGATGAATAACCCTAATTGAGGACATTGATAGGTAAAATCATAACACATGATGATGATATGATCTTAATTCATAATGATGACATGAGAAACCCTAATTCAAGGTACTCTGATGATCACTCCTAATTAGGGTGAATAGTAAACCCCAATCTAGGGTTATGTGATATGAATAGAAAACCCTAACATAGGGTGATGTGATGTGAATAGTAAACCCTAATTATGGGTTGTTGGTTATAAACCCTAATCTAGGGTGATGTGATGTGAATAGTAAACCCTAATTCCAAATAAGGTGAATGAATATATGAAACCCTAATTCTAGGTTATACTTTATACTAAGAATCTCTAAGGTTGGATAATGAAATGATGAGTCATTATCCTATTTGAGCTAAAGGGTATGAATAACCCTAATTGAATTGAAAAGGGAAACCCTAACCCTAGCAAGGGCATAGTGGTGTAAACCTTGAATAATGATGTCATAATTGTTTTGCGATATGCTGATATGAAATTGATGTATCTGTTATCATCTGTACTAATCATGCAGGTCTTATGAGATATTGAACATAACCAGGTATGAGCTATGATGCTTTGTTTATTGAAAGAACTTTATGAGCTTTGTAAGCAATGATATGCTATGTTACCTAGTGAAAGGTAACAAAAGAGATTGATAGGCTGTAAGAGCCATGTGAAATACTTACATTGCAATTATCATGTTTACACTGTCAAATGACTGGTTGGCATTATGATACATGTTAAAGTGGTAACAAGTATATTGATGATCTAAGGGTTGAACACCCACATTCTTGAATCATGATGATGAGATGACAAGGGATTGAGTTCCCAATGCTATTAAAGCTATGAAATGAACTTGATAGAAATAATACTCATTCTTTATAGCAATTGTTATAATGTTTTATGATTGAAAACATGCCTGATTCTAAAAGAATGTTGTAATGTACTTAAGTAATCAAGTGAAATGACATCATGTAGAGCCCTGACCATAGATCCATCATCATCAACAGTTAGGTGATGGTGAAATAGGTTTTCCTAAGGGAACTCCTAGAGAGCACAGAGAATATTGCACAGAGACTTGGTACTTAATCAAGTTATAATTGAAATGATTGCACAGAGAATACTGCTCTACTCAGCTCAATCAATGATTTATCTACTGTTGAATATTTATAATTCTACTGCTTAGTGTTATTCTATTATCAGCAATAACAATGTTTCTGGCAGAGAGTTATATCTCTCACTGGGACAATTTTCAATTGTCTCACCCCCGTGGGATTCAACTTTTTAGGTATATGTCGAGGAAGGAGAAACCCTTCAGTGGGTGAGCAACAACAACAACCACAACAACAGCAGCAACATCAAGGACAACAGTGATCCTCAGGTGGAGACACTATCTGTCAAGCCCTGTATATAGAGAGTCCTATGTGTCATCTCTGTACTCTTAGGTCCTAGGAGTTAGTAGATGGTTTGATATAGATCTGAGATTTTTGGCTTGATTCCTCGAGATTTTGTATACTGCTTATGTACAATTTAACTGGGCAGTCAATGTTATGACTCTCGAGATGAGATGATACAGAGATGTACTGATGAATCAACATGTAAATAACTTACTTTGGTTATTTATGATAGAGTTTTTTAGTTTGTAGATTTCTTTGCAAAAAGTTTTAATTTTTAGTGATTTTCAGTAATTCCGCTGCTAGTAATTCGCTTCCGCTTTGGTTAACCTTGTTTTATAAGTTGAATGCCACAAGAAACTTCTACCTCGGCATCCACAACATGAGCCAAAAATGCTCTACAACCTTTCCACAGCAACTTTTCTGCCCCCATAGCTGATACCAAACATGTCAAAAGAATCTTCCTATCTCCCTGGAAGATCCACTTCTCACCATCGTCAGCAAACACCGCTTGCTTGGAACCACAGTCCAGCACAACCTTAAACCTCTCTAGGGTATCCATCCCAAGGATTACATCGAATCCATACATATCAAGTGGTATAATATCCACTTATACATTGTGTCCCGAAAAGGATAGGATACAAGATGGGCACACCTCTCGAAGCATCAAGGAACCATCAAGAGGGGTTTCTAACAACAAGCTATCCTTCTTACAACTAACAGGTAAAAGATAGCTATCGAGCATACTACAAGCGATAAAAGAGTGCATAGCACCCGGGTCAACCAAAACAGATACAAAGCAAGAAGAAGACAAATCAAAATGAAATAACTCCATCTAACCTGCCACCACTCGCAGGTTGACTATCGCCTCCGGCTGACTCATATCATAGAATCAAGTCGTTGCTTGCTGTCGGCTTTGGGAACAGTTGCACAGAGCATTGGGAACGTAGTTGAAGTTCAGTACTGCTTTCCACCCACAAATAGATGGACAGTCTAAAAGGACTATTTAGACTTTGGTGGATCTTCTCTGAGCTTGTGTTTTGTAGTTCCTAGGAAGTTGGGATGTGCATCTCAGTTTAATAGAGTTCACCTACAACAATAGTTACCAACGGAGTATCAACATGACACCTTATGAGGCTTTGTATCGTAGAAAGTGCAGATCTCCTCTGTGTTGGTATGAGTCTGGTGAATATTAGCTTTTGGGTCCTGAGTTAGTAAAACAAATGACAAAGAAGATCAATGTGATACAACATTAGTTGAAAGCGGCACATGATAGACATAAGTCATATACATATAATCGTCGATGACCTCTGGAGTTCTAGGTAGGAGACAAGGTGTATCTCAAGGTCTCACCATGGAAAGGCATGCTGAGGTTTGGCCGGAAAGGCAAGTTGGCACCCAGGTATATGGAGCCATATCCGGTAATAGCACATGTTGGCAAGGTAGCTTACAAGTTAGAACTACCGTCAGAGTTGCACATGTTACATCCAGTGTTCCATGTCAGCATGCTGAAGAAAAGTCATCCAAGTACAGAGACAGTAATACATCCAGTTGAGGTTGAGCTTGATGAAGATGTGACCTACGAGGAAGGTCCGATGTTGATCTTCAACAGAAGAGTGAAGAAGTTGAAGAGGAATGACCTGGTTCTTGTGAAGGTTCTTTGGCATCATCGTGGCATTGAGCAAGCCACGTGGGAGCTTGAGGAAGAGATGAGGAGGAAGTATCCCTCACTTTTCTCTTTGGATTTTGGAGGCAAAATCCTTTTGTAGGGGTTTATGGCTTGTAAGGACCCTGACCTCCATTTTGGGCTTACCCTATTTGCTTTGCCTAAACCTTGTGTTTAGATGCTTGCTAAGCACTTGAAGTTGTGATTAGGGTTTGTTTGTGCTTTGTTGAGAGGTTGAGATGCAACTTACAAATTACCCAAGTTCTAGGGTTGGTGTGTAAGTTTGTCACCTTGAGAGATATCTTTCTCTCTCCTTGCATCCTCTAGGGTTGAGAGGATGGGCTGGGCTCTTTGTTTGAGTGGCTTTGGGTTTTGTTGAGCCTTGTTTGAGTTGTATTGAGCCTTATTTGAGCTTGGTGCTGCCTTCTTGCTTGGTGTATCAACCAGGGTTGCATCGTCCGGGGAGTATCAGCCATGGTGTGTCGGGTTGCCATGTTGGGCGACACACACCCTCTTAACCTAGCCTCGTTTGTGTCACCATCTTTGGACAAGTGGCCGTTTCTTTGCTAAGTTGGTGGCTAGTCGTGGACAAGTGGTTTGGGGTGCTAGCATGTGGCATAACCCTTGGATAAGTGTGCTAGGGGAAGGTGCCACCTTGCCTTGCTCTTCCCCTTCACCCCTTAACATATATACAAACCCCTCATTTGCTTGCTAGGCTCTTTGGTTCCTTTAGTTACTTCCCTTCCTTTGATGTCCAATCTAGGAGAAGAGTGGAGCAAGTGGTGGTCGATACAGCTGGTGTCTTAGGCGACACACCTTGCTAGCTTGTCCCTTTCCTTCTCTTATGGTAGGTATCTCTCCCTTTCCTTGACATCTTCTTCTTCTTCTTCCTTCTCTTCGGCCATGCTGGTTACAAGTTGTTCTTCTTTGTCTTAGCCGAAGGAGGTGCCTTGGGTCTTGGAGCTTGGTTCTAGAAGCTTGGAGATTTAGAGCTTGAGACGAGTTACATAACTCCTATCCCTAACTGTATTACCTTCTTACCATGATGCTTTGTTTATGTGCTATCTTGATCGGCCATGCTTATCTTGTTGGTAATATCTTTGCTCTAGTATGTACCCTTGACGTTGTGGGTTATGATGCCACCGTTATGTTGTTTAGATGTGTTCTTGGACCTTGTTGGCCAAACCATTGGACCAGGGTTCCTTGGGAAAAACCACTCTCTCTTGGTTGTTGAGAGGTGAGCCTAGGGTTTCCTAATTCCATGGTGAGTGTAGTGTGTTCTTGGGGCAAAACCCATTTCTTTCCTTGGTCTTGAGAAGTGAGCTCAAGCTTTAGTTGTGTGGGCAAAACCCCTCTCTTAGTTGTTGAGAGGTGAGTCTACACTCTAGTTGCTTGGCAATACCCCTTTCTTACCATGGACTTGAGAGGTGAGCCTTTGGTTGGTCTTGACCTAGTTGAGGTTGGTGGGTTGGCCAATATGGTGATGAGCCACCTTGCTACCCGATATGTGATGGAAGTTGTGCAAAACCCCTCTCACTTGGTTGTTGAGAGGTGAGCCAACTCTCTTGACCGTTAGGGTTTCTTGGTGGCAGTCTTGAGGTTGATGATGACCAACCCGATATGGTACCTTGCCCGATAGGATATGTGGTTCTTGGTCGTCACGGTTATAAGGTTACCTAACCCGATATGGAGTGAAGTGTGTTGGATGTTTGGGTTTCCTGATATCACATATCTAGGCTGAGTTTGGCCTATATGCTTGATGGATGTCTTGTTGACCTTATGACTGATATGGACCTTTGCCTTAGAGGGAGCTGTTGGGCGTTATGCCATTGGTCAATATGCTTGGTAGACATCCTTAGTTTGAACGATAGGCTACCTTGGGTGCCATGGTGTCATTTGATGGATGGCAGTAGTGTGCCTTGGGCGGTGTGAGAGTTTCCTTGGGCACCATGTTGTGCTAGCCAAGGGGTTGCTTGTTGGGCAATAGGGTTTTGACCTTGGGCATTATGGCTGTGGGAAACACAGTCTTGATGGTTGCCTGGTATGGAAACCCTAACCCTAGCTTAGGCGATAGGGTGTCTTGGATGATAGGGTAAAGGTGCTACCCGATACACTCTTGTACCTGATGCCCGATACCCTCTTGGTTCATGGTTGCACGACACAACGTTACACGTTATGGTTCTGCCCGATATGACGCTATGCGTTTGAGCGTTACATGTTGGTTCTCAGTTGTTGCCCGACATGATGTCTTGGGCATTGTACTTGAGGGAGTGCTGCTCATTATCAGCCTGCTTGTGGTGCTGCCCATCATAGTGCCTTAGTGGTTTGGGCAATACAAAGTGGACAATAGGGTTTGCTGCCTTGGGCGTCACAGGTTGTATGATTCTCGATACCAAGGTGGTAGTGGTTGGCCGATATGGTTGTAGCCCTAGATGGGTGCTGGCCGATACAATAGGTGGTGAAGAGTTGCATGCTTAACCAATATAGTGTTGGGCGTCACACTCTTTGGTGAGAGACAATGTGCCTTTGGTGAGGCTATTCCTTACCTGATATGTTTTTGGTGAGGGTTGTACCTTGTGTTCAGTTGGTAACCCTAATGCTTGTTGTGCTTTGATACATGAGGCTATTATGCTTTGATATATATATATATATATATATATATATATATATATATATATATATATATATATATAAGAATGCTATTCTTTGATACACTCATCTATGTTGCATGGTTGACTCTCATAATAAGGTAAAGAGCTATAAATGTTCCTTGTACAAGTATCATTGCTTCTTTGTGATTTCACTAACCATGCAGGAGACAGTTGTACAATGAGGCCATGGTAATGGCATAATAGTGATATGATGTTGAACATCAAGGGTTATGATGAACCGAGTGATATATGATGGGTGTTATCCATGGAATGGCAATGTGTGCCTTGATGATGGGATTGAGTCCCAGTGATGTTGATCCTTGAGATGGATCTTGATGTTTGGCAAGAGGCCAAGTGGTAACATGTGATGTTGGATCCTTGTGATGGATCAAGATGATTTTTATGGCTTTGAGAATAAGAGTGACAATGTAACACCTGATAATGAGATCTATGTTGTTTACTTGTGTTTTAGTTTACATGTTACATAACTTGGTTGAATCTTGCAATCGGCTTAAAATGTATTAATTAATTACATATGAACCTTTCATGTAGTTTTCCCTGGCATACATCCATCATCGCCAGTAACTGGTGATGGTGAAACAGGTTTATCCTGCAGGATTACCTGGAGTGCATATTGTTGAATATACGAGGTTTCTCCTAGTCGAAAATAAGAAGATTAGAGTGCAACTGAGGTTGTGTATAGAGCATGGTGAACAGTCCCATGGCTTAGTGTTATAGAGCATGGTGAATAGGCCCATGGCTCAGTGTCATAGAGCATGGTGAACATGCCCATAGCTCAGTATTGTAGAAGGGTAGCATGTGGAGTTGACCCTGTGGCTAAGGCCACTTAAGAAATAGACTACGGTCCTGCTTTGGATATTGTGCATTGACCACGAGGAGGTGAGGTCATGGAGTCCGGCTCTCGCATTGACCTTGTATGGCACCGATTTTGGGCTTCGCAGCCGAATGTTGGATTTGAGTGAGATGGCTCACTTCCTCAGGGCATAATAAAATTGTAATCTAGCCGTATAGTATGTATTGCTTAAGGCAAAACATGAAACATTGGTTGAGGCCTTGCTTATATAGTTTCCCTAGTTATATCTTGCAGTTATTTGTACATTCCTCATATCTTGTGATAAGTTCTTATAAAGCTTATCTTATCAATCATGTTCCATAAAGAAATATCTGGTTATATGCCTCCTGGATATCTTGGTAAGCTAGTTCTGTTCAGTATGTCGTATATATGAGCTGCTTATATCAGTTACCTGCTTTATGTGTTCTAGCTCTCCTTTGAGGTTTTATAGTTTCAGTGGGGGTTATGTTTCTCGCTGAGACTATGTGTCTCACCCCGCTGGTTTTAAACCTTTTTAGGTGATTGAGCTAGACGTGGTGGTGGTCGTGAGGTTGCAGCCAAGCAGCAAGAAGAACAATAGGAGGCAAGAGATGGATATGCTGTTGTTTTGGTTGTTTTATTGTAGAGTCTTAGAGTCATCCCTGTACTCTCAGGTCCTTAGAGGTGTTTTGATGACGTTTCATGATGTAGCTTATTTATCCTGCTATTGGCCTGGTATGGCCTGTTCTGTATATAAACAGGTGATGAACTCTTTGTTCTTATGAGACAATTGGTTCCTATAAGATGTGGACACATATCCAGGTTTATGTATGTTTATATAACATGTTTCTTTGCAGGATAAGGATCTAGATGTAATAGTTTCTTTGTTTACCCATTTTCTGCAATCGGTTTTAATTAACCCGTGTTTCTGGTAACATGTGGTTTATGGAAGTTCCACACGTTTTCACGTGGCATTTCATTATCTGTGTGACAGCGAGATGTCACCATAAGTTTTGGCATTTTGGGCTTACCCTATTTGCTTTGCCTAAACCCTGTGTCTAGAGGCTTTCCTAATCACTTGAGTTGTGATTAGGGTTTGTTTGTTCTTTGTTGAGAGGTTGAGGTGCAACTTGCAAATTACCCAAGTTCTAGGGTTGGTGTGCAAGTTTGTCACCTTGAGAGATATCTTTATCTCTCCTTGCATCCTCTAGGGTTGAAAGGATGGGTTGGGCTCTTTGTTTGAGTGGTTTTGAGCTTTATTGAGCCTTGTTTGAGTTGTGTTGAGCCTTGTTGGAGCTTGTATCAGATTGGACTTTGGTGTATCGGCCAGGAGTGTTGGTTGTGTTGGGCAAGGGGCTGTGTCAGACATGGTGTGTCAGGTTGCCATGTTGGGCGACACACACCCTCTTAACCTAGCCTCGTTTTTGTCACCATCTTTGGACAAGTTACCGTTTCTTTGCTAAGTGGGTGGCTAGTCATGGACAAGTGGTTTGGGGTGCTAGCATGTGGCATAACCCTTGGGCAAGTGTGCTATGGGCGGGTGCCACCTTGCCTTGCTCTTCTCCTTCACCCCTTAGTATATAAACGAACCACTCCTTTGCTTACTAGGCTCTTTGGTTCCTTTAGTTGCTTTCCTTCCTTTGGTGGCCGAGCTAGGAGAAGAGTGGAGCAAGTGGTGGCCAATACAACTGGTGTCTTGGGTGACAAACCTTGCTAGCTTGTCCCTTTCCTTCTCTTGTGGTAGGTATCTCTCCCTTTCCTTGGCACCTTCTTCTTCTTCTTCCTTCTAAAGCTCCAAGCTTCTAGCACCAAGCTCCAAGCTCCAAGGCACCACCTTCGGCCAACACAAAGAAGAACAACTTGTAACCTCCTTGGACGAAGAGAAGGAAGAAGAAGAAGAAGGTGCCAAGGAAAGGGAGAGATACCTACCACAAGAGAAGGAAAGGGACAAGCTAGCAAGGTGTGTCACCCAAGACCCCAGCTGTATCGGCCACCACTTGCTCCACTCTTCTCCTAGCTTGGCCACCAAAGGAAGGAAAGCAACTAATGGAACCAAAGAGCCTAACAAGAAAAGGAGGGGTTCGTTTATATACTAAGGGGTGAAGGGGAAGAGCAAGGCAAGGTGGCACCCACCCCTAGCACATTTGTTGAAGGGTTATGCCACATGCTAGCACCCCAAACCACTTGTCCATGACTAGCCACCCACTTAGCAAAGAAACAACCACTTGTTTAAAGATGGTGACACAAACAAGGCTAGGTTAAGAGGGTGTGTGTCACCCAACATGGAAACTCGACACACCATGGCCGAAATAGCCCCTTGCCCAACACAACCAGCACTCCTGGCCGATACACCTAGGTCCAACTCGATAAAGCTCCAACAAGGCTCAACACAACTCAAACAAGGCTCAACAAAGCCCAAAGCCACTCAAACAAAGAGCCCAGCCCATCCTCTCAACCCTAGAGGATGCAAGGAGAGAGAAATATATCTCTTAAGGTGACAAACTTGCACACCAATCCTAGAACTTGGGTAATTTGCAAGTTGCACCTCAACCTCTCAACAAAGCACAAACAAACCCTAATCACAACTCAGGTGATTAGGCAAGCCTCTAGACACAAGGTTTAGGAAAAGCAAACAAGGTAAGCCCAAAATGAAAAAATTTATTGTGACATCCCTCTATCACACAGACAACAAAATGCCACACGAAAACATGCGGAACTTCCATAAACCACATGTTACCAGAAATACAGGTTAATTAAAACTGATTGTGGAAAATGGGTAAACAAAGAAACTATTACATCCAGATCCTTATCCTGTAAGGAAACATGTTATATGAACATATATAAACCTGGATACGTGTCCATAGCTTATAGGAACCATCTATCTCATAAGCACAAGGAGTTCATCACCTATTTATATACAGAACAGGCCATACCAGGCCAACATCAGGATAAACAAGCTACATCAGCTATACATCATGAAATTTTGTCAAAACATATCCAAGGACCTAAGAGTATAGGGATAACTCTAAGACATTTACAACAAAACAACCAAAACAACAAAATATCAATCTCTTGCCTCCTACTATTCTTCTTGCTGCTTGGCCACAACCTTACGACCACCACCATGTCTATCTCAATCACCTAAAAAGGTTTAAAACCAGCGCAGTGAGACACACAGTCCCAGCGAGAAACATAACCCCCACCGAAACTATAAAACCTCAAAGGAGAGATAGAATAGATAAAGTAGGTAACTCATATAAGCAGCTCATATATATAGCATACTAAACAGAACTAGCTTACCAAGATATCCAGGAGGCATTTAACCAGATATTTCTTTATGGAACATGATTGACAAGATAAGCTTTATAAGATCTTATCACAAGATATGAGGAATGTAAAAATAACTGCATGATATAACTAGGGAAACTATACAAGCAAGGCCTCAATCAATGTTCTGTGTTTTGCCTTAAGCAATACATACTATATGGCTAGATTACAACTTTATTATGCCCTAAGGAAGTGAGTTGTCCCGCTCAAATCCAACCTTCGATTGTGAAGCCCAAAACCAGTGCCATACAAGGTCAATGGGAGAGCCAGACTCCATGACCTCACCTCCTCGTGGTCAGTGCACAATATCCAAAGCAGGACCACAGTCTATTGCTTAAGTGGCCTCAGCCACAGGGTTAGCTCCGCAGGCTACCCTTTTACAATACTGAGCCATGGGCCTGTTCACCATGCTCTATAACACTAAGCCATGGGCATGTTCACCATTCTCCATAAAACTGAGCCATGGGCCTATTCACCATGCTCTATATGCAACTGTAGTTGCACTCTAATCTTCCTATTTTTGGCTAGGAGAAACTCGCATATTCAACAATATGCGCTCCAGGTAATACCGCAGGATAAACCTATTTCACCATCACCAGTTACTGACGATGATGGATCTATGTCCAGGGAAAACTACATGAAAGGTTCATCTATAATTAATTAATACATTTTAAGCAGATTGCAAAATTCAACTGAGTTATGTAACATGTAAATTAAAACACAAGTAAACAACATAGATCTCATTATCAGGTGTTAAGTTTTCACTCTTATTCTCAAAGCCATCAAAATCATCCTGATCCATCACAAGGATCCAACATCACATGTTACCACTTGGCCTCTTGCCAAACATCCAGATCCATCTCAAGGATCAACATCACTGGAACTCAATCCCATCATCAAGGCACACATTGCCATTCCATGGGTAACACCCATCGTATATCACTGGGTTCATCATAACCCTTGATGTTCAAAATCATATCACTATTATGCCATTACCATGGCCTCATCGTATAACTATCTCCTGCCTGGTTAGTGAAATCACAAAGGAGCAATGATACTTGTACAAGGAACATTTATAGCTCTTTACCTTATTATGAGAGTCAACCATGCAACATAGATGAGTGTATCAAAGCATAGCATTCTTATATATATATCAAAGCATAACAACCTCATGTATCAAAGCACAACAAGCATTAGGGTTACCAACCGAACACAAGGTACAACCCTCACTATAGGTGTATCGGGTAAGGGACAACCCTCACCCAAAGCATCTCGGGTAAGGAATAGCCTCACCAAAGGCACAACGTCTCTCACCAAAGAGTGTGACACCCAACACTATATCGGTTAAGCATGCAACTCTTCACCACCTACTATATTGGCCAACACCCATCTAGGGCTACAACCATATTGGCCAACCACTGCCACCTTGGTATCAGGCAACACACAACCTGTGACGCCCAAGGCAGCAAACCCTATCGTCTAGTTCATATCGCCTAAGCCACTAAGGCACTCTGCCATGCAGCACCACAAGCAGGATGATAACGAGAAACACTCCCTCAAGTGCAATGCCCAAGACATCATGTTGGGCAACATGTGAGAACCAACATGTAGCAGTCAAACACACAACGTCATATCAGGCAAAACCATAACTTGTAATGATGTGTCGTGCTACATATAACGAGCAATGCCCCGAGATGGGCAACATTGTGCCGGATAACATCTCACAACAACGCGTCACAGTAGGTACACCCATACCGCCTGACACAACAATACAACAACCACCTACTGTATTGCCCAAGGGACCAACACAACAGCTAACACCCTTCCCGGGTTATCTCTCATAACGGGATACCTTTCCAAAAGACAACGGCTAACACTACATCACCTCATCAAGCCAATAACGACCACAAGGCATACCGGCCAGCCCATCATATCAGGAAGCTAGACATCTAGGGGTAAAGACTTGTAACGGTCAAAGGGGTCAACAAGACAGCCATCCAACGTATCATCTAAGATCAACCCTAGGAGAGGGATATCAGGAAACCCAAGCATCCAACACACTTCACTCCATATCGGGTCAGGTAACCTTGTAACCGTGACAGCCAAGAAGCACATATCCTATCGGGCAAGGTACCATATAGGGTTGGTCATCATCAACCTCAAGACTGCCACCAAGAAACCCTAACAGTCAAGAGAGTTGTCTGACCTCTCAACAACCACGTGAGAGGGGTTTTGCACAACTTCCATCACATATCGGGTAGCAAGGTGGGTCATCACCATAAAGGCCATCCTTCCAACCTCAACTAGGTCAACACCAACCAAAGGCTCACCTATCAAGTCCATGGTAAGAGAGGGGTATTGCCCAAGCAACTAGAGTGTAGACTCACCTCTCAACAACTAAGATAGAGGGGTTTTGACCACACAACTAAAGCTTGAGCTCACTTCTCAAGACCAAGGAAAGAAAGGGGTTTTGCCCCAAGAACACACTACACACACCATGGAATTAGGAAACCCTAGGCTCACCTCTCAACAACCAAGAGAGAGGGGTTTTGCCCAAGGAACCCTAGTCCAATGGTTCGGCGAACAAGGTCCAAGAACACATCTAAACAACATAACCATGTCATCATAACCCACAATGTTAAGGGTACATACTAGAGCAAAGATATTACCAATAAGATAAGCATGGTCGATCAAGATAGCACATAAACAAAGCATCCCGCTATCACACAGACAACAAAATGCCACACAAAAATGTGCGGAACATCCATAAACCACATGTTACCAAATACACAGGTTAATTAAAACTGATTGTAGAAAACAGATAAACAAAGAAACTATTACATCCAGATCCTTATCCTGCAAGGAAACATATTATATAAACATACATAAACCTTGATACGTGTCCAAAACTCATAGGATCTAGCTGTCACATAGGCACAAAGAGTTCACCACCTGTTTATGTACAAAATAGGCCATACCAGGCCAATAGTAGGATAAACAAGCTACATCATCTATACATCATGAAATGTCATCAAAACACCTCCAAGGACCTGAGAGTACATGTATGGCTCTAGGAATCTACTACAAAACAACCAAAACATCAACATATCCATCTCTTACCTCCTACTATTCTTCTTTTTGCTCGGCCGCAACATCACGACCACCACCATGTCTAACACGATCACCTAAAAAGGTTGTAAACCAGTGGGGTGAGACACACAGTCCTAGCGAGAAACATTACTCCCCGCCGAACTATAAAACTTCAGGAAAGCTAGAACAAATAAAGCAGGTAACTGCTATAAGCAACTCATATATGCAGCATATTGAACAGAACTAACCTTATTAACAGCTTACCAAGATATCCAGGAGGCATATAACCAGATATATCTTAAGGAACATGATATCCAAGATAAGCTTTATAAGAACTTATCACAAGATATGAGGAACATGTAATTAACTGCAAGAGAAACTATACAAACAAGGCCTCAACCAATGTTTTGTGTTTTGCCTTAAGAAATACATACTATACGACTAGATTACAATTTTATTATGCCTTAAGGAAGTGAGCCATCCCTCTCAAATCCAACCTTTGGTTGCAAAGCCTAAAATCGGTGCCATACAAGGTCAATGGGAGAGCCAGACTCCATGACCTCACCTCCTTGTGGTTAGTGCATGATATGCAAAGCAGAACCACTGTCTCTTGCTTAACTGACCTCAGCCATAGGGTTAGCTCCGCAGGATACCCTTCTATAATACTAACCCATGGGCCTATTCACCATGCTCTATAACACTGAGCCATGGGCCTATTCACCATGCTCTATAACACTGAGCCATGGGCCTATTCACCATGATCTATACACAACTGCAGTTACACTCTAATCCTCCTATTTTCGGCTAGGAGAAACCCCACATATTCAACAATATGTACTCTAGGTAATCTCACAGGATAAACCTATTTCACCATCACTAGTTACTGACGATGATGGATCTATGGCCAGGGCAAACTACATGAAAGGTTCATTTGTAATTAATTAATACATTTTAATTGGATTGCAAGATTCAACCAAGTTATGTAACATGTAAACTAAAACACAAGTAAACAACATAGATCTCATTATCAGGTGTTACATTGTCACTCTTATTCTCAAAGCCATCAAAATCATCCTGATCCATCACAAGGATCCAACATCACATGTTACCACTTGGCCTCTTGCCAAACATCAAGATCCGTCTCAAGGATCAACATCATTGGGACTCAATCCCATCATCAAGGTACACATTGCCATTCCATGGGTAACACCCATCATATATCACTGGGTTCATCATAACCCTTGATGTTCAACATCATATCACTATTATGCCATTACCATGGCCTCATCGTACAACTGTCTCCTGCATGGTTAGTGAAATCACAAAGGAGCAATGATACTTGTACAAGGAACATTTACAACTCTTTACCTTATTATGAGAGTCAACCATGCAACATAGATGAGTGTATAAAATCATAGCATTCTTATATATATATATATCAAAGCATAACAACCCCATGTATCAAAGCACAACAAGCATTAGGGTTACCAACCGAACACAAAGTACAACCCTCACTATAGGTGTATCAGGTAAGGGACAACCCTCACCAAAAGCATCTCGGGTAAGGAATAGCCTCCCCAAAGGCACAACGTCTCTCACCAAAGAATGTGACGCCCATCACTATATTGGTTAAGCATGCAACTCTTCATCACTTACTGTATCAGCCAACACCCATCTAGGGCTACAACCATATCGGCCAACCACTGCCACCTTGGTATCGGGCATCACACAACCTATGATGCCCAAGGTAGAAAACCCTATCATCCACTTCGTATCGCCCAAGCCACTAAGGCACTATGTCGGGCAGTACCACAAGTAGGCTGATAACGAGCAACACTCCCTCAAGTGCAACGCCCAAGACATCATGTCGGGCAACAACTGAGAACCAACATGTAACGCTCAAATGCACAACATCATATCAGGCAAAACCATAACGTGTAACGTTGTGTTGTGCAGCCATGAACCAAGAGGGTATCAAGCATCAGGTATAAGAGAGTTGGCTCACCTCTCAACAACCAAGTGAGAGGGGTTTTGCACAACTTCCATCACATATCGGGCAGCAAGGTGGGTCATCACCATAACGGCCATCCTTCCAACCTCTAGGTCAACACCAACCAAAGGCTCACCTCTCAAGTCCATGGTAAGAGAGGGGTATTGCCCAAGCATTTAGAGTGTAGACTCACATCTCAACAACTAAGAGAGAGGGGTTTTTCCCACGCAACTAAAACTTGAGCTCACTTCTCAAGACCAAGGAAAGAAAGGGGTTTTGCCCCAAGAACACACTACACACACCATGGAATTAGGAAACCCTAGGCTCACCTCTCAACAACCAAGAGAGAGGGGTTTTTCCCAAGGAACCCTAGTCCAATGGTTCGGCCAACAAGGTCCAAGAACACATCGAAACAACATAATAGTGGCATCATAACCCACAATGTTAAGGGTACATACTAGAGCAAAGATTTTACCAACAAGATAAGCATGGCCGATCAAGATAGCACATAAACAAAACATCATGGTAAGATGGTAATATAGTTATGGTTAGGAGTTATGTAACTAGCCTCAAGCTCTAGAGCTCCAAGCTTCTAGCACCAACCTCCAAGCTCCAAGGCACCACCTTTGGCCAACACAAAGAAGAACAACTTGTAACCACCATGGCCGAAGAGAAGGAAGAAGAAGAAGGAGATGCCAAGGAAAGAGAGAGATACCTACCACAAGAGAAGGAAAGGGACAAGCTAGAAAGGTGTGTCGCCCAATACATCAGATGCATTGGCCACCACTTGCTCCACTCTTATCCTAGCTCGGCCACCAAAGGAAGGAAAGCAACTAAAGGAACCAAAGAGCCTAGCAAGCAAAGGAGGGGTTCGTTTATATACTATGGGGTGAAGAGGGAAAGCAAGGCAAGGTGGCACCTACCCCTAGCACACTTGTCCAAGGGTTATGCCACATGCTAGCACTCCAAACCACTTGTCCATGACTTGCCACCCACTTAGCAAAGCAACGACAACATGTCCAAAGATGGTGATACAAATGAGGCTAAGGTGGAGGATGTTTCGCCCAACATGGCAACCCAACACTGACCAGCCTAAATCACACGTCCAAAAGGAACAGATTTGAAGTAGTCGGACTTTTAAATTACCTGACTCTTAGGCCCCTGCAATGATGACGGGGTCCGAAGTAGCAATCGGGATCGAACCACAAGGACAAGGGTGGTAGTGTTAAGAACACAAAATCAACACATTACACTCTGACAAAAAGTAAGGTGAGGATAAAGTTCCCAAAGGGAACAATAGGTGAAGATCGATAAAATAAAAGAAAACTATCTCCAACTGGAGTTACAAGGAAAATTAAGGTTTTTGGCATTTATCGATTTTTAGGGTTTTAGCGCAACAGAACTAGAGGAGATAACACTATTGCTTTGGTAAGGAACGAAGGAGGAAAACTTCGGTATAACAAGCGGCAGCAGGAACATCCAATACCCCTTCTCTCAAAGAGGGTACCTCTAACTAAGAACCAACACCCTCGCTCAAGGTTGCTGGACTTGGGTTAGAGTGGAAAGATTACTGAAGCAACTCCGATCTTAGGTACTCTCATACTCCCTGATCGGACAAAACACTAGAGCCACAACACCTCTCTCGAGGGAGTTGCAGCGGGAAACATGATTCGATAGCTAGTCAAAACATGATCCAAGCATACAAGCTAGAGTTCAACTGCTAAGCAAAGTAATCATCCAACCAAAGGGAACCAAACATAAAGCAACAAACATTTCAACTCATCTAATTCCATTAACATAATCATTATATAAAAGGGTTTGTTTACATTGCGTAAATAAAGAAAGTAAATGACTAAAAAAGGAAAGATAAGTATCGCCTCCTTGATTTAGGAGATCGACAAGTAGCAACAGATCCCTAAGGCCCCTCTAGCCCAATACCGGGTAGGAGCCTTATCCGATACACCTGTGTCGGGCAGCGTCCCCTGTCGGGCGACACACCATGACAGGAAGACATATCGATCAAAGCGCTCATGCCTGATACGGCCGTGTCGGGATGCTACCCTCTCGGGTGACACACTGTAACAGTTGATTCGTATCGGGATCGATATTGTGTCAGGCTAGAGACCACTTAGAGTATCAGGTTCCTTGTATCGGGTGGCCTTTTTGGTCGATATCGGGTTGCTGCGACGACCGGGATGGATTCTAAGTGAACCATTCCCGCCCTCTCGGGTAGGGGAAGTGCTCACCTAGTATCACCTGGTACACCTCTAGGAAGCGACACACTAGTTCCAGGTGCTTTCAAAAGTTAGCTTTCACGAGATTTCGACCCATCCCATCAGAGTCCTGTAGTTGCTATTTATAGGCAACAGTTGGAAGAAGTTGCGGTTCTCCGAACGCCATGTGTCCTCCATCAGCTCTACTAGAGAGGCTTCAGGGATGCTCGACGTGTGTGTCGACTAGCACAACGGGTGTCGGTCAGCAAGCATATCGGGTATTGGGTGGGCGCCTGCCGATGGATGGCTTGTATTGCACGACACACTTCAGTAGTTGTGGCGAGTACAACTCCCTGTCGGGTAAATGGTGTGTTGCCCGTCAGAGCCTTCTGGCGCGGCACACCCAAGTCGTGCAACATCCGTATCAGGCTGCTGCATGGCGGGGAGTGAGTGTGTCGTCCGACTGGTAGGAGGGCGATGCAGGTGGAACACGTTCATGGGACGGGATGAGCCTGTTGCTGATTTTGGGGTGGAAAAACGAGGAAAACCCTGCAAAAGATGATAAAAATGAGATAAGGGCGTAGTTTGGCCTGTTTATTTAAAAACAAGACAAAAGGGAGAGGAAAACAATTTAAAAGGGTAGATTTGACAATGAAATATGGGCCATAAACATCACAAAATTTGGTACTATCAACTCCCCCAAACTTAGTATTTTGATTGTCCTCAATCAATTCTAAAACTTTGTTTGTGATACTTTTTCTTAACCGGTATAGTTTTCAGACAAAGGGTTTGAGTGAGTATTGGTATGTCTTAAAGAGAGTACTGCCCGACCACAAACAACAGACCTTACTTTTCCTGCCTTATTTAAGCAAAAACTTTTCTCCATAGCTTCGGTGAGATTTGGGTGCATGGTTTCGAAGTTAGCTTTCACACCAAACAACTTTTGGAAACAGAAAGTTGTGTGTTTGGGTAGGCTTAAGGCTTTTTGGGTTTTTCTTGTTTCCCATCAGTCCATCCAGGTACATGTCCGTTAGCGGGCGAGTGGTCCCTACAGTCCAAGCCAGTTGGCTTTAGAGAAGTGATTTCACATCCTACGTACCACTGCCCCAGATCTACCATGCCTAAAGATGGGTACTTTTGGAAAACAAGTGTGTATATACACTTTTTTTTGGGTACAACTCTCATGCTTTTATTCACTCTAATAAGGCTATTCTCTCTTTTTGGGATTTTTTTTTTGGGTAAGGGAAAACAAGAGAAATTTTTGCTGTTTGGGCAACTTTTTCCTTCTGCATACACGTCTCTTAGCTGTCGCGAGATTATTTTTCGAAATTTTTGGCGTGGAAAGTCATAGTCTTTTGTTGTTTGATGCTGCATTTTCAAAAAGACATAGCAAAACCTGCACCTCTTTGGACACAGAGAAAACAAACTGGCAAGAAGTCCTATCAGGTTTTTACTATAAAGTGTCTTTGTACATATGTATAGAGACAAAATAAGCAAAATTTTTGTATGAGGCATGTAAATGTATATGAACATATGTTATGTAAAAAGAACAAAAAGAACAAAAGGGGTGAAGTTCGAAGGACTTTTAGTACCTCCCTCACTGGTACATAGAATCCCCCCCCAAGCTTACTCCACACTCTGTCCCAGTGTTTTGAAGTAGATAAGGTAGGGTAATGTTAACTCAGTGAGGGTTAGCTGGTGAGCGCGCCTTTGCCAGATAGAAGCTCCTACACATATTCTCCGTGTTTTCTGTGGTAGTCGATGTGGTGGAGCTGGTCAGGCGTCTCTTTATTTGATATCCATTCCAGCACGAAGATGCCGTAGTCGTTGGATAAAGGAATTTGTTGTGGGCTGCGGTGGTAGAACTGAAGCTCGTGCCATTTACTGGCTGCTGTCTCCAGGAATGGTTGTATCAGCGCTGCCACCTCGTTGTAGTATTTTCATACTAAGCGCTCAAGGGATGTCAACGCTTTCGATGTACACTATACCAAATGATCTTTGTTGCTGTCCGAGCTGTTGTAGAAAATTCCTGCTCGTTGTCAAGTGTACATCGTCAGGAGCGTCCAGTGGTTGTAGTGAAGGATAGGTAAGAAGATGATGCATGGAACTCTACACTACAACTCTGCCAGAAATGATTGTTTCACTCCTAACTCATCGGCTAAGCAGATGTCGTTGAACAACATTGGATGGGCTATGTATGTGTTTTCAAACTTCTTCTGTATTATCTGGATGTAGGCGGCCGCTACTGATATCGCCAGACATCCTCCTTATTTTACCATGTCCCTCAAATCATCAACTGGGACTATGATAGTACCTACCTCATATATGACGTCTGTGGGGGTAGAGTCGGCTAACTTCAGAACTTCATTGACATGTTCCTATGTGAGTGTAGAACACGAGAAACAGTCGAAGTTGTTGATCATTTCTTCTGAAGTGTCGGGCGAAGCGGGGTCTTCAATTCCGCATACTTCTCACAAGATTTCTAACCGCTTGCCTGCCCCGTAGGCGTCTGCTTCTGTCTCGGCTTCTACTTCTGGAGTGCTACTGGGTTGTGATGATTCATCTGCTTTATCACTATCTAGCATCTTGTCTGGTACCCCTGCGTCTTGGAAGTAGCGCTTGTCTTTGATCAGCAGCAGAGAGTAGGTGCTCCTGAGTTTAAAGAAGGCTTGGCCCTGGAGGTTCCTTATATTTCCAAATACGTTGAGCAGCTCCATGGCGCATAAGATGACAAGTGCACTATTCCCACTTCCTGATTCAGCTTGGATAGCGAAGTCTCTGATAGAGAAGAAGTTCCAAATGCCGCTATGACATTGGACTCCTTGCTTGATAGCTCAGAGAAGACACATCGGTAGAAACCTGAGATGTTTATCCTCTGGGCGACTGAAGATAAGTCTTGAGCGTGACACCTCCTCATTGCAACAGCTGAACAGTTGGACATCATGGTTCCGGAGGTCTACCACACATAGGAACCAGTTGTTGCGGTGCTTGTATGGGGCCAACACGAGGTTCGTGTTGTGTTCTTCAATATACCGCAGCATGTTGGCCACCGCAATGGAGTCTGCTACTCTGATCATCAATCTTCTCACCAAGGTCGGGGTGTCGTTGTATATCATTTGTTGACCTGTCCTGGTGCTGACATTCTCGATGATTGCACCTTCCAGGACCCTGAACAGCTTCTTTTCGATGATGACTGGGGAGCAGAATAAGCTTCTAAGTGTTCCCCGTTGTACTGAAAAGTAGCTGTCGCACCAGATCACTTTGTCTTCGTCAGCCTGTGACCTCATGACCTTATTTAGCAGCTTCTGGTCCTTGATTGTCAGGTCTCTGATGACCCTTTTGTCGAAGTCCACCATCTCAAAAGATGTTATTTCTGATGGTGCAAAGAATTCATCTGCCATCGAGCTTTTTCCTCTAGGGGGTGTCTTTGGTTGGTATCTTCAATGTCCCCCCATCTCCCTCCGACTTATCAGAAGGGTCCTCCCTGATGCTGACTGATTCGTCATTATCTTCGGATTCATCAAGGGAGGCGGAGGGAGCCAAGTCATCTACGCCTTAGGAGCTCTCCTCTCTTGCTGGAGACCCATCGGCAGACTTGTGTGTCGTCTCTTTGTCGGGCATTATAAAAGGCCCACTTGAAGAAGACGATGTACCAGAAGTTGAGGGTGCGGATGAGGAGGGTGCAGAACTTGAGCCTGGGGGCGACAGAGACCTTCTCGGCTGCCTTGGGTATGGATGGTCGTCCCCCATGTTCATCCTCTCCTCAATCACGTCAAGGCACTGGAGGGCCTGCTGTAGTATGGCATTGAGTGCCTCTAGTTGGCCGGGAAGGCCAGCTACGGTCAGAAGTTGCCGCTCCTGGCTATTCAGTCTCTACTGGAAGATAGAAAACTTGTGGGTTAGCGAAGAAAAAGTACTTGAGTGGCTTTCTGTTACCTCATGTAGGTTATCGAGTTCATGCCTCAGCATATGTTCGAGCGATGAAGGGGCTCCTGCAGATCTCCCTCTCATCCTCACGACACTCCTCCCGCATGAAGATCTACCCGATGAGTGTGTAGCCTCACTCGGGGTAGTGTCAATCTAGACTGTTCGTGAGGTAGTTGCTTCCGGGCGAGGCGTCAACACTTTTTGTGGCTGTCTCTGCCTCGACTTCTTGTGGTGGTGGAGAGGGTCGCGGTGTGGGTGGATGCTGCTCCACCTTTGTTTTGTCGGTGACCTCCTCTGCAACTATCATAGGAGACACCGGCGGCGGTGTCGGCGTGGGGTGTGCAACTCCAAGCTCCATCTCGAGGATCTCGGCAAACGCCCCATTACAGGCGCCCAACTGCGCTTCTTCTTCTGCCACTAAGGGCACCATAGAAAACTCTAGAGATGTGGCTATCTCTTCCGCGACAGCTTCCCTCGGGGCTAGCATGGTTATCTCAGCCCCAGTTGCCTTGGCGACCTCCACGATCGCCAGTACTTTTTCAGCCACGACAGACTTTGTCGTGGTTGCAGATGGTATGGTAGGAGCAACGACAACTCTATTAATTGCTGCCGTCGGCGGCTCTGGAGCAGTGGGCGGCTCGATAGGTGTTGTGGAAGATTTGTGCTGCTGCATGTCGAGAGGAATTGGTCTTCCTCTTGCCGCCGCCCTCTCTTGTATACTGGTGGTGGTGGCGTAAGCGGCTTCGACTTCCACCGCTTTAATTTTTGCAGTGGTGAAGACCAACTTTTCCGTGTCGTAGTTGGCACAGCTAGGAAGCGGAAGGAGGGTGTTTGTTCTCGTGAATTTGTAGAAGTAGCTTCGCCCCTCCTTCTTGATGATGCTGGCCTTCATGAGGAACTTGAGGTCGATCTTATCGTTGCCCCTTTTCCTTGAAAGATTGCGCGGTTTCCTTGGGTACCCTAACCCGACTGCAATCAGATTGATGATGCCACCCATGCAGTACTCCTTGGTGGCATCTTTTATGGGGTGCAGCCTATTCAACAAGAAGTGTCCCAGGTTGATCACCCTACCCTCCATGATGTGCCACATGAGATGGAGTTCTTCGGTGTAGACATTGCTTGATTCGTTCTTGCTGAAGAGCAGGCACGCCACGAACTTGTACACTATTCTCCAAAAGCAGGAGTGTACTACTGCCACCTTGCTTCCTGGCTTGAATGGTGACTCACCGGTCATCTTCCTCCAGAGCTCCACGGGGTTGAATCCATCTCCTTCGGTGATCCTTGCACCGCTGTTAATAAGTTCCTTCTCTGCCTCACTGGAAGAGAAGATCTCATTGAGAAGCTTCTCAGATATGATGTGCTCGACATTGTATAGCCACCCTTGCAGTCTGTCTGCTCCACCATATTCTTCAATTTCCTCGGGTTTATTCAGCGCCCGACAGAGAGATGACATGAACTCCCTGGTTTGTTCAGTGTAGGAGGTGGAGTGGCTGAAGTAGATCTTCCTTAGCCCTGCTGCAGCTAGGACATTTTCCAGCATGTCAAAAATGCCTAGCTGAAGGAAGGACGACTCGTGGCAGAATCTGCTGGGCCTGTAGATTTTTGTCGCCAGTTCTGAGTATCTGCGCTCGTGCTCATTGTCTCTGGGCACGAACCTGCCTGGTGTGTGATCCAGATATTCTGCCGCTGTGGTTGAAACTATTGTTGGGGCCATTACTTCTTCCGTCCTTGGTCTCTTTTCGGCCGTGGATGGCCCAACTGCCTCAGGGTTTTGGCGTTTCTGCCCGATTGTCGTAGCTCCTGTTGTGGCATCAGTGTCGATCCTACTACCGTGTTCGTCAACTTGAATGACAATTTGCTTGGTGCGGGCCATTTCTATTAAAATAAGACAAGTTTATTAAGCATTTAAATGTTTCGCCTTACTCGATATCAGGTAGGTAAAAACATAAAGTCGATATCGGTGTCTAAGAGGAAAACTGATTGCACGATAAGCTAAAAAGTTCAGCCCGATACAAGAGCTACCCGACACCACCGTATCAGGCTTCAAACCTGAACGATATGATGCTCACCCGATACGCCTGTGTCGGACACCGGGCATCACCGTGAACGTATATCATGCCCGATACGATCATATCAAAAAAGGTTGTCGCCCGTCAGAAGAAACACTCAAGGCGATACAAGACTGGGCGACACGGGAAAAATCGAACGTCATAGCCATTGCCCAATACGCTTAAAGTTCAAAGAGTGCCGAGCGACAAAGTCACGCGATGCGAAGTGCCCGATACGGTTGCTTCAAAAGAAAATGTGTCACCCGACAACAGAAACATGTGAAGCGATACAAGACTGGGTGACAAGGTCATTGCCCAATATAAGGTATCGGGCAAGCGCGCGTTATAGATGTGTCACGTGACATGCTCAAAAGGTAACGCTGCCGACACAATTGCATGTCGGGCGATACAAGGAAACCAACTAAGACCATGAGTCCGATACAAAAATGCACAACATGAGGGTCGTGTCGGGCAAGCCAAACAATACGGCTGTCGGGTTATACCTTTTTGATCTGAAGATAGCTTGCGCGACATGGGAGCAGAAGCTAGGTGGCCGATACTAGAGTAAAGAGAGAAATTACTGCACGATATGTGAGTAGGTGAGGAGTAAATGTCGTTGCCCGACACAGTTTAACCTCAGCTACTATATATAGCAATCCAAGTCGAGGGTAAAATAGGTAAAAAAGGGGCACGTGTCGGCCGAGGAGACAAATCATTCCCGAGACGGGCAGTAAAATTAGTCCCATCCATCAAATCAAGGGCTATTACTCATGCCGCCCGACACGAACGATCTTTGCTCGGTGTATTGCCCGACATGACTTATTACTAAGGTGCGACGCCCGATACGCCCAGCCCAATAGGGGCATGTCCCATGTTCCGCCTGAGTCCTATGCCCGATACCGTCCAGGGAGCAAGGTATTCTTACCTGATACAAGGCTTCAGAACAAGATACTTGATGAAAAACCAAAAATAAAGTGAAGGAAAAAGCAATCGATGGGTAAAACATCATTGTCCTAAGGTGAAGTTCCCGACCTCAGATAATATTACTCATCAATGCTCATAAAACTGAGTGGTGGCCCATAAAACAGAGGAGTCAGAGCATGTAACACATGCACTGACTCGGGCCTTATTACAATCATAATGTTCAGAATGTTTTTCTTGCAGAAAAAGGAAATAACGTCCTATTCTAGGAAAAGTAAAAACTCAGGCTGCCTCCCGATGAGCGCTGTAGTTAGCATCATCAGCTTGAAAGCTTCAAATCCTTCACTTTGCACCTTCAGCTGTTTCCACATCCTGCAAACTTATCTCTGTCCTTCTCATGAACACTTCATCTTCATAGAAACTTTTTACTCTGTGCCCGTTCACTGGAAAAAATTTGGATGGATCATCTTTATCATACAACTCCATCATTCCTGATGGATATATCTTTGATACGGTGAAGGGTCCAGACCATCTTATTTGCATCTTACCTGGAAAATGACGAATAGAAGATTTAAATAATAAAACTTTGTCACCTTCACTCACATCCTTCTTCCTTAGGTGGGTATCATGCCACACCTTTGTCCTCTACTTATAGATACTTGCATTCTCATAGGCATGCATTCTCAGCTCTTTGAGTTCCTGTAACTATAGATATCTTTTCTCCCCTGTCTTTTCTAGATCCATATTCAGGGACTTAATTGCCCAAAGAGCCTTGTGTTCAAGCTCTAAGGGTAGATGACATGATTTCCCATAAATCAACTTGTAAGGGGTAGTCCAATGGGTGCTTTATATGCAGTTCTGTAGGCCCAAAGGGTGTCATCGAGCTTCATTGACCAATCTTTCCTCATGCGGATGACAGTCTTCTCTAAAATCTGCTTAATCTGTCTATTCGAAACCTCCAACTTCCCAGAAGTTTGTGGGTGGTAGGGCGTAGCGACCTTGTGTTTAACCCCATACTTCCACAGGAGTGCTTCAAACTATTTTTCCCCGAAATGCGATCCACCATCACTTATCACAGTACGAGGTACTCCGAAGTGAGGGAAGATAGTCTTCTCAAACAACTTGATCGCCGATTTGGAGTCGCAAGTTTGGGTGGCAAAAACTTCCACCCATTTAGGCACATAATCCACCGTGATTAGAATGTATTGATATTCTTTTGATGGGGGAAATGGACCCATGTAGTCAATTCCCCATACATCAAAGATCTCGACTTCAACCCAATTGGCCATAGGCATCTCATTTCTTCTTCCAATGTTTCACGTTGATTGACATTCTTTACAAACTTTTACATAATTTGCAGCATCCTTGAACAAGGAGGGCCAGTAAAACCCTGATTGTAGCACCTTAGCGGCGGTCCTTTTTCTCCCCAGGTATCCTCCATATGGTGAGGCATGGCATTCCTTCAGGATGTTTGGAACTTCTTCTTCAGGGATACACCTTCTATACAGGTTATTAGTGCATCTTCTAAAAAGAAGAGGATCATCCCAATAGTAGTTATTTACATCCAAAAATAGCTTCTTCTTTTGATTGTACATTATATCAGGAGGCAACTCCCCACAGGCAAGATAATTACAAATATATGCAAACCAAGGCAAATCCTCATCTTTCGTTTCAACCATCAACAAGGCTTCATCAGCATAGTTGTCATTGATAGGCGGCTCCTTCTTGTCTTTGACTATGATCCTTGATAAGTGGTCTGCGACTACATTTTACGCACCCTTCTTATCAACGATCTCGTGGTCAAATTCCTAGAGTAACAAAGCCCACCTTAACAGCCTGGGCTTGGTATCCTTTTTCTGCATAAAATATCTTATTGCCCCATGGTCTGTGTAGACCTTTACCTTTGTTCTGATAAGATATGATCTGAACTTTTCGAATGCAAAAACAATCGTGAGCATCTATTTCTCTATAGTCATATAATTTACCTGAGCCTCATACAGAGTGCGACTGGCGTAGCAAATGACATGGTGCCTTTTGTCCTTTTTCTGTCCCAAGACTGCTCCTACAAAATAGTCACTGGCATCGCACATAAGCTCGAAAGGTAGCTTCCAATCTGGAGCTTGAAGGATAGGTGGTGAGACAAGTGCATCTTTTAAGGCCTGAAAAACATATAGACAATCGTTAGAGAAATCGAACTCAACATCCTTAACCAGAAGGTTTGATAATGGTTTTGAGATCTTTGAGAAGTCTTTTATGAATCTTCAGTAATATCTGGCGTGCCCGAGAAAACTCTGCAATCCCGTTATAGACTTCGGTGGAGGATGTTTAGATATATCTTCAACCTTGATAACGTCTACCTCGATGCCACGCCTCGAGACTTTATGTCCTAGTACAATGCCTTCGCGTACCATAAAATGACACTTCTCCCAGTTCAGGACCAAACTCTTTTCTTCGCATCATTGCAAAACCAGAGACAGGTTTTTCAGACAGGCATTGAAGTCCTTCCCATAGAGAGAAAAGTCATCCATGAAAACTTCCACGATGTCTTCCAGAAAATCTAAAAACATTGATATCATGCAATGCTGAAACGTTGCGGGAGCATTGCACAAACCGAAAGGCATTCTTCAGAAGGCGTAAGTACCATAGAGATAGGTAAAAGTAGTTTTCTCCTGGTCATCTGGTAAGATGGGGACTTGATAAAACCCAGAAAAACCATCCAAAAAGTAGAAATAATCATGATGCGCCGATCTTTCCAAAACTTGATCAATGAAAGGAAGTGGATAATGATCTTTTTTTGTGGCTTGGTTCAGTTTCCGATAGTCTATACACATCCTCCATCCGGTGACGGTTCGAACAACCACTTCATCGCCTTTGTCTCCTTTTACTACTGTTATACCTCCTTTCTTCGGTACCACATGGATCAGACTCACCCAGTTACTGTCACTGATTGGGTAAATGATCCATGCATCCCTCAGTTTGATTACTTCTTTCTTCACAACTTCGTTTAGCATCTGGTTCAATTTTCTCTGGGGTTGAGCTAGAGGTTTAACAAATTCTTCCAAATTAATGCGATGCATACATAGCACAGGGCTAAGGTCTTTGATATCCTCTACCAAATATCCTATAGCCTTCCTGTGGAGCCTCAACTCCTCGAGAAGCTTGTCCAATTGATCCTTCGTAAGATAGGCATTAACGATGATAAGATTTCTCTCTTCTTGATCTAGAAATTCATACCTTAAACCTTCAGGCAGTTGTTTCAACTCTGGTTTAGCCTTGGGTACCTTTTCTTCTGGTGCCTCCTCTAGAGAAGCAAATTTAACTGTTTCTATTACCTCCTCCTCGTCGTTTAGATCTTCATCAAGTCGATTTAGATAGTTGAGAAACTCGACAACATCTGGATTTTCAGAATTAGAATCTTGATTGCTTAACGCTCTCACAAGCGGATCTACCATAACGATGTCTTCTTCCATCTCTTCACAAAACTGGTTGTAGCTTTCTATGAAGTAAGCAGATTTGAGTAGGGATGGTCCCTTCATAGCATCCTTTACTTTGAAATCTAAGTGATCATTTCTGACCCTCAAAGTGATTATTCCTTTGACAACATCAACCAACGCTCTTCCTGTAGCCAAGAAGGGACGCCCAAAGATGATAGGATAGTTAGGGTCCTCCATAGCGTCAATGATCACAACATCACAAGGAATGAAGAAACTTCCCACACAGATCGGTACATCCTCAACATCTCCTACATGTCTTTTGAAAGAATGATATGCCAATTCAATCCTCATGTTGGTCTTGACCATATCAGTCAAACCCAAACATTGTGCGAGGCTTAGGGGCATAAGGCTGATGCTAGCCCCTAAATCAGCAAGACCTTTCCGCTCAACATTATCTCCAACGGAAAAAGGAATGGTGAAAGCCCCTGAATCCTTCTTCTTGTTAGGTAAATTTGCTTTGACAAAAGTAGAAGACATATTAGCTAGGTGCACGGTCTATATCATTCCACGTCTTTTCTTCTTGGTGATCAAATCTATGAAAAACTTAGCGTAGGTCAACATTTCCTCTAAAGCATCCAGAAAAGGTACTTCGAGGTGAAGCTTCTTTACTGACTCCATGAACTTTTCGTAACACTTTTTAAGATGTGCCTTTATAAGATTATAAGGGAAAGGCAACTTAGGAGAGTAAGGATTCCTTTAACCAAACAGTTCCTCCATAGATCTTGTTTCCAGCTCCCTGACATGAGCTTGTTGGTTGTCTTCCTCTGTGGGATTTTCTGTCACAGTCCTAGATTCAGGTTCCTCGGGTTTGGCTTCTTCAGGGTGTTCTACTGTCTTCCCTGATCTCAGCACTGCCATTTTAGCAGATTCAGTGTTGGAGGGTATCTTACCTGAGGGATTCTTTATTAACTCAGCCATCTGGGCCAGCTATTGATCTATTTGGCATTGGTGAGTTTGCATGTCCTCCATCTGAACCTGCATCATGTTTAGAACTCCTGAATTTGACAGCGCGCTTTGCGCCAGCTAGTTGTTGATAGTATCCTGTCTTTTGACAAAATCGAACAATTGACCCACCAAGTCTGGTTGGTTCGAGTTCTTGTCCTGACTTTGCTCCTTAGCTTGACCCTGACCTTGACTAGGGTTAGCTGCTTGGTGACTTTGGTACTTTACTTGCCCTTGGAAGTTTGCCTTGTTCGATTGGAAATTGGTAGTTCTGGTGAACTGACCTTGTCCCCCCCTTTTTCTCAAAACCTTGTGGTTGCTTGGTTGGGTTATTCAGCTGATGCGAGTTTTTGGCCGCATCCTTGTTGCCATAGTTAAAACCAGGGTGATCCAGTCTCTTGAAGTTGACAAAAGAGACGTTCTCGGCTTCCTCTGCTTCAGACTCACTTTCGGTTGACTCTTCAGGTCGGGTGTAAACACAATTATCAATCCCATGTCCACCTTCTCCGCAGGTGACACATTTCATGACTTTCTCAACCTATTTCTTCCCTTTTCGACCTGATTCTTTCAATTGTCTGACATCAGTGGCTATCTTCTGAATTTGTGAGGTGATAGCTTCCAGAGCTTTGGATTCGACGGAGGGCCCTTCATTAGCGGCCTTCTTAGCATGTCGTCTATCAAACATGTCATAGTCGGTGCCGGCCTGTAACTCATCCATGTTCTCGATGATCTTTTTGGATCTGCTAGGCTTCTTCTCCAGAAAGTCGCTTCCTACAACTGCATTCTGCGATACCCTTTCTTCAGAGGTCAGACCATTGTAGAAGGTGGTTATCAGGAAACCCTTCTTGTAGTTGTGATGAGGGCAGTCCCTCTGATATTCTTGATACCTTTCCCAGGCTCCGTGTAGATTCTCATTCGGCTTCTACATGAACGACGTGATCCTTTGTCTATTCCTGACAGTTTTCTCCGTAGGGTAAAACTTGTTTACAAAAGCGTCTGCCAGTGCATTCCATCCGTTCAGAGCTTGATGCGGTAGCCCGAGGTACCAGGATAGAGCCTTTTCCTCTAAAGAAAAGATGAAGCCCTTGTAGTATATGACTTCTTGTGGAACTCCCCGCATTTTAATGGTATCACAAATATTTTTAAAAGCGTCAAGATGATGGTAAGGGTTATCATTCTTTGAATTCCCTCTGAAGCTCTTGTTCTAGATCATAGATATGATAGATGGTTTGAGCTCAAAGTTTGTCGCATTGAACCTTGGGATGACAATAAGACATCTTGAGTTATTGGCCTTTGTGGCAGCCAACTCCCTAAGGGTCTTTTCTTCTTCGTTAGAGTCTTCACTGTCACTGTCCCCCTAGTTCTGCTCCTGATTATGTTGATTTCTTCTACATCTTCGATGATGATGACGTCTCTCATGGCGATGGTCATCCTTGAATTGTTCTGTTTTAGGCTCTTCATGTTGCTGTTCGCCGTCATAACGATCATTGTCCCCATGCAGAGGTGAGTGAGGTCTAACTCTAGCATGTTTCTCACCCTCTGAAAGAGGTGGTTCGACATGAGGTGGCATGACTAGCAGTGTCGATGCTCAAATGAGTAGAATACTTCCTTCCTGAGTACATGAATAGAACGTATAATCAAGTTAGAAAACTTGTATCAATAAAACGAACTACTCTATACTCATTTCAGGTTAGAAGATAAAAAAGGAATAGTGTTGTCAAGCTCATTACTAAGCTTGAGTCACGAGAGTGTAGTTAGTGGATTCAGGTTCGTTAATAGTACCGTTTTGCCTTGTCCCTGACAACGGTGCCAAAAAGTTGACCGGCCTAAATCACGCGTCCAAAAGGAGTGGATTTGAAGTAGTTGATAACCTCTCACTTTGTGATGCTATTTTATTAGTTTCCCTTGTTTTCCATACTCTTTCTTAAATAAATTAGAAAGAATCATTAAATCTTTACCTTATTGCTGACACATCAATAGATTAACTTTTCTCTTCTTTATCCTTGCAGAAAAACACAAAAAAATTACAAAAAAAACCCCGAACGGTCCCAAGACCGTTTAAGGCTAAACGGTCTCAAGACCGCATGAACTCTAAACGGTCCCGAGACCGCATAAGCTCAAACGAGTCCAGCGCCCAAATGAGTTTGGTGCCCAAATGAGTTCGGCGCCCAAACGGGTCCAGCGCCCAAATGAGTTCGGCGCCCAAACGGGTCCAGTGCCCAAACGAGTTCGGCGCCCAAATGGATCCAGCGCCCAAACGAGTTCGGCGCCCAAACGAGTTCGGCGCCCAAACGAGTTCGGCGCCCAAACGAGTTCGGTGCCCAAACGAGTTCGGCGCCCAAACGGGTCTAGCGCCCAAACGAGTTTGGCGCCCAAACGTGTTCAGCAACCAAACAGGTCCAGCGCCCAAACGAGTTCGGCGCCCAAACGAGTTCGGCGCCCAAACGAGTTCGGCGCTCAAACGGGTCCAGCGCCCAAACGGGTTCAGCGCCCAAACGGGTTCAGGAACCAAACGGGTTCAGCGGCCAAACGTGTTCAGCGCCCAAATGGGTTCAAGACCGTTTGGGCTACACTTAAGCCTATAAATAAGACCCAAAGGGGTCCTCTAGGAGAGAACGCTCAGACGCCCAAAGGCTGCCTCTCCAGTTCCAGAACACTCCCATCTTTCATCCATCGCCCCAAGGTTACCAGTTTGAGATCCACGTTCCATCTTCAAGCTACCTTCTCTCTCAACAACAAAGAAGGTGGGAAGAGAAGATCCATCATCAAAGCATCCACGAAGTGCGAAGATCGTTGCTCTCTTCACCAAGGGTTCATCCTTCCCTCCTCCATGGAGATGACGTTCTTTCTCTCTCTTCTCGCCTCCTTCTTTGTCCTTAATATGAGCGAGTAGTCTCATTCACTAGGGTGCGGGGAGTAGCCCCGCTACCCATGTTTTCATTTCATGCAATGTAATTCAACTGTTTGCAATAGAGATACTCTCCTTTTCAGTTCAACATCAATCGTTAAATGAATGCTTGTTGCTTGATCATCAACTTGTATTACCTATTGTCTTTCAGTATGAATTGTCTACGTTTGTACCCTTAGATCTGAATATCGATTGAAAGTTGGTTCTGGATGTACGTAGTCACCATACGTCTGTTTCAGTATCTAGGAGTGCTTTCATGAGTGGAGTAAACTCACTCCCATCATTGCACTTTCATACTATGAAATGGAATGAGTTGACGTATGAAAGTGCAACCTTGGCAAGGTCGAGGAACACACTTCATGAAGAAGTAATGCAAAGCAAGTGACCATTCATTATGGGATGGCTGGCATTGCAATACTCCACACTTCTCGTAGTTAGTTATCCGAAAAGAAACTAAGTCTACAAGATACTAACTGATTAGAATCTCTTTGCAGGTAGTTTTATTATGTTGCATGTTTTGATCCATGTGTAGTGGCGTGAAACCCGATAACATCCTAGTGGTTTTTAATCATTGTTTACAACCCTAATTTCTACTTTCTTTCTTTTACTTTCCTCGCACTTAGTTTAAACAACCAAATCAAACTTTCGATCTAAATATCAACCGTTAAGTAATTAGGTACGACTAAAACATTTTCCATCTTGATTAATTCTAATCAAGACCGTTGTCCCGAGGATTCGACCCTTAAACTATACTACGATAAGACTTCCGCGTGTCCTAGCACACGTGGGTGGAGATCTTACCATAGTACAAGCAAGGCTAAACCTAGAGATTCATCATCTCTAGGATTTTTAGTGGCGTTGCAAAACTCCATCAAAAATTGGCGCCGTTTCCGGGGACAACGGAACATTTTAGTTTTTACTTAACAACTTCTTAGTTGATTAGGATTTTACACTTTTCCTTGATAACTACTCCAAATTTTTTGACCTCTTTGCTTCCTTTCATCATCTAACCGAGTGAATTTCTTCCTACTCAGGTAGAAAACGTGTATGCGAACCGCGCATCACATCAGATTCTCCCCTGAACCAGAGTACAACTCTGAGGTAGAAAGAAGTTTCCACCGAAGGATTAGACTTAACCGCCAAAGAGCTAGACAGATGACTGAAGAGCAATGCCTCGTTAACGCTGCCATAGCTGCACAACGAGCACAACTTATCGCTGACACTCGTGCTCAAGTGCAGGCCGAGATTCGAGCTGAGGAACAAGCCCGCATCCAAGTCGAGAATGCCGCTGCTCAATTAGCATTAAGAAACAAGCAACTTCGGGACTACGTAGTCCCAAAGAATTATGAAGATGATCACCCAGTCCGACCACCGATTATTAACATACCAAACTTTGAAATCCGGACGCAATGGATCCAGATCATGAAAGGCATCTCTTTCTCTGGAGGATCTGGAGACAATTGCATGGATCATCTTAAGAGATTCAAGTCACTCTGCCGACTTGTACCTCAAGAAGGAGTTGCCTTGGAAGCAATAATGTTACACCTCTTCCACTTCACCTTATCTGGAAGAGCGCTAAGTTGGTACAATGCTTTAGATATGCATCCTATCATCACTACTTGGACTCCCTTAGAAGAAAAGTTTCTTGAGAAATTCTTTCCACCTTCACTAACCTATGAGATTAGGGGGCAGATCAACCATTTTGCCCAACTACCCAGAGAAACACTTGCAGAAGCTTGGGAAAGATTCAAGGAACTCATGAGAAAGTTCCCTCACCATGGCATATCCCAAAATCAACTGATTGAAACATTCTATAGAGGAGTAAGTGATGATATCAAGCAGTTTTTAGACTCCTCATCTAGAGGAAACTTCATGAGAAAGAACTATGAAGATGCTTGGAATATAGTTACGTTAGGGGCCGAGAACCAATACAATTGGGGAAGGTCGTCTAACCAATCCAAGGGAGTTCTTAAAGTCTACAAGGCTGAAGAATCTATGGAACTCAAGGCCATTGCATAAGCCTTGAAGACTATTGCTAGCAAGCAACAAGCTCTCGAAACTTCTTTCGGAGAATACGACAAGAAGAAAGGCTCCCAGGTTCAACAAGTAAAAGCAGCTACTGGAACTTGCGAAGCCTGTCATGCATCTGATCATCCACACTATCATGTGGTCTGTTATACAATGTTATGATGGATCTACAACCACCAGTGCCGCAATATGAACCCATTATTGAACATCCCGAGGACCAAATGCCAGAGAAAGTCAACTCCATTCACTCAATACCTGGCCAGGTGTATTACAATCCAGATAAACCAAGAAACCACCCTGGTTTTCAATATGGGAATCCTGCAGGGACTGCCAATCCACAACAACAGACACAAGGCGGATCTTTCAATAGACAACCACCAGGTTTTCAGAATAACTTCAACCAAAATCAGGGGAATTATAGAAATGGTTTCCAAAGATCCAATTATCCTAGGAATCCCTCTTACCAATATACCCATCCAGGACTGCACCCACAGCTGCAACAACCTCAGTTGCAGCAGCCACAACAACCGCAGTTAACCGCACCTCCACAACAACCACAAGGGCAGCAAGTCACTCAATATCAACTGAGGAGTTCCCCTTCCCAACCATATGATGAAATTTCTTTGATTAGACAGATGCTTCAATCTCAGCAAACTATGCTTGCGAACCAACAGGCTCAACAAAAGGCTGTAGAGGCCCAATTAGCACAGATTGCTGCTCAGTTGAAACCACCAGCAGGTACCTTTGCTGGGCAACCAGAGGCAAACCCAAGGCATGACCAAAATAGACCTGAGCAACTAAATGCTGTCACCACAAGGTCTGGTCGTGTCCTTCCTGATACCACTAGAATCACCCACGATGATGATAATGATTTAGCTATTCTTTCCCCAACAGAAAGCTCAACCCAGGAAAAGGAAAAATCTACTAAAACCACTGAAAGAGAGAAAGAAAAGGAACCAATGCCAGAAGTTCCACCCAGAATTCCTTATCCGGACAGGCTGAAAGGAACCAAAATGGACACTAGGTTCCAGAAATTCAAAGAAGCTATGAAGAAACTATACATTGATATACCATTCCTCGATGCTCTTTCCGAAGTGCCCGCTTGGGCCAAATACCTGAAAACCCTTCTATCAAGAAAATATATGACAGAAGAGCACGAAACAGTGAAACTAGCTCAGACCACTTCATACATTCTACTTAACAAAATGCCAAAGAAAAAGAAGGACTCAGGTTCCTTCGGTATTCAGTGTTCAATTGGAAATGGCTCCAGCAAGAAGGGATTAGCAGATTTAGGAGCAAGTATATCCATTATGCCCTATTCTATGTGCAAAATATTAGGCTTCACTGATTTGTTACCTACGACAATGACAATTCAGTTAGCCGACTCTACCATAACTGCTCCCCTTGGAATCATTGAAGATATACCTGTCAGGATAGGAACGAATTCTTATGTTCCGTGCAATTTCGTTATTATGGACATACAAGAAGACCTAAGATACCCGATAATCTTCGGCAGGCCTTTCCTAGCTACTTCCCGAGTGCTTATCGATGTAGAAGCAGGAACTATTATCTTGAGACTTGGGAAGGAAGCTTTCCAGTTCAGAGTCCTTAATAGCATGAAAGGTCCAAGCATTCAAGAGGAAGTCTTTCTCCTGGACACTATATATCAAATGTCCCAATTAGAAATGTCTGAACCCTCCTATGATTTGGAAGATATCTTGACAAATCCGGAAGTAGAATTCTCGGCAAATGAACTTGTGCAAGAATGCCTTCAATACTTAGAAAAAGCTGAAGAAGCCCCAACGGCCACCTTTGAAGAACTCAAGGCCATCACCATTATAGAAGCAACTGAGCCACCTAAGGCTCCTGAAATGAAAGCTCTACCTGAGGGACTCAAACATGCCTTTCTTGAAAACGAGAAACTTTGTCCAGTGATTATCAGCTCCACCCTGGAGGTGGACCAAGAAAACAGACTTCTTGATGAACTAAAGAGACACAAGAAAGCTATCAGATACAAGATGACTGACTTGACGGGTATAAATCCAGCTTTATGCATGGACAGATTGCCTATGGTGGAAGAATTCAAACCATCAAGGGAACATCAAATAAAGTTGAACCCTAATCTCAAGGAGGTAGTTCACCTCGAGGTTCTCAAACTTCTGAAAGCAGGTATCATCTACCCAATCTCGGATTCTCAATGGGTAAGTCCCGTGCAGGTGGTCCCAAAAAAAGGGGGGACCACTATTGTTCTTAATGATAAGAATGAACTAGTACCTACTAGAACAGTAACTGGGTGGCGAATGTGCATCGACTACCGAAAACTTAACAAAGCAACAAGGAAAGATCATTTCCCCTTGCCCTTCTTGGATGAGGTTCTCGAATGACTCGCTCACCAAAAATTTTTCTGTTACCTTGATGGATATTCATGATTTTACCAAATCCCAATCCATCTTGAAGATCAAGAAAAAACCACCTTTACTTGTCCTTTTGGAACATATGCAATGCACCCGCAACCTTCCAAAGATGTATGACTGCTATCTTCGCCGGATTAACATAATCTATCATGGAAGTGTTCATGGATGATTTTTCTATATACGGAAATTCTTTCGACAACTGTTTACTCAATCTCGGAAAAGTCCTACAAAGATGTGAAGACACCAACCTGATCTTGAATTGGGAAAAATGTCACTTTATGGTAACTGAAGGTGTGGTCCTAGGACATCGAGTAAGTGAAAAAGGGATTGAAGTGGATAAAGCAAAGGTCGATGTCATCTCAAAGCTAAGTCCACCTAAAGACATCAGAGGAGTCAGGACATTCCTTGGTCATGCAGGATTCTACAGAAGATTTATAAAAGATTTTTCAAAGATAGCAAAGTCAATGACTCACCTACTGACCAAAGAAGAAGATTTTATATTTGACCAAGAATGTATTAATAGCTTCACAACTCTGAAGAATGCCCTTACCTCTGCCCCTATTCTAAGAGCTCCTGACTGGTCACAACCATTTGAAATTATGTGTGACGCTAGCGATTATGCTATAGGGGCAGTCCTTGGACAAAGGATTGACAAAAAGCCTTACGTCATATATTACACCTCCAAGACGCTTGATGAGGCACAGAAGAACTATACTACCACCGAAAAAGAGTTCCTGGCAGTTATCTATGCTTTTGAAAAATTTCAGTCTTACCTAATCGGGTCAAAAGTCATAGTATATACTGATCATTCTGCAATACGATACTTGGTCTAAAAACAAGATGCTAAACCCCGACTTATCAGATGGGTATTAATGCTTCAAGAGTTTGATTTAGAGATTAAAGACAAAAGTGGGGTTGAAAATGTCGTCGCGGATCACCTCAGTCGTATTGAATCTAAAGACTCCGATAAAATACCCATTCAAGACTCTTTACCAGATGATCAACTAATGAAGATTACTACTGGATTTCCTTGGTATGCTGATATTGTTAATTATTTGGCAACAAGAATCATCCATCCGTCTGCATCATACCATGACAAAAAGAAATTCATTCATGATGCTAAGCAGTACTTCTGGGACGAGCCCTACCTATTCGGCTTATGCGCAGATGGACTTTTTCGTCGATGCATTCCAGAAATAGAAATCACCCCAGTTTTAGAACACTGTCACTCATGCCCTACTGGGGGGCACATGAGCTCTAAGAAAACCGCTCTTAAAATTCTTCAATCTGGTTTCTACTGGCCAACCATAGCAAAGGATGCACATGAATATGTGCGATCATGTGACAAATGCCAACTATCTGGAGGAATAACTAAACGAAATGAAATGCCTTTGAATATGTGGCAAGAAGTCGAACTCTTTGATGTTTGGGGAGTGGATTACATGGGTCCTTTCCCCCCATCTTACGGATTCACGTACATTCTAGTAGCTGTGGATTACGTTTCGAAATGGGTAGAAGCTCTACCGACCACTTCTTGTGATTCCAAACCAGTCATCAAAATGTTTAAAGAAATAATATTCCCCAGATTTGGCGTTCCAAGAACAATAATATCCGATGGCGGATCTCATTTTCTTGCGCAGAGTTTCAAAGCACTATTAAGAAAATATGGAGTCAAACATAAAGTTTCCACACCTTATCACCCACAGACTTGTGGACAGGTCGAAGTCTCCAACAGGCAACTCAAGGCCATTTTGGAAAAAACTGTTAATAGGCACCGCACAAATTGGTCTACCAAACTTCCTGACGCTCTATGGGCCTATCACATAGCTTTCAAAACACCAATTGGAACAACACCATTTTGATTGGTGTATGGGAAGTCATGTCATCTACCAGTCGAATTAGAGCATAAAGCTTGGTGGGCTATCAAGCAATTGAACTTTGATCTCAAGAGTGCCGGTGAATCTAGACAACTTCAATTATAAGAATTGGAAGAGTTGCGAATGACAGCATACCAAAATGCCAGAATTTACAAAGAACAAACCAAGATGTGGCATGATGGCCACATAAAAAGAAAGGATATAATCATCGGAGATAAGGTTCTCTTATTCAATTCCAGACTAAAATTGTTTCCGGGAAAACTGCGCACAAAATGGTCAGGGCCTTTCACTATCAAACATATCTACCCGACATGAGCGGTTATTATCCTTGATGATAACGGGGGAGAAAGAACCGTCAACGGTCATAGGTTAAAGAAATACTACATTCCAGCAGACAAATTGCCAAGACAAACTATAGAGATCCAAGATCCTATAACATCAGCATAGCTAGATTAGCATTTCGTCGAGCCAGCGACATTAAACCCAGGCGCTACTTGGGAGGCAACCCAAGATCTGAGTATCATCGTTTTTCATCTTCCCTCTTCTTCTTTTTAGTTTAGTTTTCTTCTGAAATATATATACAAAAAAAATCCACATAAACAAAATAAACATAAAAATCAAAAACATAAAAAACCTAAACCTCCCCAAATGGTCTCGCACCCGTTTGGAGTTCAAACGGTCTCACACCCGTTTGGAGTTCAAACGGTCTCACACCCGTTTGGAGTTCAAACGGTCTCGCACCCGTTTGGAGTTCAAACAGTCTCGCACCCATTTGGAGTTCAAATGGTCTCTCACCCGTTTGGAGTTCAAACGGTCTTGCACCCATTTGACTTCGGGAATTTGTAAGGACGCCCCCCCAATCTTATAAATAACACCCCACACCGTCCTTTCTCTCTTCTAGAACCTCTCGCTTTCTCTGTTCCACTGTCGTTTCACTCCAGTTTCCGCATGCACTTTTGCTTCTTCGAGCTTACCGTTATCACCTCCGTCTTCCACCACCGTTCTCGTCTTCGACTAACGCTTCTCCGTCGTCTGTGCGTGGCTCCATTCTTCTGCTCGCTCATCGTCGCTTCCTTCCGGCCCTTTTTCTTCTGCCGTCGTCGCCTAACAGGTAGAGTTTTCTCTCGTGGTTCTCGCTACCGCCGTCGCCGCCACCGCCGCTGACGAGCGTTTTTCGGCTTCCCTCCCTCCGTCCCTTGCCGCCAAACGGCATGGCTCTTCGTCTTCCCGACGGTCTGCTCCAAATGGGTTTGCACCCGTTTGGACGAAGGACCGTTTGGCCCCAAACGGTCTCCAAACCATTTGGTGCCAAACGACCTTGCACCCGTTTGGAAGAAGGACCGTTTGGCCCCAAATGGTCTCCAAACCATTTGGTGCCAAACAACCTTGCACCCGTTTGGACGACGGACCGTTTTGCCCCAACCGGTCTTCAACCCGTTTGGAACCAAAACAGTCTTCAACCCGTTTGGAACCAAACAGTCTTCAACCCGTTTGGAACCAAACGGTCTCGAACCCATTTGGATCCAACCAAACCTCAAAAATACTATTCTATTTTAATAAACTTGTTTAAATTCAAATTTCAGAACTCTAACTTTTGTTTTCTTGACAAAAAATTTTAGAATGGCCTCCCCCGCAAAACAACCAACAGGAACAACCGACAAACCTTTTTGGACTAAGGAGGAATTAATTGCTGACCGGGCGAAGTTTCAACAAATCATTGACCACTATGAAAAAACTGGAACGGTCCCAGCAAAGGTGGACCTGATCAAAGTCATGCATGAGATAAAACACATCAACCACTGCTTAGCAGAAGAACCTTCTGAAGAGGAGGTCGAAGAAATCTCATCTGATGACCCCTCGGAATATGAGCCTTCATCGGAGGCAGAATCCCCTACCAAAAAGTCCTTGGGGAAGAGGAAGGCCCAAGCAACCACTTCAGCACCACAACCGAAGAAGAGGGCAAGGAAACAGGTTCACCCTATCACTGCAAGGGAACAAACCCTGGCAGGTTTCATTCCACCATCCTCCATTCAACCAACCACCACCATCACCGCCACCCCTGCCACCATTACCGTTCCTATTCCCCCCCCATTACCACCACAGCACCACCACCAGAAAATCTTCACATCCATACCCTCCCATACATTAAACAAACTCTAAAACCGACAAAGTACGTTTGCCCAAGCATACTTATGAAGATGGGGATCTACAATAGAATCCTCACCTTGCTAGACAATTCCAATCTTTCTCGACTTTGTTTTGTCACCGAATCCCCATACGTTGAGCCTACAACAGAATTCTTCACTTTTTTCACTAGAGAAGCAGTGGACACTTTCGATAAAGCACAGGACGGTGGTGATCGTAGAATATCCACCAGAATCTTCAACAACAAAGTGGTCATAACTGAAAATATGCTGAATGAAATCTTTATAGACAACCAAGAGCAGTTGAAGAAAGCCAAGGCTGTTGGCACAGACAACACCAAGTTCAACAAACACAACTTCTGGAAATCTTTAACGGGGCTACCAGTTTATGATGCAAAAACATGTAAAGCATCAAACATTCAATCGGGTCTAGTGCGCACACTTCACAAAATCCTTGCTGGCGCACTCTTCCCTAGGTCAGAAGGAGGAAATGTAATCCTCTCAGACCTCTTTGTTATTTGGTCCATCCTAAATGGGTTGCCAGTCAACATTGGGCGTCTTATCATTCAAAAACTATCAGCTTACGCCCTAGGAAAAGAAATATGTATGGGTGGTCTTATCACATCAATTATCAAATACCTTAAGATGGATAGACTTCTACCTAGATGCACAAAAATAAAGGGCGACATCCTTACAAACAAACAAACGTTGAAGAAATCCTTCATCATAAAAGACAAGGATGGCAAACTACACTACGTCTTCTGCCCTACAGCAAAATCCTTCAGAACGCTGCTCCCACTACCAGAACTTGCGGATTATGAAAAAGACAAGCTCCTTTTCTCAGATGATGAAATCGCAACACTCATGTCTTCGGTCAAAATCACCAAAAAGAAAGCAACAATGGGACAGACAAAGCTTAGCATAACCGCCCCGACAGCAAAAACAACAAAAATTCCTGTAAAATGACCTTCCAGAAGGCTTTTGAAGGAACAAGAGCTGTCGGGAACACCAACTTCCAAACCCCACCCCAAAACAGAACCCACCCTTCCAGGGGAACACATAACAACATCATCACTAGACTCTTTCATAATGAGTCTACATGCTGATCTTGAAACCACCACTCCACCATCCACCATCCCAACATCCACCACCCCACCATCTTCTACCACACCATCCACCATCCCAACATCCACCACCCCACCATCTTCTACCACACCATCCACCATCCCAACATCCACCACCCCACCATCTTCCACCACACCATCCACCACCCATCATCCTCCACTCTTCCACCTTTTTCCAAATCACCCTTTTTCCCTTCGGGCATCCCATTTTCCGCTACTACACCCGAATTCACTGCTTTCACCTCAACAGACTTTCCATCAACATTACCAGACTCACTTTTCTCTCCGGTTATGTCACCACCCTTCTCATCTGCCGTCGTCCCGACACCACTAGTGACCCCTTCCACAGTCACTACGCAGTTCGCGGGACCATCAACAATGTCCTTTCCGCATGACACTACCACCACCATTCCACCCCGACCCTAGCCGCCCCACCCTTCTCTCACTGGGTTCCCCTTCACTAACATCGGTGAGGAATTCAGACGACAAATTGACACCATCCGAAACCTCCTCACCGACCCTTCTAACATATTAAATTCTATTTTTTCTTGTGTGCATGGTTTAACAAAGCAGGTCACCAAGATCGACGAGCAAAACCGCGCCTTGCCAAGCATCCTCCAAGAAATCCAGCAACGACAAGTTTCAGTGGCTAAGCAAGTTGACCATGTCGACGGCCACTGCAAAACCTTGCCCGAGCTGGTCCTTGGAGTCCAAAGCCAGCACAAGGCGATGGCAAAGCTAGTCGAGAAGATCTCAATACAGACTCAACCGCTACCTGAGACCCTCCGCGAGCTCAAGCAGCAACAACAAGCTTTCAGCACGCGCTTGGACGACATCAACATCACCCTCACACATCTACACAAATGCCAAGAGGAGTCATCAACCAATGAACTTACTCAACTAAGAGCTCAAGTAACTGACCTCACAGCACGACTCCTCTCCGCTGAAGCACGTTATTCTGATTTAAAGGAAACCCACGACGCACTACTTGAAACACATGAGCACGTGCAAGTGGCATACGACGAGCTTCAATCCATCCATCGTCAGTGCAAGAAGAAAGCACATAAGAAAACAACGGATAAATTAGCAGCAAATGAAGACGATGAAGATGAAAATTCTGATTCTTCGGCTGACTCCAACAACAGTACCTCCTCAAGTGATGATTCTGATAAACCAGATAATGCTGGGGAGGGTCCCAGCCATGGAACAGAACCCAAACAGCAGATGGATCACCATGACGGTGATAAAGATCCCAAATCCCCATGCAATGATAATGTTAACATGTCATATGGGGACCCATTTCTTGACTATTCCGCTATGGGATCCATCGGGGAGGCTGCTAAAGACGCGGCTTTCGCTGAGTTCCACCAATGTATAATAGGAACCAGCGCCAGCCCCCCCGCAATAGCTGTCCCACCCCCCTTAGCGTTCGACACGCCAGCAGCTTCACCACATGAGGAGGACGAATCAGAACGAGTGCGTTTAGATACTGATGAAGAGCTTGATTCTGCCTCGGACTCAGACGACAACATATAGGGCTATGAGGAAGCTACAGAACTACCTCCCTCCCACCCTCCACAAGAGCTTCCCCCGCCACCACCCCTACCGCACAAAATGCATGACCTAGATATGGCGGCCATCTCCACATTAGATGCTTAGGATATTTTTATACTGAACACTATCGTGGACGATGCAAAAGCAGGGGATGATATTATCTACCACAATGCTAAAACAAAGCGCAAGATGACACGTGAAGACTATCGCAACATTCTGCGACCTTGGTCGATGATGCCAATGTCTATCTTCCGTGTCCTTCTCGCCAACTGTATAGAAATGTACAAAAGTCATAAGCGGCAGTAGCCTGTTTTTAATGCCTCTCCTGCCCTATCTTTGGGCCTGCTATACAAGGACATCAAAGAAAAATCAATCGAACGTCTACGTACCGGTTTAGCACGACGAGCACGTTATCTTACCGTGTCCTTCCAAGTTTCAAATCATTAGTTATTCATGGTTGTTGATACCGAGGCTCGGGACGCCACGGTTTATAACTTCTGCAGCGCTGAGCTACCCGCCGGTACAATAAACTTTATGGGTGAAGCAGCCGGTGAAGCAAGATGTATACCCTTTCGGCTGCTTAAGCTAATTTGGGCTGCACGTCCATCTCTCCGCCACAACTGGAGCCAGCCTTGGTTCAAAATAATAAACCCGCAAGTCCAAGCTGACGAGGAATCCGGGGATTGCGCTTTCTGCACCATACGTCACATCCAAGCGCCGAACCAAGAAATCCCATTCTCTTCTCTAGTTGCTGAAGATTTTCATTCTTTACGAGGACGTTATGCCATGGCGCTCATCTATGATAGACGGTTCTTCAAGGACCCGACGATGGCACCAGATGATGTCCCTCGCTACCTCTTCTCCTCTATCCAGCGACCGCAGCGGCGACCCTTCCGACAAACTCTGAAGGAGTCAGAGAAATCAAAGGAACCAGCCTCGACAACCAAGCAAAGCAAAGATGACATTGATCCTTTGTCTGCCATCAAACCATCTTTCCCAGACTTTGATCTCAGTGCTTGCAAAGGCCTCTCCGACTACGAACTACGTCTCATCATGTCAAGGCTTTCTGCCGAGAAAGATGAACTCGTGTTCATGTCTGGTGACATTCTCATAATGGCAGACACTCTTCGAGAAACTTTACAATTTAAAGGATCACTCTCTGTAAGCCTAATGGCCGCTTACCAATTTCTCCTAGGCCAAGATAACCCCACAACATATATGGCGTCTCCTTATTTGAAGGATGACCTTTTAAAGCTAAAGCACTTCGGCGCAGATGAAACACTAATCTCCTATCTACAACACACAACGCCGAAGTTCATCATGCTACCCTTCCTCTATCATGAACACTGGCTGCTCCTGGCAACAAACCTACCAGAAGGAACAATTACAATTTATAATAGTTCCGACAACCAGTACAATCCACAACAGAAGAATTATGTCGTGATGCCAAACATGCCCACGGAGGTAGTAGCGAAAGAATGTGCTGAAAAATTAATCGATTTTCTAAGTCAGCACACAAAAGCTTACGACAAAGAACATTTTCACCGCCCTTCCTTCTGCAACAAGTGTCCCCAACAAATTCGACAATCAAACGACTGCGACTTCCATGTCCTCTATTGGATCTACACCATCATCGTTCTTCAGAATCCAGTAGAGGATATGAATAACGTAGACTATCACGCCCTGCGAGGACAATTTGCAGCTAAACTCCTTCAAGCACCAGGGGCAAGCACATGATTCACTTAGCCTGCGGCCCTTGTCCTCGTACTACTCCACCTATCACTTTGACACTCTGAGGACAGAGTGCGTGATAAGTTGGGGGGTACATTAGACAAGGGCGAGGTATCATCTCTATATCCTTCTTTCTCCATCTTCTCCTATTTTTTTTATATAAATTTTCTCAGTTTCCGTTACACCTTTAGCTTCTTAAGAATGGTTCATCTCTAGAATAAAAGTCACCCTCAGCTAACTTTAGAATCAGGTTAGTCCTCAAAAGTAAAATAGAACTTAGACATACAACGGCGACTTAATAATATCTCTCCACCTTGGGTTTTCATGCTTTTGTTTCACTTCTATATCTGACTCTCCACAAGGTCAATATCAAGGCAGAAATAAGCCGAGCTCTCAAGGACAAGAGGGGTATCAGGCAACTTCCGAATTAAGAAGTCTTGGAAGCGGACCACACAATAAGTGCATGTTGAAAAACTCTAAGAACAACTTTTCTCTCTTCAAATAAAAGAGGCTTGGCCGCCCAAAATAAATTCCAAAAGTAATCCCCAAATCCCAAGCTTGTGAGTTTTTCGAATAAAAGCCAGAGTGTTGAATAAAAACATGAGAGTTGTGCCATGCATAAGGACTTATAAGAAGAGCCAATAAAGGTCTCACCCGGCCGGTACATTTAGCTGCCCTCATAAAGGCAGATGTGTCGTGCCCGGTAGTGGGACCCTAAGGTTTCTAAATATAAGAGAAGGCTGATAAAGAGCTTACCCGGCCGGTACATTAAGCTGCCCTCATGAAGGCAGATGTGTCGTGCCCGGTAGTGGGTCTCTAAAAAGCATAGACAAGCACTCTCCCACAAAAAGGGAGAGTTACACTTTAAGCCTTTAGCCTACCCTCATACCCACTCTAGTTACCGGTAGGTTCCTCAGAGAGATATAAAGCTGATTAGAGTCAACAACATGCACAAAATAAAAAGTGGTCCCAATGCAAGCTACGAGATACGGAAGGAACTTGAGACCCATGCATCTCTCAAAAACCTGAAAGAGTCAAGGCGAGCAATAAGATCCGATATGATTTGAGGAGAACTCAGGTTGAGAATTGAAACAAGAGTATGGAAACCCTAACTAAATAAAATCACCTCGCCACTGCATGCCTTAGCTCTATCTAACTTGAGGACAAGCTAGACTCTAAGTTAGGGGGGTGATAACCTCTCACTTTGTGATGCTATTTTATTAGTTTTCCCTTGTTTTCCATACTCTTTCTTAAATAAATTAGAAAGAATCATTAAATCTTTACCTTATTGCTGACACATCAATAGATTAACTTTTCTCTTCTTTATCCTTGCAGAAAAACACAAAAAAACCCCAAACAGTCCCAAGACCGTTTAAGGCCAAACGGTCCCAAGACCGTTTAAGGATAAACGGTCTCAAGACCGCATGAACTCTAAACGGTCCCGAGACCGCATAAGCTCAAACGAGTCCAGCGCCCAAACGAGTTCGACGCCCAAACGAGTTCGGCGCCCAAACGAGTTCGGCGCCCAAACGGCTCCGGCGCCCAAACGAGTTCGGCGCCCAAACGGGTCTGGCACCCAAACGAGTTCGGCGCCCAAACGGGTACGGCGCCCAAACGAGTTGGACGCCCAAACGGGTCCCGCGCCCAAACGAGTTCGGCGCCCAAACGAGTTCGGCGCCCAAACGAGTTTGGCGCCCAAACATGTTCAGCAACCAAATGGGTCCAGCGCCCAAACGAGTTCGGCGCCCAAACGAGTCCAGCGCTCAAACGGGTCCAGCGCTCAAACGGGTCCAGCGCTCAAACGAGTTCAGCGCCCAAACGGGTTCAACACCCAAACGGGTTCAGGAACCAAACGGGTTCAGCGGCCAAACGTGTTCAGCGCCCAAACGGGTTCAAGACCGTTTGGGCTCCACTTAAGTCTATAAATAAGACCCAATGGGGTCCTCTAGGAGAGAACTCTCAGACGCCCAAAGGCTACCTCTCTAGTTCCAGAGCACTCCCATCTTTCATCCATCGCCCCAAGGCTGCCAGTTTGAGATCCACGTTCCATCTTCAAGCTACCTTCTCTCTCAACAACAAAGAAGGTGGGAAGAGAAGATCTATCATCAAAGCATCCACGAAGTGCGAAGATCGTTGCTCTCTTCACCAAGGGTTCATCCTTCCCTCCTTCGTGGAGATGACGTTCTTTCTCTCTCTTCTCGCCTCCTTCTTTGTCCTTGATATGAGCGAGTAGTCTCATTCACTAGGGTGCGGGGAGTAGCCCCGCTACCCATGTTTTCATTTCATGCAATGTAATTCAACTATTTGCAATAGAGATACTCTCCTTTTCAGTTCAACATCAATCGTTAAATGAATGCTTCTTGCTTGATCATCAACTTGTATTACCTATTGTCTTTCGGTATGAATTGTCTACGTTTGTACCCTTAGATCTGAATATCGATTGAAAGTTGGTTCTGGATGTATGTAGTCACCATACGTCTGTTTCGGTATCTAGGAGTGCTTTCATGAGTGGAGTAAACTCACTCCCATCATTGCACTTTCATACTATGAAATGGAATCATTTGACGTATGAAAGTGCAACCTTGGCAAGGTCGAGGAACACACTTCATGAAGAAGTAATGCAAAGCAAGTGACCATTCATTATGGGATGGCTGGCGTTGCAATACTCCACACTTCTCGTAGTTAGTTATCCGAAAAGAAACTAAGTCTACAAGATACTAACTGATTAGAATCTCTTTGCAGGTAGTTTTATTATGTTGCATGTTTTGATCCATGTGTAGTGGTGTGAAACCCGATAACATCCTAGTGGTTTTTAATCATTGTTTACAACCCTAATTTCTACTTTCTTGCTTTGACTTTCCTCGCACTTAGTTTAAACAACCAAATCAAACTTTCGATCTAAATATCAACAGTTAAGTAATTAGGTACGACTAAAACGTTTTCCATCTTGATTAATTCTAATCAAAACCGTTGTCCCGAGGATTTGGCCCTTAAACTATACTACGATAAGACTTCCGCGTGTCCTAGCACACGTGGGTGGAGATGTTACCATAGTACAAGCAAGGCTAAACCTAGAGATTCATCATCTCTAGGATTTTTAGTGGCGTTGCAAAACTCCATCAGTAGTCAGACTTTTAAATTACCCGACTCTTAGGCCCCCGCAATGATGACGGGGTCCGAAGTAGTAATCAAGGTCGAACCACAGCGACAAGGGTGGTAGTGTTAAGAACATGAAATCTACACATTACACTCTGGCAAAAAGTAAGGTGAGGATAAAGTTCCCAAAGGGAACAACAGGAGAAGATCGATAAAATAAAAGAAAACTATCTCCAACTGGAGTTACAAGGAAAATTAAGATTTTTGGCATTTATCGATTTTTAGGGTTTTAGCGCAACAGAACCAGAGGAGATAACACTATTGCTTTGGTAAGGAACAAAGGAGGAAAACTTCGGTATAACAAGCGGCAGCAGGAACATCCAGTACCCCTTCTCTCAAAGAGGGTACATCTAACTAAGCACCAACACCCTCTCTCAAGGTTGCTGGACTTGGGTTAGAGTGGAAAGATTACTGAAGCAACTCCGATCCTGGGTACTCTCGTACTCCCTGATAGGACCAAACACTAGAGCCATAACACCTCTCTCAAGGGAGTTGTAGCAGGAAACACGATTCGATAGCTAGTCAAAACATGATCCATGCATACAAGCTAGAGTTCAGATGCTAAGCAAAGTAATCATCCAACCAAAGGGAACCAAACATAAAGCAACAGACATTTCAACTCATCTAATTCCATTAACATAATCATTATATAAAAGGGTTTGGTTAGATTGCATAAATAAAGAAAGTAAATGACTGAAAATGGAAAGATATCGCCTCCTTGATTTAGGAGATCGACAAGCAGCATCAGATCCCTAAGGCCCCTCTAGCCCGATACCGGGCGGGAGCCTTGCCTGATACGCCTGTGTCGGGAAGCGTCCCCTATCGGGCGACATGCCAGGATGGGCAGACATATCGATCAAAGTGCTCATGCCCGATACGGCCGTGTCGGGATGCCACCCTCTCGGGCGACACACCGTAACGATTGATTTGTATCAGGCTCAGTATCGTGTCGGGCTGGAGAGCACTTAGAGTATCGGGTTCCTTGTATCGGGTGGCCTTTTTGGTTGATATCGGGATACTGCGGCGACCGGGATAGATTCTAAGTGAACCATTCCCGCTCTCTCAGGTAGGGGAAGTGCTCACCTAGTATCGCCCGGTACACCTATAGGACGCGACACACTAGCTCCAGGTGCTTTCCAAAGTTAGCTTTCACGAGATTCCGACCTGTCCCATCGGAGTCCTGTAGCTGCTATTTATAAGCAGCGGTTGGAAGAAGTTGCAGTTCTCCGGGTGCCACGTGTCCTCCATCAGCTCTACTAGCGCAGCTTCAGGGATGCTCGATGTGCATGTCGCCCGACACAATGGGTGTCGGTCAGCAAGCATATCGGGTATCGGGTGGGTGCCTACCGGTGGGTGGCTTGTATCATGCGACACACTTCAGTAGTCGTGGCGAGTACATCTCCCTGTCAGGTAAGTGGCATGTCGCCCGTCAGAGCCTTCTTGCGCGGCACACCCGTGTCGTGCAACATCTGTATTGGGCTGCTGCATGGCGAGGAATGAGTGTGTCGGCCGACTGGTAGGAGGGCGATGCAGGTGGAACACGTTCATGGGCCGGGACGGGCCTTTTGCTGATTTTGGGGTGGAAAAATGAGGAAAACCCTACAAAAGATGATAAAAATGAGATAAGAGCGTAGCGTGGCCTGTTTATTCAAAAACATGATGAAAGGGAGAGGAAAACAGTTTAAAAGGGAAGATTTGACAACGAAATATGGGCCATAAACATCACAAAATTTGGTGTTATCAAACACACCATGGCCGATACAGCTCCCTGCCTGACACAACAACACTCCTTGGCCGATACACCAAGGCACCAAGCTCTCCCTTGCCCGACGCACTCAAGCAAGGAGGAAGGGCTTCAAGCCCAACAACAAGCCCAAGCTTAAACAAGCTCAAACGAGGCCCAAAACAACTCAAGCATGACACCCAACCCATCCTCTCAACCGTAGAGGATGCAAGGAGAGAAAAAGATATCTCTCAAGGTGAGAAACTTGCACACCAACCCTAGAACTTGGGTAATTTGCAAGTTGCACCTCAACCTCTCAACAAAGCACAAATAAACCCTAATCACAACTTCAGGTGATTAGCAAGCATCTCAACACAAGGTTTAGGTAAAGCAAATAGGGTAAGCCCAAAACGAAGGTCAGGGTCCTTACAGCAGATGTGACATGGAAGAAGGTAATGCCTAGTACAGTTGTCATTTACTATCATAACTATCAAGACTTGAGAAGGAAGGAGGCGTGTGGGTCTTTCTCTCCATCAAAACCTAATTACTAATAAATAATAAGTACTAACTTATTCACTTCCTTCCAATTTTTTAATTCCTAATTAGAAAACCTAGTTGCACTGAGATTTTGACCATGAGTGTAATGTCTATTTAACTAATTTATAAAATACACATTCTCCACATTACATATTTAACCTCTCTACTAAATTTTCTATCATTAATCACTAAATGTTCTCTATATAAATATGACCAATAATTTTGAATGATTTAAAGCCACTGGTTAACTAATGAGTGTATTGTTGGGCTACAAGGTCAAATCAAAATATTTGAGCACAATAATTTCAAATTATATAAAATGATGACAAAATGATTGAAGGATAGAAATAAAATAACAACTTGGTAATATTTATCAATTGAGGAGGATGGACTTGTTTGGACACTCAAAATTCAAAAGGAGACTAATTCTTATCAAAGGACAAGAAAATTAATCAAAATAACCAAACAAGTCTTGGAATGAAGGAAGAAGTTTAATTTAGGAAAAATGATGAATATATATCAAAATAGATCTAGAACCTAAAATTGAGTATGTTACAATAAACAGGATAACCTTGTCAATTTGATACCATGAAAGTTACTTGGATAATTAAAATAATCCTTAAAATTTATCTTCACATATCTAAGTTGAATACCTTAGTAAGGTAAATTACTAAGTAAAAAGATCACAACGAGTGGAAGGTGAAATCACCTTAAAAATGAATACTATACTATTAAGATATCACTAGGTTTTGGTGTAGCTCCCTAGATCAAAATCTTATATGAGAAGACTAGAGAAGACTTGATGCATTGATTAACTTTTAAATCAATGGGAAAATGAAAATATGGCCCAAGGTGATTCTACCCAAGGGTGGATGGATAAAAGGGAAATATATCCATGAGAAAGGGTAAGAAAATCATATTATGGTTGTGTAAAGAGATAGGCACCCTACGCCACTTTTATTTTGATTAGTCATATTATTTAGTTAGATTTTAGTCATTAGGTTCCACATTACTAGTAATAGTGGGACTAGGTTTACAATAGCCATAAACAAACCTCTCATTTTCACATTACTATACAAGAATGCAATGTCAAAGTGGGAGAGAGTTAAATTGCATTAAAAAGATGCCAAAAAATATATGAAAATATAGAGAATTAATGAGGTCGCAACATTTTATATTTATTGCAATGTAATCGGTCAGAATTTATTACACCAGTTAAAATCAAAATGGTGCCAATAGAAAAATAACTTTCTTTTCAGGAATAGTATAAATATAAATGTTGAAATGATGAATGAGTAACTTTTTGCAAGGTCCAAATCAAGGCCAATGTGTTGAGCTAATAAACCAAACACATCCATAGATTACATCATGACACACCACACTTCGTATTTTATTGCTTTTTCTTAACCTATTCCCACCACTCGCTAGCGTAGCATGGGGTCATGTGCTTCCAATCTTACAACAAACCAACACTTGTTGTTGTGAGCAATAGAAGTCATATAATATCACATAGGAAATAATTTCAGTACGGCTGAGCTCATTTCTCCCATGTGCTACCTATAGTACATAATGAACTCTAATATTCTTCTCCCCCTTTGTCATTGCAAAAAGGTAGGGGGTAAAAGAGCTATAAAGCATGGGTCTTTGCCACAAGCACATACTACACAAGCAACCACACATAGAATGCACCAAATAGAGAAAAAATAGAGAGAAACAAGCAATCTAGAGTCATAATAATAATATGGATTAACATACCAAGTGTGACGACCCGATTACAAATCAAGCCATCACCAGTAATAATCGTAGAATAACCATAATCAGCAGAATCTAATAGAACTCACTAAGAATTAAAACCATTTTGCACATAGATCTTGTTTCAGGAAATTCTCACAAAAGAGCCAAAACTATATATACATGTGGTTTATATCGTACATACATTATACCATCTCATCTCAAGGACAATAAGTGCCAGTTTCTTTACTTTAACATGTACAATAGCAACATAAAAATCTTGAGGTAAACAACCAAAATCTCAAGTCATTCGTAAAAACCACTAAGAACTATCTCCCAAGGACCTGAGAGTATAGAGACAATACATAGGACTTCTATCTATAAGACATGATAGACAATACATCAACCTGAGCTATCACTCTGTCCCGATTGTTGTTCTCCTTCTATAGAAAGGTCTCTACCTCCTTGTACACATCCACCTAAAAATTGTGGATCCCACAAGGTGAGACAATTGTCCCAGCGAGAGATATAACTCTTCACCAACTATATTATTATCAAGATTAAGCAGTATAAAAACTAAGTAGAGGTTCTTTTATAAATGAGCAGGATTAATCACTATTATAAGCAGAACAGAGTAGTCATTCTTCTTAAAATAATGCATCTATTTATGGTAGAGCAACAAATCATCTATTCACTATTCAAGGGAATATGAAGAAATATGAATAACATCTATTCAACTAAGATGTATAAAAGGAGTGTACATCAACCAATGTCTTTCTATATTTGATCCTTAAGCAAATACACTATACGACTGATTACATATTAGAGTCACACTTATGTCCTGAGGAGATGAAATATACCTTTCATACTCCAACCGACCACTAGTAAGTAGAAATCGGTACCATACAAGGTCAATGGCAGAGCCGACTGTCAAGACCTCACCTGTTCGGTCAGTATGCGACCACTTAAGATTCAACAGGACATCTTGTGTCAGTTGTTGGCAGGACATCTTATGTCAGCTGCAATTAGCATGCCGGGGTATAGCGGCATCTTCGCTATAGAGTTACTTCCGTAGCATGTACTCTCTTTGGGAGAAGTCCACATAGCTTTCCTGGATTATAATGTAAGGATAAGGAAGATCAACATCAATTCCTTTCTTGGTCGGGAGATTTTATATTTCATTCCCAACATCACTTAGGAATGAAGAAGGATTTACACATCAATTTCTTATTTGGTCGGGAGATTTACTTCATCTCGGGATAAATAAGGAAGGTGTGACACCGATTCTTCATTGGGATGTTTGGATATACTTCGTCCTTTACCCCCGCATATTCAAAAATATGCGCTTCCGAATTAAACTCGTTTCACCATCAGCAATTTCTGACACTGAATGGATATATGGTCAGGGCACTACATGATAAGATTTAACTTGATTAATTAGATACCTTACAGTATTCTTTTAGCATCAACCAAGTTTCAATCATGAATTACAACAGATGCTATTAAAGAAAGGATAGACATTTTAAGATCTTTGGAACATTCTTAAAAGTATATCACTTGGGATCTCAATCCCTTATCACATAACTGGGAATTCTCATCCCTTCATATCATCATCATCATGATTACTGGATCTGGGTATTCAAACCCTTAGATCCCCACATAGTATTGTTACCTCTATAACAGGTAACTATTTCCTCTAGGTTCTCTGACCAAGGTATTCATCTTATTTGTTGTACACATATTTCACATATCTCACATAGTTCATTAAATATCTTGTCACCTTTTACTAGGCAACAACTTATCCTTTAAGATATCAGACTGCATAATCATTATACAAATATTCCACACAGCTTACAAGAATTATTTAAGTATATTGATATAGCACATCATAGCTCATATCTTGCTATGCTCATCATTTCAGGATTCAGGTATAGTGTGCACTTTATGATGAAAGATTCTTATTAACATATAACATCATTATTCAATTTAAGAGAAATGTTGTTACAACCCCAATTTTATTTTGGGTTCTTTTGGTAAGAAATGTAATTTCTCCTATTAAAGACATTTGAAAAAATAATGATATAATTTGTTTTGAATAAATGGATTTCGTTTACAATAGCCTTGTTGGTTGTTTTTTGGGCTTTATTGGCTATTGGGCCCAATAACAAGGAAAAGACAAAGGAAACTCCATTATTAAATGAGTAAATAAGAAAATGGAGAAAAGAAAGATGTAGAAACCTCGAGAAGGAAAACGAATGTTATCTAAAGGTGTATTTTGTGCCTCTTGAGTTCCTTGGGTTCTAAGGAGTCCAAAGTTGCAAAGATAATGCAACAAGAAAAGAAAAGGGCAATTAAATACTTCTTTATTAAGAAAGAAATTGAAAACAATGATAAAATGTGGAAAATAAGTGGAAAGAGGTATAATTGAGTTATCCTTGGTGGATTTTCATATCCACGAGGTTTCTAATATTAGAAGGAATTCCAATAAGGAAAATAAAAAGATAGATAAAGAGAAATCCTCAAAAAGAGATATTTTAATCAAGAAATAAAAAGGATAATGAGAAATAAAGGATATAGATGCATCTAGAAGGATAAGGAGTATCCACTAAAAAGGATTTAGAGATATTAGAGTTTCTTGGGGTCTAAGGAGCCCCAATGGAGAAAAAGAAAGAGAAAATACCATTAATACAAAATAAGAGGATGATGTGATGTATAATTAATGTATTTTGTGGCATTGTTAAAAAGGAGGTATTTTCTACTAAAAGAAAATATAATTTCGTGCCAATGGTCTAAAAGCCAAGCACAAGGAGATTAAAAGAGGTAATTTTTGGATTTCCCTTTAGGAAAATAAATTCCTTAATAACCAATGAATACTAATAAATAAGGAATAGAGTAAAGGAGAGAAGTTACACCTAAAAAAGGAAAGTAGGATAAAGGAGACTTGTTTTCCTCGTGGTTAAGCACGATGGGACATTTCTATCCTCCCCTATATAAGGGTTGGATCCTTGGACTCTAGCCCAAAGAGATTTTAGGCATCCCCCTCTCTTCTCCATATTGAATTCACTAAACACCCTAGGATAGAGGAGCAACACAACCCTTGGAGCGAGGAGGAGCTAGGGATGGGAGTATGAAGGATGCACGACACACCCACACCGACTGGAAGGGAGTTCGACTGCCATCTACTCGCTCTGACCCTTACGTAATGTTTACAGAAGGTCAACAAGATTAGCCACATGTCCAGTGCTCACCAAGCTTTGAACAGGCCATCTTGGCCGCAAAGAAAGGGCGCCCCTTGGGCACAGGAGCTCGGTGGAGGCAATGGCACCACCCCAGGTGGCCGTCGTGGTCCGGGAAGGGGGCGGCAGGGCCATACTTGATCCTTGCTGTAGCGGCAGCGTTAGGGTGTGCAAGGAGGAAGAGGATTGGGGCCGTTTGGATGCTTTTACCCCTCTGTGGGCTGAAGGGACAATGACTTACACGAGGGTAAAAATGACATTTGGTTATGTTTCCAAACCAACGAGCCGCTTTGCATGGATGAGGTGACGTGACACTCATCGATTGGTCAAGTAAGTGAAATAATGCAAAAATTGTATCTTTTTATTCATAGCTCGGATGACTACGTATAAAATATGAAAGTTGCTCAGAAAAATGAGAGGAATCCATTAAAAATAGTTTTAGAAGACAATTCCTCTTGAAATTCGAAAAGTAGTGGAATTTATCAACTTTAATGTATTAATGATTAAGAAACCCTAAATTGAGATGATTAATGTACTTAAGAAGGGTTTTATGGATGATTAGAGTTGATATTATCCTGTTAATTATAAAAAGGTACATTTAGAACAAAAAGGATGAACTTTGCACGTAATTGGTTAAATTTAGAATTCCATGTGCATAAACAAGCTTTAATGGGCCTTGAAACCCTAATGTTAGTAATTGTAACTCTTAATGGATTTAATTATTCAAATTCATGAATAAACCTGAGATATGATGGTTCAAAGATATTTTGAGTATAAAAGTTCCTAATTGTGGATAAATACCCTTAATATAGTAATTAGGGTTTTCTAATGGATAAAGGTGGGACTAATGATAAATAGAGTTCATATGTGAATTAGATCATAATGAACTATGAGTTGTTAATTTGGAAGGAACCAAAGATGATAATTAGACCTAATGATCTTGTCATGAATTAAAATGGCAAAAATGGTAGTTTTAATGTAAAAGAGGCATGATAGACTTAATGGACATTTAATTGTGTCCTTAATCCAAAATTAAGGTAATATGTTGTTAAAGGGTAACCTTAATATCTTTCGTGAAGAATAGATGAGATAATTAGGTTTGTGAGTAATTGTATAAAATTAGGGTTTAAAAGAGTAAAAATGAAGAGGAACCCTAATTACAATGGAAACCCTAACAATGGACTAGAAACCCTAGGAAGCGAGCTAGGTTTAATAGATCTTGATGGCATGATCAATAATAGAAAATTGTATGCATATTTCAGGATCTCTTTGAGTGCTTGCTTGCCTATTGGATTTATTGCATTGATTGGATTAATTCTGTCTCAAATCAACCTAACATGTATGAAAGTTTCCCGGATGATTCATTGCATTGAATGCAACCTATCAGTTTGGATGTTCATACTTGCAAATCATAAAGTCACTATGATTATCACAATAATAGTATAAGTGTGTATTCTCGCACCTACATGCCACCCTGATGGATGATGCCAAAAGGGTCAAGCCCAGGAGGGAAGACCCATGGGCACCATGAGTGGTGACCCTAGACACTGAGCTCGGGATTGAGAAGGTGGTCTTTATTGAATGACTAATGGGCACATGAGGGGTGACCCCAGGCACCAAGCTTGGGAATGAGAAGGTGGCCTTAAGTCATATTGGCAAAAGAGAAACCCTAAGGAGGGTATGCTAGGGTTAGGGCAAAAGTAGTGGAGAATGTCACATTCAAAGTGTAAATTGGTTTGTTAATTAACTTGATTGTGATATTTAGATTGTTAGCCATATCTGTGAAATTTTGGTTGTTCCCACATACCGACATATTTTGATATGCTGACTGACATTTTGTTTGTCGGCATTTTAGGTGTAAGATTGAAAAGGACAAATAGTAAAGTGGCATATGTGGAATTAAATAAGAATTAAAGTACAAAGGAGGATTAGTTAGAATAGACTCCAGATGTGGATAGAAGTAGATATCCAAGTTTTTGAAAAAGGTATGCAATGTTTTATTTTATACTAGATTTCAGTTTAGTTCAGTAGAATTTCATAATTATTACTGATTAATTATTGAACCTTTGATCCTGTTAATTGGGATAATGACTCTGACCTTCGGGTCTCCCTTAATTGGGGGTTACCAAGAGGCGGGGTCATTACAAATGCATCCTTCCCATGATTAGGGATAGGATTATCTACATCATCACTCTGTGATATAAGAAAGTACATCCTTCCCATTATTAGGGTTAGGATTATCTCAATCTAACCGATTACAATTGTAAAATCATATCATCACCCTACCTTAGGGTTAGAATTTTCCCTTTATTAACAATTAAGGATTTAAGATCGTAATGTCTAGAATCAAACCCTAATTCATACTCCACTCATCATAGGAGTATCAATACATACTTATTAACATGTTTATCACCCATGTTAAAGTCTCTCTCCCTTATCCTTATTAAGATATTGATTACATCTTACTTAGTTCACCTCTTAAGGTCTTTTAACTTATCATAATCAAATTGAGTTAAACTCGTTGTGTCTCAATATTAATCACACAACATACATCCCTTAGACAAGTGTAACAGATTGGAGCATGCCTACCATATCGGGTATCATGGTTCATAATGTTATCCTATTTGTGCTCAAAGATGCACATAACATCATATTATAATTCCATATAAATCCTTTGATAAAATCACAACATTAAGTTGGGTTTAGGGTTTATCCCCTAACTCCATATCGTGTAGCCGTGTCGGGTTGGTTATCACTTTAACTTTTATCATCTCAAGTCATCCTTATATCAGGTATAGGTTGAACTCTTGACCTTATATCATCATAGAGACACATTGGATTCTCATATCGTGTACATGAGTACACCATATCGGGCATATCATTATGGATTTACCATGTATCATTTAAGTAACATATAGATAATATTGTATTAATGTCTTACCTTGGATTGTCATATCAGTTTTCCACTTTAAACTAACATATCCGTTTCTTCTTGGGTTTACCATATTAGTTCCCATCTTGGGTTTAACATATCGATTTCCATCTTGGGTTTACCATATCCTATCCCCACATTGGATTGCCATATCGTGATCCCATATTGGGTATCATATCGTGACCCCATATTGAGTATCATATCGGTTTTCCATCATATCGGTTTTCTACATTTAGATGAAACCTTGAACTCAAAGTTTAGTTATCTTCTTTGACAAGATGGATACTAAATATTCTTCAACTCATGTCAAGGTCGTAGTGTATATCAAACTTCAAAGGAAAATGATTTTCAAAGCATATCGGATTTCTCATGTCATCATCTAGGGTTTTGCCCATATTGTATAAAGGTATTGATTTAACCTTGTATCGTGTATAAGGTACTAGTAGGTAACTCCTATATCATTCACAAGACATGTCTCTCATCCAGAATAAAATATTACTCACCACTATATCGGGTTACTTTTCATCTTGGATTTCATATCGGATTTCTCATCACCATCTAGGGTTTTTAACTCATATCGGGTTAGGATATATACCTAATATGATATCATGCATAAGGTGAGTATATGACCCTATATCGTGCTCAAGTGGTTGTATAAGTACTTACTCATATCACCCATGAAATATACACTTCTTACTATGTCATACTTGTAATGGATTTACATCAACATATTGGGTTGCTTATCCTCTAAAGTTTACTTATATCGGGTTAGAGTACATGCTTGGTTCCCCATCGTGCATAGGGTGCATGACTTGATCTCATATCGTGCATGTAGTGTTTTCTTAAAAACATATCATGCATGGGGTATGCACTTCATCATCATATCGGGCAAGAGGTATTCACTCATTATCATATCAAATTAATGGTGTGTTCAATCCATCATATCGGGTTTTGAGGTACTTCAACCCATATCGGGTTGTATCATGATGATGTCATCATCATAAACTTCTAGATTCTTATTCTTACTATTCTAACTCATGGACAACAGTATAAAATACTTTTGAAACTTAAAGGAACATCAATTAATCCAAGGAATTCAAAATTGAAATTAGATCATCAAGTTCAACAATATTGAAGGTAAATAATAACATAGTTGGGTTCAAGTTATATAACCCACCTTATGAACAACTTCCAAGCTTCAAGCTTCAACTCCCCATGTTCCAACGTTGAAGATGAACCTATCAAAAATCCAAGACTTGAGCTCCTTATCTTTTTCACGATATCTCCAATCCCAATAGGCGATATCACCTTCTATGACCTATTTGGCCGATATCTCTTATCCTTGGCCGATATCAAGCTCTTATGACTCAAATCTCCTCACTATGCATGAAACAAGAAGATATGCATGATACAAGAGGATATGCATGATATAAGAGGGAAGGTTACTAATAAGATTCAAAAATCTTACTAACAAGTGAAGGGAAAGGTATTTATACTAAAGGTTTATGGAAAAGAGTGTAAGAGGTGTCATTAACTTAGGCTACTAAGTGCCACCTAGCCATGCATAGTCGAAACATATATTTGCATGCATCCCATTATTTATCTTGCCATGAAAAAATAAAAACTCATGGATAATGTAGAGGATAAGTGTCGGCTCTTGAGTTAGCTTCTAAGGCAAGTCCTCTTCCACTCACTATATTATAATATTCAACTCAATCTTTTCCCAAGATAAGTTGCAAACCGAGTCATATCTCTTCTTTGAAGTGCCTTGCCCGACATGGGAAAAGATAAAGATCCATAAACCGATAGGAGACTTCCACTCTAAGTCTCCTACTCTATATGCTCATATGTATAACCTTCAACTTATATATTTTCTTAGTCTTTTCATTATTAAGAGTACTATCCCTGAAAAGTGGTTCAATTATGGCACCCCTTTATTTATCTCTCCTCTAAATGATACCTAGCGGGAGTAGGGACACACTAGAGGTAGTAATTTTGCATATCAACCCTATATTTGGGTAAATTACAATTTGTATAAAAATTGGTACAAAAGACACTATCATTGTTCAAATTAGTTTAATACTTGAAATTTAGGCTTTCCACAAGCCACCACTTAGCATCATTCTCTCTATTATGATATTAAAGCACTTAAGACACATTCAACATGTAACATTTTGCAATGTAGCCCCTCATCTTGGGCAAATTGCACTTTTCACTTAGATTGTCATATAATGCACACATAGTTTGCAAATAAACTCAAACTTGGAAATAAACTTCTCAAAGAGTCTTAATTACTTTTCAATGGATTAGAAAAAGTTTATAATTATCTTTTTTAAGTAAAACTTCTAGGGTTAAGCCATAACCCAGGTCAGGGGTGTTACAATTATAAACCCCCTAACAAGGATTTAGTCCCTGAAATCCCAGATGAAGGAAAATAATCATTATCCATAGATTATATCATCAAGTTTCCCCATAACATCTCATTTTCATAGCACTTGGACCAGTACAAAGTTCTTCCTCTTAGAGTTATCATAGAATCTGCCATATAGGATACATACTCAACTGTCCTCTCCATTAAGGATTATAGTATCCGTTCTATGTTAGATAACACTTTCTAAGTTAGAGAAGTACTATTCATACTTTGAATGATTCAAGTATCAATCCTCGTTGATTTATCACTTTCTCTACTTACATCTTCTTATATAATAAGATTCTTAATCCTTAAGAGTCTTCCATATTCCTTACTTAGTCTAGCATTCCTCTTCTAAGGAAGGATTTAAAGTTTTATTCTATCATTCATTCGGGAGTACAAGTCTTATCATACTTTTGTTGTGCTATTCTAATATACTAATACAATACTAACTTCCTTATTACTTATTTTAGTTGTTTTATTATTTTGTCATAACAAGAGGCTACTTATATAAAAGAACTTATCTCAAAGGTATTTCTAGATGTCATGTATGAACTGCCTCAATAGATCTAGATAGGGATATTATAGAGAATTATATATTATTTTAGCATGATAAGCTTTTTCCCAAAATGTTCCTACACTTATTCCTTCAATTGATATTGCCTTAATGATGTTATGTTTATACAGAGCATAAACCCCTAACATATGATACCCATACTACAATTATCTCAAAGGTGGCCCTTCTAAGTAACCAAATATGATTCATCTTGTCAGGAGTCATGTTCTTATTTTCTCATACCATTGAAAGTTCTGGGACACTAGGATTCCTTACCTTAGTATCCATTATATGTACCAAAATCACATCACATCTTCATCATATCCCTTTACCTATTATTATATTTACAAAAAACATATAAATGGATCTTTCTTTCATTTTGGAACATTACTTATCATATATAACTTTATCTTGGAACCAGAATCCAGGACGAACTAATACTCTCCTAAGTATCCATCAAAAGAACACTTCTAACTCATGCACATCAAGTGTCATAAAACTTACTTAATTATCATGTTCCTATAAGGAAAGAAAATATGGAAACACATTCCTCTTATTACCCCATTATCACCCAGGGTTGTTTATCAAAGAGAAGAGATTATCATCCCTTCTAATTATAACATAAGCTTTCATCTGTTCAAGAGTCATTTACTCTTGTTTCATCCTAGGTTCCTTGCCATCAACATAGGAATTTTAAGGATGATTACATATCATTACTCCTTCCCTTATTATTGCCTAACATGTTCATGAATATTTTCTAATTTTATCACATTTCTCATTTTCACATATAAAAAGAGATCTTTACTATTCACTTAGTCTTTATCAAACATGGATCATATCCCTTGTTCCTTTTCTCTTATCATGAGGATTATACTTTTTACTTCATCATACACGCAAATTGATCTGAGATCATTTCAGATTCTATTTTATTACATTTAGGATGTGATAAAAATATCCATGCCATATTCCCAATTTTGTTATGATCACTAGATTGTCTCAAAATGACTACTTGATCAGAGTAATAAAAAAGATAACAATCTAAGAGTTCCATACTTACCTTGTCTTCAATAATTGAATACCTAGCTAGGGTATACAAGTACCGCGATTAGGTAGTATGCACCTTGTTTTAATATCATATACCTTAGTTTCCATAACATCAAAATATAGGACTTAGCATCCCTGGATTTTCTCCATATATCATTTTCACACTTCATCCTCTTTCACACAGATAAAAAAAATTATAAGGCATTTTAAAGATTACTAAGCATAATGTAAGTTCTCATCATATTTAATAGATAAAATCATAAAATGACATATCAGAATGACACAATTTCATTTGATCTGTCTCAATTTGTGGATTGATTATTGTCTCAGGCTGATTCATTGCATTGAATCTTGTCGTTGCTTTATTCCAACGTCGTTCTCTATCATTTAATGCAGATAGATCTGTTCGGGATGCCTGTCCACGTCCTCGCATGCCACTGCTAAGCCATTTTCCTTTAAGAGTCTTGTTGACTCTGCCTCAGTGGCTGGGTCATTCCCTTCCTTCTTCTCGGATAAGAGGGTCTAACATGCCCAATCTGTCCACAACTAAAGCATGTCCTATACGCATCCCCTGGACTTTTCGGCCTTGTTACTAATGTAGGGGTTACCTCAGAAGTCCTAACTAGTGCAACATTAGGTACTTTTCCCCTTCTTGGTAGCCATTGTCCTGGTGCATTGGACGTTTGTTGCATTGGTGGTACCAAAAATTTCCCCTTTTTAGAACTACTCTGCATCTGTCTTGAATTTGGGTAGATCTTCTCTTAGTTCCTTCCTCATTGTCCTTATCTGGAAAGTCCTTTATAAAATGTCCTGGTTGCCTACACCTGTAGAAAACTTTGTTTCCGTGTCGTGACCTAATTCCTTTGACATTTTCCACTGTTTTGTTACAACTATGTGGATCAGAAATCCTGCTAGAGCCCAAAATTTTGTCATTAGGGACTGGTAATCTAGGTTGTATTGCTTGTATCTGATCCTCGATATGTCTTAATGCTATCATAACCAGTCCGGTGAAGGTATTAGAGGTAGGGTTCTCTATCATAGTTGGATCATCCTGAGGATTCTTAAGCAGTCGTTCTTCTCTCTCCTGATTCCTTGCACCTTCTCCTGGTACAACAGACATCTTCAAGCTTTAGTCTATCTTCTGTATAAGTAGAAGTCACTATAAGACATACTAAGGACACTAGAATCGACTCAACACCTTAGTCCTATGTCTCTGTAGACTCAGTGAAATTTAGGCTCTGATACCAAAACTTTGTGACGACCCGATTACAAATCAAGCCATCACCAGTAATAATCACAGAATAACCATAATCATCAAAATCTATCAGAAATCATTAAGAATTAAAACCATTTTGTGCATAGATCATGTTTCAAGAAATTCTTACAAAAAGAACCAAAATTGTATATACATGTGGTTTATATCATACATACATTGTATCGTCTCATCTCGAGGACAATAAGTGACAGTTGTTTTACTTTAACATGTACAATAGAAACATAAAAATCTCAAGGTAAACAACCAAAATCTCAAGTCGTTTGTAAAAACCACTAAGAACTACCTCCCAAGAACCTGAGAGTACAAAGACGACACATAGGACTTCTATCTATAAGCCACGACATACAGTACATCAACCTGAGCTATCACTCTATCATAGCTATTGTTCTCCTTCTGTAGAAAGGTCTCTACCTCCTTGTACACGTCCACCTAAAAATTGTTGACCCCACAGGGTGAGACAATTGTCCCAGCGAGAGATATAACTCTTCACGGACTATATTATTATCAAGATTAAGCAGTATAAAAACTGAGCAGAGGTTCTTTTATAAATGAACATGATTAATCACTATTATAAGCAGAACAAAGTAGTCATTCTTCTTAAAATAATGCATCTATTTATGGTAGAGCAATAAATCATCTATTCACTATTCAAGGGAATATGAAGAAATATGAATAACATCTATTCAACTAAGATGTATAAAAGGAGTGTACATCAACCGATGTCTTTCTATATTTGATCCTTAAGCAAATATACTATATGAGTGATTACATATTACAGTCACACTTATGCCCTGAGGAGATGAAATATACCTTTCATACTCCAACTTCCCACTAGTAAGTTGAAATCGGTACCATACACGGTCAATGGAAGAGCTGGCTGTCAAGACCTCACCTATCTCGGTCAGTATGAGACCACTTAGGGTTCATCCAGACATCTTGTGTCAGCTGCTGGAAGGACATCTTGTGTCAGCTACAATTAGCATGCCGGGGTATAATGACATCTTCGCTATAGAGTTACTGCCATAGCATGTACTCTCTTCGGGAGAAGTCCACATAGATTTCCCAGATTATAATGTAAGGATAAGGAAGATCAGCATCAATTCCTTTCCTGGTCGGGAGATTTTATATTTCATTCCCGACATCACTTAGGAATGAAGAAGGATTTACACATCGATTTCTTATTTGGTCGGGAGATTTACTTCATCCCGGGATAAATAAGGAAGGTGTGACACCGATTCTTCATTGGGACATTTGGATATACTTCGTCCTTTACCCCTGCATATTCAAAAATATGTACTTCCGAGTTAAAATCGTTTCACCATTAGCAATTTCTGACACTAAATGGATCTATGGTCATGTCACTATATGATAAGATTTAACTTGATTAATTAGATACCTTACAATATTCTTTTAGCATCAACCAAGTTTCAATCATGAATTACAACAGATGCTATTAAAGAAAGGATAGAAATTTTAAGATCTTTGGAACATTCTTGAAAGTATATCACTTGGGATCTCAGTCCCTTATCACATCACTGGGAATTCTCATCTCTTCATATCATCATCATCATGATTACTGGATCTGGGTATTCAAAACCTTAGATCCTCACAGAGCATTGTTACCTCTGTAACATGTAATTATTTCCTCTAGGTTCTCTAACCAAGGTATTCATCTTACTTGTTGTGCAATTATTTCACATAGCTCACATAGTTCATTAAACATCTTGTCACCTCTTACTAGGCAACAACTTATCCTTTAAGATATCAGACTATATAACCATTATACAAATATTCCACATAGCTTACAAGACTTATTTAAGTCTATTGATATAGCACATCATAGCTCATATCTTGATATGCTCATCATTTCAGGATTCAAGTATAGTGTGAACTTTATGATGAAAGATTCTTATTAACATATAACATCATTATTCAATTTAAGAGAAATGCATTCTTCTCTTGATTAGGGTTAGGATTATCTACATCAACACTCTATGATATAAGAAAGTACATCCTTCCCATTATTAGGGTTAGGATTATTTCAATCTAACCGATTACAATTGTAAAAGCATACCATCACCCTACCTTAGGTTTAGATTTTCCCTTTATTAAAAATTAAGGATTTAAGATCATAATGTCTAGAATCAAACCCTAATTCATACTCCACTCATCATAGGAGTTTCAATACATACTTATTAACATGTTTATCACCCATGTTAAAGTCTCTCTCCCTTATCATTATTAGGATATTGATTACATCTTACTTAGTTCACCTCTTAAGGTCTTTTAACTTATCATAATCAAATTGAGTTAAACTCGTTGTGTCTCAATATTAATCACACAACATATATCACTTAGACAAGTGTAACAGATTGGAGCATGCCTACCATATCATGTATCATGGTTCATAATGTTATCCTATTTGTGCTTGAAGATGCACATAACATCATATTATAATTCCATATAAATCCTTTGATAAAATCACAAAATTAAGTCAGGTTTAGGGTTTATCCCCTAACTTCATATCATGTAGCCATGTCAGGTTGGTTATCACTTTAACTTTTATCATCTCAAGTCATCCTTATATCGGGTATAGGTTGAACTCTTGATCTTATATCAGCATAGAGACATATTGGATTCTCATATCGTGTACAAGAGTACACCATATCGGGCATAGCATTATGGCTTTACCATGTATCATTTAAGTAACATATAGATAATATTGTATTAATTTCTTACCTTGAATTGTCATATCCGTTTCCACTTTAAACTACCGTATCATTTTCTTCTTGGGTTTAACATATCAGTTTCCATCTTGGGTTTACCATATCGGTTTCCATCTTGTGTTTACCATATTGTGTCCTGACATTGGATTGTCATATCGTGATCCCATATTGGGTATCATATCGTGACCCCATATTGGGTATCATATCGATTTTCCATCATATCAGTTTTCTACATTTAGATGAAACCTTGAACTCAAATCCTTCTAAAAGTTTAGCTCTCTTCTTTTACAAGATGGATACTAAATGCTCTTCAACTCATCTCAAGGTAGTAGGGTATATCAAACTTCAAAGGAAAATGATTTTCAAAGCATATCAAATTTCTCATGTCATCATCTAGGGTTTTCCCCATATTGTATAAAGGTATTGCTTTAACCTTGTGTCGATGGTATCGAGATGGGCACTATTAGAAGACTGCAACAATCTCTCTGCGTCGATACTATCGACGGCCTCGTCGATGGTATCGACACACAATCAGGTTGATCGTGAAAATGAGGTCGATAGTATCAACATCGGCGTCAATACTCACGAGATCTCTGGAGATTTTCAGACAAAAATTGTCCCAGTGAAGTCGATACCATCGACAGCCTCGTCGATGGTATCGGCTTAGTTACAGGCAGAAAGCGGCAGCCGGGCCACACGAGGGTGTGTGCCCTAAGCAGAGTCGATACTATCGACTTGCGTCGATGGTATCGATGCGACATGTCACCGATCTGCGAGAGGAAATCAACGACGATCACTACACCAAGAGAGTCGATCCGTGGGATGGGTCGATACCATCGACACCCGTCGATGGTATCGACGCATCATCGATCTGGGCCCCCAAATCAGGCTATCGACAACCGTCGATACTAGCAGAAGACCAGATTGTGCTACAGGTGTCGATACCATGGACCTGCGTCGATGGTATCGACGAGCACACAGCAGCGCCAGCCACAGTTATAAAAGGGATGGATTATCGTTATATGACGTCACACCTTCAGAGCTTTCCTCCTCCACTTGTACCATGCATCTTTTTGAGTGACCAGAGCCCAGCTATGAGCATCCAAGGAGCGAGTTCTTCCCCGAGCCTTCACCGAGTGGAGATTGTCTTCTCCGATCTTCCCCGAGCTCCGACTTCTATTCCTTCTTTCTCGGCGACGAAGGCTACATCTATTCCTCGTCCGAGGAAAGTCCATCCTTCTGCGGAGGTCCGGAAGGTCTATGAGGAACTGATGAAGCGCAAGATCGAGCTGACCCACTATGTCGACCGGGATATGGTTCACTACCTCGGGTTCGAGGCTAATCTTCAATATGTTCCCCAAGGTCAAGTGCACCAAACCAACAAGATGCCAGATGAAGTGGGTTTTCTAGTTTAATTCCAAGGACAGAATACCTTTTAAGGTGTGTAGGATGTGATGGAGTGGACTTTTAGAACCTTAAATGTCCAATGACACAAGTGAAGTCACACATGTTGAGTTGTTTTGAGAATCCCAAATGTTTTAATAGTTTGAAGTGTCGTTGAGGTTTATACAATGTTTTGGATCCATAATTTTATGCCTTCTTGAGGAATTTAATTGAATGATCATATAGTTGCTTTTTGTCACCAAATTTGTGTACAATGTAGCTCGAGAGGTGGTAAGGTTGAGATTAAACTTTGGTGTCAATTGGAGTATCCTAGAGAGAAATATTTAGGTATGGAATTTGTGAAATAATGTGCATATTTGAGGTTAATAGGCTTAAGTTTAATAGATTGAGTCTGAGCTAGGCTGTGTCGCGCGCCCCTTTGGATAAGGGCAGATTTTGCAGACAAATCGCGACCACCCTTGGCTAATCCAATGGCTGGAGTTGTTGACTTGCGTCAGCGACAGATTCTTTTTTTTCTATGTGAAGAGACTCGGGCCCTTGGATGATGATCAAACGATAAGGAATTCTCCTCCTACCTCCAGTCGTAATGGGGAACGTGGGGGAGAAGACAAGGCCGAAAACCCTTCCACCACGTCACTGATCGTGGGTACAAATGTGAATGGCAACCGATCAGGTGATCTCGCCACACTGCAAGGAGCAGGATGACCCCTTACTTGAGGGTAGTGGCTGAGAGACGAGGGAGATCAGACTCCCACTCCCTACCTTGTCTCCATGACTTCTCATAGCTGAAGAATGGGGAGCACCACGAGAGAAATATATGGCTAGTAGAGGGTAGATCAGAGGAAGAGGAGAGTAGGGAAAGGAAGTTGAAGGCCTGAGGAGATGGATGCAGGCAATTTCCGTGGCCTGAGATGGTGGTTTTGTGAGCCGAGAAGGTGGTTATCGCCGGAGGAAAAGGTGGAGCTCAGAGGCCTGTGCGCGGTGCTCCTCCCCAACACTGATGGTCGTGGATGAGTTCCTGGAGGCGGTGCGAAGCTTTTAGAAGCTTCAGCTTGGTGCAAGGATGACCAGAGGCAGATCGCCTCTTTTGCTCTGCCGTGTCAAAGGCCCGACGGCGGCGAGCTTCAGGTCCCAGAGACTCAGAGCCAAAGGCGGAACCCTAAGAAGACGTGAAGGTCTGGTTGAAGGCGCCGAAGCTAATGGAGGCCTTCGGAGCTGACAAGGAGCACTCTGGTGCGGCAGTTTGCTCGCCGGAGATCCACCATGCGGAAGCGCTCACACAAAGTAGAGGGGACGGGCGAGTCCCCGAGATCGGAGGGAACGCGAGAGAGAAGAAAAGGGAGGACCGGGTCCAATCCCTGGGAACCAGCTAAACCGGCCCAATTCCAAATGAGAACCGGAGGGTCAACGATGAACCAGGCAGGTCAGAGTGTAATTAACTGAAGGAGCCGCACCCCCCCAATTTGGACACGTGGCGGCCTCTGAATGGCCAGAAAAAGGTAAATCGCCCAATAATTCAGTAAATGTCCAAATCTTCCAAAATTCATAGTAATTAGCTCGCTGATCAGAAAAATACGTAAAATATACTAAAATGTTCAAAAAAATGTGTAGAATAATGTGAAAGCATAATATTAGACTTTTGATGCACTAATATCAGTGATATCATGTAAGATGTGTAATGCTTATTTCATGGATAATAAATATCAAACGATGTTCTAAAATTATGATAACATGTCAGTAAGTCTATAATCATGTTTATAATGCATATAATTCATGTTATATGAAGTTGACCTTTAATACATGGTTTAAAACCCTAATCTAGGTTGATGATGTAACCTAGGGTTAATTAATGTGTACAAAAATGCTATGGAAGATAATGATCAGATTATGTATCCTAATCTGGAAAATTACATCAGTGAGATAATTATAAGACAAGTAATGATGAGAATATCCCAATGAACTAAGTGAAATCCTAATATGAGCACGATTAGGGTTAAGATGAGATATAATAGGATGAGAACCTGATGATAGTATGTGATCTTGTCTTTATCAGGGTTGACCAAGGATATAGTTGACATCAGAAGTATATCTGATGATTAGGTTTGCTCTTGATCAAGGTACGCCATTACCTCTTACTTGGCTTATTATACAATATGCTTGTGTTATATGAGTAGTAAAATACTTGGCATATGGTATTGGATGAAATGATTGTTCCTGTAAGATATGTTGCCTGATTTTCCGTACTTATGGCTATGAACATATGAAACATAATATATTGTTCCATTATATGAAAGCACTATATCTCTTTGGTAAGCATAGTGCTAGTGAGTGATCTATCTCTTTGGTAAGAGGATCACATGTACAATGATCTATCTCTTTGGTAAGCGGATCATAAGGCCTGAATGCATCTATCCCATTGGTAGGCGGATGCATGAGCATATAATGGAAAATAAGCTTAAAATATGTGTTCTCCTTTGTTGATGAATATCTTTGTGCAAGTATACGCTTATTACTGCCAAGTATTAGTTTTATCTTATTGCCAAGATATGCTGAGAGGTAAATAAAAGACACGTAGGCGTACTCAGTACAATATTCTTGAATATTGTGCTGACGTGTACCGCATGTAATCTTTTGTTTAGGTTGTGGTTATGCTCTTGAAGATCCGGGATAGAGAGAGTTGTGTGGCGAGCTGATGTACAGGTGGACCTGTTGTCTTAATATCCTGTAGTTTAGTTGTAGTACATGTATATGTATAGGTTTGCTGTTCAATATGTAATATCAAATGTTGTAACAATTCATTATGTAATTATATGTTAAATGGTGAACATGTGTGTATGGTTTTATTATTGTTCATGTACATGTGCTATTGATTGTTTCCTTCTGACTTCCTATGATTTTCTTCTTCTTAGCCTCATGTGGGATGTTTAAATTGGGATTCTCGCTGAGGTGAGGGTTTCAATTTGGACGTCCCACATCAGATTAAGTTTTAGAAAATCTGGGGACGTCACATGAAGTCCAATACTATGCTGAGGGCCATCCATTTTTCAGCGAGTGACCGACCTACAAGGAACTCGTGGTAGAGTTCATGGCATCGTTAGACATCAACGTGCTGCCCAATGACCTGGTCGCCACAGACAGAGAATGGAAGAAAGGGCGGGTGTCGTTCAGACTCTTCAACAACAACTACACCATTACCCTTGACCAGTTCAATTCTATATATAACTGGGCTCATCACAATTACCAGCACCGGCGGCCAGACAACGAGACGGATTACAATGCTATCTTTGCCCAGCTCGTGACTGCGCCGCCCGGCAAATCTGTGAGCTACCACAATGTGGCAGTTGTGGATTTTGAGCATCCGTTTGTGCGGGTTCTTCACCGTATGATCTGCACCATCCTGTTCGCCTGTGGTGATCTATCTCTCAGCAAGTTTCAAGAGACAGACTTGTTCTTCCTGCACAAATTGCTGAAGCGTGAGGAGTGCAACTGGGGCACGTTCTTCTTGATGTGCGTGGTGGCTGTGAAGCGAAGTATGAGGAAAGCTCCTATTCATTTTGGAGGGCTAATAACACTATTGGCCGTCTATCTTGGGTTGGATATTTCCCAGCTCACTCCCCTCTCTAACAGGAGCAAGTTCAACCTCCAGCATCTGCACCACTCCAACCACATCTTGCTTTGTGATGGCTTGGCATAAACACATTGTCACGTTAATCACGCTTATCAAGAATGTGCACTTCCCGACCCCGTCTTCCACATTGAGGGTGCACAACATTTCCGATGGCCGATCATAGCCATCGATGTCTCGAATGAAGACAGCGGAAATGATGACAACGACAACGACAGTGACGAGCCTGAAGAGGAAGAGGAGGCTTTCACCCCTCTTCGCACATGAGTGGCACCTAGGAAGCGTCCCCGCATGCATCCGGGTGCATCTTCTTCTTCACAGCCTCTGCCAGCACAACCCTCTTATCAGACGCAGCAACAACATACAACTTCATACATCGGTATTCATGATACGACGAACCGGCTGCTTGATAACCAGAGGGCTATTTTTGAAAATGAGCGCCTCCTCCTCGACAACCAACAACACATCCAAGACAGGTTGCATAGGATGGAGATGCATCAGTAGCCCTTCTACGATCATTACTGGAGCCAAAATTACTTTGGGGGGTATCCACAACCTCCGTCTATGCCCTAGTATGATCTGAGCTTTCAGGGGCAGTACCCATCTTGGGACCCCACGGCCCCGCAGTACCCGCCTCCTCCTGAAGAATGATTGGTATCTCTGTTCCACCTTTTAAGGTTGTTTTTTACAATGAGGCCATAGTCGAATTCAAGCTTAGGGGGGAGTTGGAACAATTTCTATCCTATATTTTTCCTAGTTTTTAGTTTTTATTGTGTTGTCTTTTGTCATTTATTTCTTTTAGTTCTTAGTTTGTTTGTAGGATCCACACTCTATTTAGTGTAATTGTGGATGTCTTAAGTCACGTGTCATCTCGTTGCTTGTACTTGGGAATTAGGGGCAAATTTGAATTTTTTTAGTGTTTTTGCAAGCTTGTGTTGTTCAACTAACGCAACTTAAGGAAATAATTGGGTTTGTCAACTCTAAAATAGAAAATCACAACTATACATTCCCATGATTCATGAAAAGTGGACGGAATTGGTTGTTTGAGCATAAAATGACCAAATGATAATGAGACTTTAATTTGAAATAAGAGAGAAAAAAAAACCTCTTAATTACTACACAGGTCAGTAAGGAGGGACACATAATAATTTTCAAAGGTTCAGTCAATTAGTCTTGTGATCTATCCACCCCATTGCTTTCATAATCCACCTTAAGAATTGGAAGTGCATTATGGTTTTAATCTCTTTGATTGCATTCCATGTAGATAGGTCTTGCATTACAACTATTTTCTCATTATTTTGAATGAAAAAAAAGAAAAAAAAATAGAATAGCTATACATGCACATTATCCTTAGGTGTGTGTCATTTAGTTGCATAATTATCATTTTGTAGCTGCATTCACATTTTTGTGCATATAGTACATCATGCATCTTATGTCTTCTGCAACATAAAAGGTGATGAACTTGTTCCATACCTTCTGAATGCTTCAAATGTATAAGTTATGCAACATTAAGTGAGCCCGACAAACATTTCATTGTCAGCTATGAAAATAAGGACTTGAAAAAAAAAGAAGAGAATTGAGAAGTAGTAATGAGAGGGAGAAAGGAACATGTTCTCACTACATAATAAGAAGAATAAGTACGTGATGTAGTTCTCTTAGATATTCCATCTCACCTTGAGATGGAATGAAAGTGCATGCATCATTCCACCCAAATGTAGGTATTAGGGCATTTACACTTGCATATGCATCATTTAAGTCATTTTTGCTTTGTGCATGTTAAAATCGTATAATGCTTCCATTTCTTACATGAGCCACCCATTCCGTCCACCCGTTGCTCGAATTGGTAGGCCACTGTGATTTTCTCCTCACTCATTAATACTAGGAGAACTGCTTCCATGTAGATGGTAGTTAGGGTGAGCAACAAAGAATAAAAGATCACAAGATGCACCGAGTCTGGACAGGAGAATTTTATTATGTTAACTGCCTTATGTGATAGTATTCATTATTTTTGAGGTAGATATCTTTTATGGATGATTGCTGTCGCCTTTAGGGTAATTATCATTCCGTGGTTAGTGAGGGCCAGTTTGTGAATGTCCGGCGGGGATCATGTGGTGATGTTTGTTGTGACGATCTGTTCTTTAGTTGACTCTCGCAATTTTATTCTAAAGTTTTGTTGCTCGAGGACGAGCAATGTTCAAGCTTAGGGGAGTTTGATGAGATGATTTTGAGTCACATTTATAGACTTGTTTCACTCACATTTTATGCGTTTGTTGGTCATTTTGGTGGTTAATATTGCATAATTTACTTACTTTAGTCTATGATCCTTCTCAACATCAATTCTCCCTTATTTTATTGTTTTGAGCATAAATGATTACAATGATAGGTTTTAACTCGGATTATGTGGTTTTGTTTTGCAATTTCAGGAAAAATGCATATCTGCAGCTGTCGATACCATCGACAACTGTCGATACTATCAACACAGCCACAAGTTGTCAGCCGCGAGGAGCAACACAGAGTCGATACCATCGACAGGGAAGTCGATGGTAGCGACATTCCATCAGGTTGCTGGTGAGTAGATAGTCGATACTATCGACCCTAAAGTTGATACTATCGACACCTGAAGATTCAGCAATGTAAAAAGGATAAAACCGACGCCTCAGGGTGTCGATACCATCGACCCACGTCGATGGTATCGAGTCAGCATCAGGCGCAACAAAGAAAAGAAAAGAAGACTTGCCGATATCGCGCAGAGTCGATACCATCGACCCGCGTCGATGGTATCGACACCGTCCGATGCAAATTTGTTTCAGATCGATCTAAATCCGATGGCTGTGATATTTTTGCAACCTAACTCAGTGATTATACCTAATGACGGTGGCTAAGAGCCAGGGATCACATCATTAGCCGCTACACACATCCCGAGAAGGTGTGGAGAGAAGAACGAAGCTTAGAAGCACACCCCAGCCGTTCTGGAAGCCGAAGAAGATGTTTTTCATCGCCGAAAGGCTGTAGATCATGCATTCTACGCCGAGGAATGCTTGGGTCTTCTCCGTTCATGGGTTTCATTACATATTCACATTTTTCTCCATGTTTCCCTTTTTCTCAACCATGTTTTGCTCTGAGATGAAGATGCGGGGCTAATCCCCTTTATCTTTAGGATCGGGAGTAGCCCGGGGAACATTGTATGACATTTTTATCGTAGTAATTCATCATTTATCTCTTAAATCTGTGGTATGATTTCATTTTTTCCATTATATTGTTATGCTTGATCACCATAATAATAATCTAATACCTTTTATTACTTTGAAAGAAGAATTAACGGTTGAAAAGAGATGAAATTCACATTAATTAACAAATCCCTTGAACAAGGTGATGTACGGTTAATGGTGGAAACCCAGAGGTCGATTCTAATGCACCTAGTTTAGGGTATATGTTACTACGACGGTGGAACTGACCTAGACATAGGTAGTGAATTGTACCACGACAGTGGGCAATTCTAACTATAGGCCACTACCCAGATTGAGAGATGAATCTGAATTATTATATGGAAATTCATACAATGAAAACCCATGGTGAAACCGCAATCCTAAAGATATCCACTTGAATGGATTAAACTAAACCCTTAATCGATTGCTTTATTTTATTTAATTTTCTTTTGTTTTTACAACAACTCTCAAACTCTTTTAATTGGTTTAGCTGATCGCAACCAGTTAGTAGTAGTCTACCGATAATTCAGTGTCCCTGAGTTCGACTCGGGCCTCACAAGGGCCTATACTACATTGACGTTGCACTTGTGTTCAACGCACGATAAAATCGTGTCAAGTTTTTGGCGCCTTTGCCGGGGACACGACAATTGTCGGCACTATGAGTGCTGCAAGCGGTCATTCTAGGCCACTTTTTAATTTTTATTATTCTGAAATCATTTTTAAAATTCATAGTTTATCTTTCACATTTTGTAATCGTCTAGCACGATACTGAACTGAAATTACCATTTTGCAGGTACTGGTGCATGGTGAGGACGCGTAGCACTGACTACACGCAGCAATCACCAGAGGTTCCACTGCCGGGACCTGACGACGAGGAGAACAACGTTCAACTCCAACTGGAAGATATAGATTCTGAATCAGAACAAGAAGCCATGGCAGAAGAGCAGCCGATATGGGAGAAGCTAAAGGCTTCTTCCTCATCTGCTTCAAAGGGGCCAATCAAGAAGCAGGCAATCAACATTCTGACTTATAAGATTGATCCTGCATTAATCAACTTGGTCACATCAAATGCATTTCATGGGCTAAAGAATGAAGACCCGATGACTCACATAAGTCAATTTGTGGAGAACTGTGATATGATCAAGATAGACAGGTTCCCGTAGGAGACACTGTACCTGAAGCTGTTTCCGAACTCTCTAGCGGGAAATGCACGAGAATGGTTGTATAATCTTGAAGATGAATATGTGGAATCATGGAACCACATGGTGGAAGTGTTCTTTGAAAGATTCTTTCCGCCTGAGAAGACAAATGATATGATCAGGAAAATCCATAATTTTAGTCAGAAGGCAGGAGAGACTTACTCTGAGACCTGGGAACGGTTTCAGATCATGCTCAGGAGATGCCTGCATCATGGGATTGACAAGGAGACGCATGTCAAAATCTTCTATTTTGCTCTTTCCGAGCATGATAAAAGTAACCTAGATTCCACAGGTTCAGGGTTCTTCTTAAACAACATAGACACGAGGTGTTGGGAAATTTTGAAGAACATGGCTAAGAAGCAATCCTGGGGCGATAGAGACGCCGTAGAGCATGTTTGGGCTGCAGGGGAGTCAAAGGCCATCAAAGAACTAAATGAGAAGATGGACCTTCTCGCAAAGAAACTGCTTGCAAAAGAAGACGCATAATCAAATGATGAGGCTCAAGTAAAGTTCATGCGCCAGTAGCAGGGGTATAGAAACAATGATTATTCATGGAGGAAAGACAAGAAATTTTCCTGGAAGGACCCAAATAATTTCTTGCAAGACCCAGATGCAAAACCCCAACCAATGGCAGAGGATAAGAGCACTGAGTTGCTCAAGCAAAACTAAGAACTCATGAGCACATTTGGTCAGCAGATCAAGCAACAAGGTTAATTCATGAATAAGTTTGGACAGACCTTATAAAGTCACGGGGCTCAGATGAGGACTATAGAAACATCCTTGGAACAGATGGCAGCTGAGATAGAAAATCTGAAGAAGCCAGCGCAATAGGGCTTTCCAGGTAATACAAACATTCTAGGAGGAAACCAACAGGCAAAAGCAATCTTGCTAAGGAGCGGTAAGAAGATTTTAAATCCCAAGGCCAATGAACCAAGACAACCCCAGTCAGAAAACATAGGTGAGGCCGTAGAGGAAGTCCCAATTCTAACCACAGCACCGATTGAGGATGTGGTAGAGGATGTTGCAGCAGAACCTGTTATTGCTGAGGAGGAAACACAGAAGAGGACACTATATGTGCCGCCACACCAAAGGGCACAGAATGTCCCAGTCCCATATCCAAATAGTGTGAAGGCCAAGAAAGTGGACACCCAGTTCAAGAAGTTTCTAGATAGTTTCAGGAAGCTGTCTGTCAACATTCCACTTTTAGAAGCAATAGAGAAAATTCCTTCCTACGGCAAGTTTCTGAAAGACATCATTACAAAGAAAAGGAAGATCCCTGATATTGAGGTTGTGGTTCTCAAGGAACAGGTGAGTGCATTCATCATGGACACATTGCCACCTAAGAGGCAGGATCTGGGCTGCTTCAACATTTCATGCTACATTGGTAAAGTGAAGTTTGGCGAAGCACTATGTGATTCAGGGGCAAGTATAAACCTAATGCCCCTCTCTACGTTCAAGAAATTGGGATTAAAAGAATCAAGGCCGAGCAATATGACAATACAGTTAGTAGATAATTCCGTGGTGAAGCCATACGACATATGTGAGGACGTGTTGGTGAAAGTGGATCAGTTTGTTTTCCCAGCAGACTTTGTTGTAATGGAAATGCAAGATGAACATGGTAATGAGTTACTCCTTGGACGACCTTTCCAAGCCATGACTGACATGATACTGGAAATGGGGAGAGGTCGTTTGACCTTGGGTATCACTGACGATCGGTTCGAGATGGTCATGCCTTCCAGCACCACACAATCAAAATCCAAGGAGCAATGCCGCATGATGAAGCACTTTGATCAAAATATCTATTTATGTCTAGGGAATCCATTTTTAGACATGGATCATGTAATGACTAAAGTAGAAAAAGGGACACTGGCTGTAGACATCATGGAGCAGACCAAGGTTGTGTCTCTTAGCAAGGTTGTGGGTTTTCCCAATGATGAAGAGGAGGACATCCCTCCCTCTACTGAAGATGAGGCCATATCAAGTTCTATTTTTAATGCATATCCAAAATTACCACTTGAAGCCTGCCTGGTTAATGTAACACATGATTGGCTGGGAAGTAGGTCACTATAAGAGTGTGCCAAGATGCTTCAGGTGCTTCCATGCTTTTATGCTAGGTACTATGAAGACCTTGGAGAACTCCGCCACCGATTCAATCATCCTTGATCAGCCCGCCAGATTTAGAATTGAAGCCACTGCCACCGCACTTGAAATATGCATTTCTAGCTGAGGATGAGAAGCTTCCAGTGATCATTTCGGCATATCTGAGTGCCGAGGAGGAAAATCAATTGCTGATCATGCTGAAGAACCACCGAGGTGCATTCGGGTGGTCGGTCGCAGACATCAAAGGGATCTCCCCTACATTGTGCCAGCAGCGTCAACTAAATACTATCATGATGGAGGTCATCAAGAAGGAGGTGATCAAGCTCCTTTCTGCAGGTATCATCTATTCTATGTCTGACTCGACGTGGGTGAGTCCGACATAGGTAGTCCCTAAAAAGGGGGGAATTAATGTTACACATAATTTGTTAAATGAACCTGTCACAACCCGTCTGGTAACCGGGTGGCGTGTATGTATAGATTACCGTAGATTGAATGTTGCTATGCTTAAGGATCATTTTCCTCTCCCATTCATTGATCAGATTTTAGAGCGATTAGCAGGTCGATCTCATTTTTGTTTTCTCGATGGTTATTCGGGGTACAATCAGATTTCTATTGATCTGAAGGACCAAGAGAAGTCTACCTTCACTTGTCCTTACAGAACATTTGCATACCGCCGTATGCCATTTGGTTTGTGTAACGCACCAGCAACCTTTCAGTGTTGCATGCTTGCCATTTTCTCTGATATGGTTGAACGCTGTTTGGAGGTTTTTATGGACGATTTCTCCATCTATGGTGCGTCCTTTGACGAATGTTTATACAATTTGGACAAGGTTTTGCAACGATGTGAGGACACGCATTTGGTCCTCAATTGGGAGAAATGCCACATGATGGTCAGCGAAGGGATCATGCTTGGACATAAAGTGTCTAACAAAGGGTTGGAGGTAGACCCGATGAAAATTGAATTTATTTCCAAATTGCCCCCATCGAATTCAGTTAAAGGGGTACAGAGTTTTCTAGGTCACGCCGGTTTTATCACCGCTTTATAAAAGATTTCTCAAAAATCACCAAACCATTATCTGAGTTGCTCGAGAAGGATGTTGTGTTTGATTTTAATGAAAAATGTTTACATGCTTTTAATGTGCTTAAAGAAAAATTGATTTCTGCTCCGGTCGTGCAAACACCGGATTTGACAAAGTCATTCGAACTGATGTGTGATGCATCGGATTTCGCAGTGGGGTAGTTTTAGGACAACGTATGGACAATAAATCCGCTGTGATTTTCTATGTGTCCAAAACCTTAAATGAAGCACAACTGAAATACACGACAACCAAAAAATAACTTCTCGCCGTTGTTTTTGCTTTTGAAAAATTCCGGCAATATCTTGTAGGATCTAAAGTCATGGTATGGACAGACCATGCCGCCATTAAATACTTGATGGAGAAAAAGGATGCCAAACCTAGACTGATTAGGTGGATCTTACTTTTACAAGAATTTGATATTGAAATCAAAGATAAGGTGGGAATGGAAAATGTGGTTGCGGACCATTTGTCTCGGTTGGAAAGAGTAGATGAGAAGGATGTGCATATACCCATTACTGAGATGTTTCCTGATGAACAACTTTTATCTATGAAATCGAAAGATCCTTGGTTTTCTTACATTGTTAATTATCTCGCCTGTAAAATTATCCCGCATGATTGGACATACCAAGAGAAAAAGAAAAATTTCCATTCTTTGCGTTATTATTTCTGGGATGACCCTATTCTATTGAAGCAGTGCAGGGATGGTGTATTGCGCATGTGTGTACCGGAGGTGGAATATGAAAGTGTCCTTCTTCATTGCCACACTCTACCGATGGGTGGCCACCATGCTAGTTCTCGAACTGTGGCCAAGGTACTTGAGAGTGGCCTTTACTGGCCTACTTTGTTCAGGGACGCATATGACTATGTGTGGCAATGCGATTCATGCCAACGGGCAGGTAACATTTCAAAAAGACAAGAGATGCCCCTCAATATATTTCAAAAGGTCGAGGTGTTCGATCTGTGGGGTATTGATTTTATGGGACCCTTTGTGTCCTCCAATTCTAACTTGTACATTCAATTAGCTGTTGACTATGTATCGAAGTGGGTAGAGGTAATACCTACTAGGATTAATGATGCCGCCGTAGTGTGTAGGTTTGTCAAAGAATACATTTTCTGCAGGTTTGGTGTACCGAGAATGATTATTAGTGATGGGGGTACATATTTCCGAAATCAGAAGTTCACATCATTGCTAAGAAAGTACGGGGTAATGCACAACATTGGTACCCCGTACCACCTATAGACACAGGGGCAAGTGGAAGTCTCCAATAGGGAAATTAAGAAGATCTTGGAGCGCACTGTGGCTTCCACGAGAAAGAATTGGAGTACCCTACTACCGGACACTTTGTGGGCGTACAGGACGGCGTTTAAGACACCTATAGGCACTACGCCTTTTAGGTTGGCTTACGGTCAGGCCTGCCATTTGCCGGTGGAATTGGAGCATAAGGCGCACTGGGCGCTGAGGAAGTTGAATTTGAGCTATGATGAAGTAGGAAAGAAACATATGTTAGAGCTAAATGAACTTGACAAGCTGAGGATGAATGCCTATGAAAGCTCGCGGATCTACAAGGAGCGAACAAAGCTGATTCACGATCGACATATTCAGATGCATGTTTTCAAGAAGGGAGATCGTGTACTCTTGTTCAACTCCAGGTTGAAAATGCTTCTCGGGATATTAAAATCCCGATGGAGTGGACCGTTCACCGTAGAGGAGGCCAGGCCACATGGTGCAATCATGGTGCGTGATGGAGAGACAACATTCTTGGTTAATGGACAACGTTTGAAGTTGTATTTCGGTGAGGATTACACAAGGAAAGTGAATGAGGTCAAACTCATTGTGCTTCCAGACGAATGAGGATCTTGATTTCGTCTAGCCTAAGACGTTAAATAGGGGCGCTTGTTGGGAGGCAACCCAACCATCAATAGTTTCATTTAGTTTCTTTCACTTTTGTAAATTATTTTGATTCGATTCTATTTTTTGTGTCAACAAGATACCTTGATCGTTTGTTCAATGTGCAGGACTGAGGCAGGGTCGATACCATCAACCCTTGTGTCGATGGTATCGAGATGGGCACAGTTAGGAGAATGCAACAATCTCTCTGCATCGATACTATCGACGGCCTCGTCGATGGTATCGACACACCATCAGGTTGATCACAAAAAAGAGGTCGATAGTATCGACATCGGTGTCGATACTCGCGAGATCTCTGGAGATATTCAGACGAAAATTGTCTCAGGGAAGTCGATACCATCGACAGCCTCGTCGATGGTATCGACTCAGTTACAGGCAGAAAGCGGTGGCCGGGCCTCGCGAGGGTGTGTGCCCTAAGCAGAGTCGATACTATCGACCTACGTCAATGGTATCGATGCGACATGTCACCGATCCGTGAGAGGAAATCAACGGCGATCACTACACCAAGAGAGTCAATCTGTGGGATGGGTCGATACCATCGACACCCGTCGATGGTATCGACCCGTCATTGATCTAGGCCCCCAAATCAGGCTATTGAAAACCGTCGATACTAGCGGAAGACCGGATTGTGCTACAGGTTTCGATACCATCGACCTGCGTCGATGGTATCGACGGGCACACAGCAGCGCCGACCACAGTTATAAAAGGGATGGATTGTCGCATATGACGTCACACCTTCAAAGCTTTCCTCCTTCACTTGTGTCGTGCGTCTTGTTGAGCGACTGGAGCCCAGCTACGAGCATCCAAGGAGCGAGTTCTTCCCCGAGCCTTCACCGAGAGGAGATTGTCTTCTCCGATCTTCCCCGAGCTCTGACTTCTATTCCTTCTTTCTCGATGACGAATGAAGATGGTGCGTACAACCAGTGCTTCTTCTTCACATGCGGCTCCTATGGAGATCCTCGAGTTTGTTCCTCCACCGACTGCATCTATTCCTCGTCCGAGGATAGTTCATCCTTCCGTGGATGTCCGGAAGGTTTATGAGGAACTAATGAAGCACAAGATCGAGCTGAACCGCTATGTCGACCCGGATATGGTTCGCTACCTCGGGTTCGAGGCTAATCTTCAATATGTTATCCAAGGTCAAGTGCACCAAACCAACAGGACGCCAGATGAAGTCTAATACTACGCCAAGGGCCATCCATTTTTCGGTGAGTGGCCGACCTGCAAGGAACTCATGGCGGAGTTCATGGCATCGTTAGACATCAACGTGTTTCCCAATGACCTGGTCGCCACAGATAGAGAATGGAAGAAAGGGCGGGTGTTGTTCAAACTCTTCAACAACAACTACATTACCCTTGACCAGTTCAATTCTATATATATCTAGGCTCATCACAATTACCAACATCGACGGCCAGACAACAGGACGGATTACGATGCTATCTTCACCCAACTCGTGACTACGCCGCCCGACAAATCTGTGAGCTACCACAATGTGGCGGTTGCAGATTTTGAGCAACCGTTTGTGCGGGTTCTTCACCGTATGATCTGCACCACCCTATTCTCCTATGATAATCTGTCTCTCAGCAAGTTTCAAGAGACAAACTTGTTTTTCCTGCACAAATTGCTGAAGCACGAGGAGTGCAACTGGGGTGCGTTCTTGACGCGCGTGGTGGCCGTGAAGCAGAGTACGAGGAAAGCTCCTATTCATTTTGGAGGACTAATCACACCATTGGCCGTTTATCTTGGGTTGGATATTTCCCAGCTCACTCCCCTCTCTAACAGGAGCAAGGTCAACCTCCAGCATCTGCACCGCTCCAACCTCATCTTGCTTCGTGATGGCTTGGCATATGCACATTGTCACGTTAATCACGCTTGTCAAGAATGTGCACTTCCCGACCCCGTATTCCACATTGAGGGTGCGCAGCATTTCCGATGGCCGATCATAGCCATCGATGACTCGGATGAAGACGGCGGAAATGACGACAACGACAATGACGGTGACGAGCCTGAAGAGTAAGAGGAGGCTTTCACCCCTCTTCGCGCATGAGTGGCACCTAGGAAGCATCCCCGCATGCATCCGGGTGCTTCTTCTTCTTCGCAACCTCAGACGCAGTAGCATCATACAGCTTCATACGCCAGTATTCAAGATACGATGAACCAGCTGCTGGATAACTAGAGGGCTATTTTTGAAAATGAGCGCCTTCTCCTCGACAACCAACAACACATCCACGACAGATTGCATAGGATGGAGATGCAGCAGCAGCCCTTCTACGATCATTACTGGAGCCATAATTACTTTGGGGGGTATCCACAACCTCCACCTATGCCCCAATATGATCCGAGCTTTCTGGGGCAGTACCCATCTTGGGACCCCACGGCCCCGCAGTACCCGCCTCCTCCTGAAGAATGATTGGTATCTCTGTTCCACCTTTTAAGGTTGTTTTTTACTATGAGGCCATAGTCGAATTCAAGCTTAGGGGGGGAGTTGGAACAATTTATATCCTTTATTTTTCCTAGTTTTTAGTTTTTATTGCGTTGTCTTTTGTCATTTATTTCTTTTAGTTCTTAGTTTTTTTGTAGGATCCACACTCTATCTAGTGTGATTGTGGATGTCTTAAGTCATGTGTCATCTCGTTGCTTGTACTTGGGAATTAGGGGCAAATTTGAAAATTTTTAGTGTTTTGCAAGCTTGTGTTGTTCAACTTTGAGCACGTAACTTAAGTAAATAATTGGGTTTGTCCACTCTAAAATAGAAAATCACAACTATACATTCCCATGATTCATGAAAAGTGGACGGAATTGGTTGTTTGAGCATAAACTGACCAAATGATAATGAGACTTTAATTTGAAACAAGAGAGAAAAAAACCTCTTAATTACTACACAGGTCAGTAAGGAGCGACACATAATAATTTTCAAAGGTTCAGTCAATTAGTCTTGTGATCTATCCACCCCATTGCTTTCATAATCCACCTTAAGAACTGGAAGTGCATTACGATTTTAATCTCTTTGATTGCATTCCATGTAGATAGGTCTTGCATTACAACTATTTTCTCATTATTTTGAATGAAAAAAAAGAAAAAAGATAGAATAGCTATACATGCACATTATCCTTAGGTGCGTGTCAGTTAGTTGCATAATTATCATTTTGAATCTGCATTCACATTTTTGTGCATATAGTACATCATGCATCTTATGTCTTCTGCAACATAAAAGGTGATGAACTTGTTCCATACCTTCTGAATGCTTCAAATGTATAAGTTATGCAGCATTAAGTGAGCCCGACAAACATTTTGTTGTCAGCTATGAAAATAAGGACTTGAAAAAAAAAGAGAATTGAGAGGTAAGTAGTAATGAGAGGGAGAAACGAACATGTTCTCACTACATACTAAGAAGAATAAGTACATGATGTAGTTCTCTTAGATATTCCATCTCACCTTGAGATGGAATGAAAGTGCATGCATCATTCCACCCAAATGTAGGCATTAGGGCATTTACACTTGCATATGCATCATTTAAGTCATTTTTGCTTTGTGCATGTTAAAATCGTATAATGCTTCCATTTCTTCCATGAGCCACCCATTCCATCCACCCGTTGCTCGAATTGGTAGGCCACCGTGATTTTCTCCTCACTCATTAATACCAGGAGAACTGCTTCCATGTAGATGGTAGTTAGGGCGAGCAACGTAGAATAGAAGATCACAAGATGCACTGAGTCTGGACCGGAGAATTTTATTATGTTAACTTCCTTATGTGATAGTGTTCATTATTTTTGAGGTAGATATATTTTATGGATGATTACTGTCGCCTTTAGGGTAATTATCATTCCATGGTTAGTGAGGGCCGGTTTGTGAATGTTTGGCGGGGATCATGTGGTGATGTTTGTTGTGACAATCTGTTCTTTAGTTGACTCTCGCAATTTATTCTAAAGTTTTGTTGCTCGAGGATGAGCAATGTTCAAGCTTAGGGGAGTTTGATGCGATGATTTTGAGTCCCATTTATAGACTTGTTTCACTCGCATTTTATGTGTTTATTGGTCATTTTAGTGGTTAATATTGCATAATTTACTTACTTTAGTCTATGATCCTTCTCAGCATCAATTCTCCCTTATTTTATTGTTTTGAGCATAAATGTTTACAATGATAGGTTTTATCTCGGCTTATGTTGTTTTGTTTTGCAATTTCAGGAAAAACACATATCTGCATTTGTCGATACCATCGACAGCTGTCGATACTATCGACACAGCCACAGGTTGCCAGCCCCTGAGGAGCAGCACAGAGTCGATACCATCGACAGGGAAGTCGATGGTAGTGACATTCCATCAGGTTGCTGGCGAGTAGATAGTCGATACTATCGACCCTAAAGTCGATACTATCGACACCATAAGATTCAGCGATGGAAAAGGGATAAAACCGACACCTCAGGGTGTCGATACCATCGACCCGCGTCGATGGTATCGAGTCAGCATCAGGCACAACAAAGAAAAGAAAAGAAAACTTGCCGATATCGCGCAGAGTCGATACCATCGACCCGCGTCGATGGTATCGACACCATCAGATGCAAGTTTATTTCAGATCGATCTAAATCCGACGGCTGTGATATTTTTGTAACCTCACTCGGTGATTATACCTAATGACGGTGGCCAAGAGCCAGGGATCATGTCATTAGCCGCTGCACACATCCCGTGAAGGTGTGGAGAGAAGAATGGAGCTTAGAAGCACACCCCAGCTGTTCCGGAAGCCGAAGAAGATGTTTTCTACCGCCAAAAGGTTGTAGATCGTGCATTCTACGCCGTGGAACACTTGGATCTTCTCCGTTCAGGGGTTTCATTATTTATTCATGTTTTTTTTTTCATGTTTCCCCTTTTCTCAACCATGTTTTGCTCTGAGATGAACATGCGGGGCTAATCCCCTTTATCTTTAGGACCGGGAGTAGCCCATGGAAGCATTGTATGACATTTTTATCATAGTAATTCATCATTTATCTCTTAAATCTGTGGTATGATTTTGTTTTTTCCATTATATTATTATGCTTGATCACCATAATAATAATCTAATACCTTTAATTACTTTGAAAGAAGAATTAACGGTTGAAAAGAGACAAAATTCACATTAATTAACAAATCACTTGAACAAGGTGATGTACGGTTAATGGTGGAAACCCAGAGGTCGATTCTAATGCACCTAGTTTAGGGTATATGTTACTACGACGGTGGAACCGACCTAGACATAGGTAGTGAATTTTACAACGATAGTAGGCAATTCTGACTATAGGCCACTACCCGGATTGAGAGATGAACCTGAATTATTATATGGAAATTCATACAATGAAAACCCGCAGTGAAACCGCAATCCTGAAGATATCCACTTGAATTGATTAAACTAAATCCTTAATCGATTGCTTTGTTTTATGTTATTTTCTTTTGTTTTTACAACAACTCTCAAACTCTTTTAATCAGTTTAGCTGATCACAACCAGTTAGTAGTAGTCTACCGATAATTCAGTGTCCCTGAGTTTGACTCGGGCCTCACAAGGGCCTATACTACATTGACGCGTACACTTGCGTTCGACACACGATAAAATCGTGTCAAACTCCAATCCATTTTATACTTATTTGAAAAACCTATTGGAAACTAAGATAGGCATGAGGGTTGGATAAAGGCTGATGTGTAACTCCCCCTTTTAGTGGGGGAGGGTTTATCTAAACTTTTAGGATCTCACTACAGGGCGCGACATATCTACCTTTGTGAGGGCAGCTAAATGTACCGGTCGGGCGAGTCCTTTATCAGCCTTTTCATATATTCAGAGACCTTAGGATCTCATTACCGTGCGCAACACCTCTGCCTTTATGAGGGTAGCTGAATGTACCGGACGGGTGAGACCTTTATTGGTCCTTCATATAGGTCCTTAGGTGTGGCACAACTCTCATGTTTTTATTCAACACTCTAGATTTTATTCTTATACTCACTGGCTTAGGAGTTGGATATTTAGGGATTTTGTTTGGGCTACCAGGCCTCTTTTTTTTTTTGAAAAGAAGAAAATTGTTCTTGGAGTCTCCTGACATGCACTTATTTCAGTTTCATACTTGGTGGTCCACTTGCGAGGTTTCTTGATTTGGACTTCACCTTGTTCCCTCCCGTCCTTGAGAGAGTTTTGGCTGGCTTCGACTATGATGTTAACTTGTGGAGAGTCTGGAGAAGAGTTGAAGCAAAAGCATGGAAATCGAGTGTGAAAGTAATTTATTAATTCGCCATTACATGCCTAAATGCTTTTTCTGTTATTGCTTTTTTAGGACTACTTTGATTCTAAATTTAGCTGGGGGTGAGCTTTTCCAAGAGTGATGTTATACTTATGTACAAGAATTATTCTATCATAGAAATTATTGAAAAAGTCTAAATGTGAAAAGAAAGATAAAAAAACAATGCATAGAAAAATTGGAGTGAATAAAAAGAGCAGAGGGAGATGGGTTGAAAAATGAAACCTCACCCTTGTCTAGTGTACCTCCCCCCTAACTTATCACTCACTCTGTCCTTAGAGTGTCAAAGTGATAGGTTGAGAAGTACATGGACAAGGGCTTTAGGCTTCTATTAGTCCTTTGTTAGCTCCATGCGTTCAGAGAAGATTAGCTGCAAACTTTCCACGTAGAGCGTGGTAATGCACGTCTGTCATGTCCTCTACTGGTCTTCCAAGAACAGTGAGGGTGTACATCCAGTAGAGGATGTGGAAACCGCAGTCGTTTGATTCTTGGAGCTGTTGGGGGCATCTGTGGCTGAAGGCTGGCCGATGAAAGTGTTCTTTATCACATGCCCTTGTGTTCTTGCTTAAAATATCATGTTGTTTATCAGCGCATTCCTTTGCCACCTCCTCTGTGGGTGTGTTAGTTGTCACAACATACTGGTTCTGGTTAGGATCGAATTGGTTGTCGGAACTGTTATAGATGATGGTTGTTCCTTCAGGAAGGTTTGTCGTCAGTAACATCCAGTGCTCTAAGTGAAGGAAAGGAAGCATAATGAACTTCAGAGTTGTATGCTGGAGGCAAGAGATAAGCGCACTTTAACTTTAGTAGGTCGTCCTTCATGTAAGCTGACGCCATGTAAACCGTAGGATGGTTCCATCCGAGGAGATATTGATAAGCAGTCATCAGGCTCACGGATAGAAATCCTTGTAATTGTACGGTTTCACGGAGGGTATCTGCCATGACTAGAATATCTCTGGCTAGAAAAACGAGCTCATCTTTCTCAGCATATAGCCTAGACATGATGAGTCAGAGTTCATTTTCAGAAATACTCTTGCAAGCTACAAGGTCAAAGTTAGGAAACATCATTTCTATGGCAGGTAGGGGCACCATTTGTGTGGAAGGTCTGTTGATGGTGGCCCCTGATATCAAGTCAATGTCCCCTATGTCTTCCGCCAAATCAAAAGTGTAAGGGTCCCATTGTCTTTTTTTAGGGACCGTGGTGGGTTGTTCTTCTTTCTCCAACTCCGTTAATGTTTGTCAGAAATGTCGCCTTTGTGGATGTTGGATGGTTGAGAAAAGATAGTGAGGGATGTCGTCTGGTGCCATAGTCGGGTCCTTGAAGAACCTTCTGTCACATATGAGCTCCATGGCTTAACACCCTCGTAGCGAGTGAAAATCTTCTATGGCCAGCTCGGTGAAGGGGGTTGTTGATTAAGCGCTTGTAAGTGGCGTATAGTACAGAAAGCGCAATCCCCAGATCTGTCAGTGGTTTGGACTGGTGGAGCGATGATTTGGAACCAAGGGTGGTTCCAACCATTCTTGAGAGAAGGGCAGGCAGCCCAAATTAGTTTGAGAAGCTAGAAGGGGATGCATCTTGCTTCTCCGGCTTCTTCTCCAACAAAGTTGATTGTTCCGGCCTTTAGTTTGATGGCACAAAAGTTGTACACCTTGGCATCATGGGCCACGATGTCAATGATCATGAGTAGCCATTGGACGGAAACTTGAAAGGGGACCGTGAGATATCACACCTTTCGAGTGATACCAATGCGCAACCGTTCTATAGACTTATTGCGTTAGTCTTTGTATAATAGGCTCATAGCCAGAGCTTGTGAAGCGTTGAAAACTGGTTGCGGTCTCTTTGAGCTTCTGTATATTTCGATAGAGTTCGCAAGAAGGACACAGAAGATTGCCATCTTCACTATTGATTGCGGTCAAAGGATGATGCAGAAATCTTCACGTGTCAACTTATGCTTAGTTTTTATATTTGTGTAGATGATGTCCCCCCCCTCTTTGGCATCATCTATGATAGTGTTCGAGATGAAGATATCCTAGACATCTAGGGTAGAGATGGCTTCCATGTCTAGGTTGTGCATCATCTTAGGTAGAGGTGGCGGCGGGGAAGCTCTTGCGGAGGTGGAAGAGAAGTCTGCACTAAGTCATTCATATAATGTTGCAGATCTTCATCTTTTTCTGATTCAGAATCAGAGTCGAGTCCAATATCTGTGTATAGACTCACTCTGTCTTCCTCATCGTGGTCTGGGGGAAAGGTGAAGATTTCTCCAGGGCGGAGTGATGTGAAAGGTTTGCTATTGGTTGACTTGTGCTAGTTCCCAATATACATTGCTGGAACTCAGCGAAGGCTACTTCTTTGACAGTTTCCCCCAGAGATCCCATGGCTGAGTAGTCAAGGAATTGATCCCCATATGACATGTTAACATTGTCACTGTGATCATGGGATTTGGGATCGTTTCCACCTTCGTGGTGGTCTTTGTCATCTGCTTTCTTTGAAGGTTCTGCTCCTCGGCTGGTTCCCTCCCCAGCATGTCCTAGGTCATTAGGTTTGTCATCTAAAGAGGAAGTATCATCGTTGGAGTCAGCGAAGGAGTCAAAATCTTCTTCATCTTCGTCTTCTTCTTCTTCGTCATTGTCTGCCACTTTATCTTTTGTTTTCATCGTTGTAGTCTTCTTGCAGTGTCAGTGAAGGGCTTGTAGTCCGTCGAAAGCCACTTGCACATGCTCATGTGTTTCAAGCAGTGTGTTGTGGGTTTCTGTAAGATCTAAATATCTAGCCTCGACGGAGAGGAGTCGTGCAATAAGATCTATCACCTGAGATCATAATTGGTTGATTGAATTATTTTATGACTCCTCTTGGAGGCTATGGAGTTGTGCAAGGGTGTTGTTGATGTCGTCCAAGCGCGTGCTAAAAGCAATTTGTTGCGGCTTAAGCTCGCACAGGGTCTCAGGCAGAGGTTGAGTCTGCATAGAGATCCTGTCAACTTGCTGAGCCAATACTACTTGCTGGCTTTTTACCTCAAGCACCAACTGTGGAAGTTGTTATAGGCAGTCGTCGATGTGTTCGACTTGCGTGGCCGCTGCTTCCTGCCGTTGGTGGATACTTGAGAGGATGCCTGGTAAGGCGCGGTTTTGCTCGTCGATCTTGACGACCTGTTTAGTAAGACCCTGCATACAAGAGAAAATAGATTGCATTATGTTAGAAGGGTTGGTGAGGAGGTTTCAGATGGTGTCAAATTGATGTCTGAATTCCTCACCAACATTTGTAAAAGGGACCCCAGTTATGGATGGGTGTGGTGGCTGGGGTCGGGGTGGAAGGGTGGTAGTGCCTTGTGAAAAAGACACTGTTGATGGTCCCTCAAATTGTATGGTGACTGTAGATGGAGTCACCAGCGGTGTCGGGGTGGCAGATGGGAAGGGTGGTGACATTCCGGGAGAGAAGGGTTGAACTGAGAATGTCGAGGGAAAAGCGGTGGAGGTGGAGGCGAAGGAGGTGAAGTTGAGCGTTGAAGTGGGGAATGGGATGCCCGAAGAGAAAAAGGGCGGAGCGGAAGATGCAGGTGGTGGTGTGGTTGCAGAGAAACAAAATGTGGTGGACATCATTGTGAAGAATGATGGGAGAGTTGTGGATTGTGGAATAGTAGTGGATGGTAGAATGGTGGGGGTGGTGGTGGAGGTAAGTTCAACATTTAGACTCATGATGAAGGAGTCTAGTGATGAGGTGATGATATTTTCTTCGGGGAGGGGGGGTTCTGCCTCTGGATTTGGTTTTGATGTCGGGGTTCCCGACAACTGTTGTGTTTGCAAACGCCCTTTGGATGGTCGTTTCACTGGTATTTTTGTTATTCTTACTGCCAGGGCGGTGATGTTGTGCTCTGTCTGCCCCACTTTGGATTTCTTTTCTTGTATTTTGACCGAAGCTAGGAGGTTTGCAAGCTCCTCTTTGGTGAATAGAAGCTTTTCCTTATTGTAGTCTTCAAGCTCTGGAAGCGGCAACAGAGTCCTTGAGGATTTTACTGTAGGGCAAAAGATATAGTGCATCGTTTCATCCTTTTCTTTGATGATGTATGAGTTTTTTAAGGTCTGCTCATTGGTAAGGATGTCGCCCTTGATCTTTGTGCACCTGGGGAGTAGTCTATCCATCTTGAGATATTTTAGGATGGATGTTATGTGACCTCCCATACATATTTCTTTGCCGAGGGCGTAAGCTATGTGCTTGTGTATCAATTACCATCTGATGTTGACCGACTGCCCTTTTAGAAAGGACCAGAGGATGAAAAGATCGGAAATGCTAACATTTCCGCCCTCTGTCTTGGGGAAAAGTGCACCTGTAAGAATTTTGTGTAATGTGCACACCAGGCCAGATTGAATATTGGAGGCCTTGTAGGTTTTTGCCTCGTAGGGCGGGATCCCTGACAGGGATTTCCAGAAGATATGCTTGTTGAACTCAGAGCTTTCTACGCCTACAACTTTGGCCTTCTTCAGCTGCTCCTGGTTGTCTATAAATAGTTCATTCAGTAGGTTTTCCGTTATGACAACCTTGTTGCCAAAGAGTTTGGTGAACAGCCTATGGTCACCTATGTTCCTTGATCTATTTGTAATGTCCACAACTTCTTTTTTGAGATGTGTGAAGAATTCAGTTGTGGGCTCAACATAAGAAATCTCAGGGATAAAGCAGAGTCTTGAAAGGTTGGTGTTATCAAGCAGAGTGAGGATTCTGTCATATATCCCCATCTTTAGTAGTACACTGGAGCAAACATACTTTGTTGGCTTCAGGGTCTTGTCAATAGACGACATGGTGTGGATGAAAAGATTTGCTGGTGGTGGTGCTGTGGTGGTGATGGTGGTGAAAGCAGGGGAAACGGTGGTGGTAGGATCGACAGTGGTTGATGGAATGTATCCCACCAGGGTTTGTTCCCTTGCAGTGGCGGGATGTACCTGCTGCCTTGCTCGTTTCTTTGTTGGTTGTTCTTTTGCAGCTTCCTGGGTCTTCTGTTTCCCCTTTGTCTTTGTGGATGGGGATTCCTCCTCGGGAGTTGGCTTGTATTCCGAGGCATCATCAGATGAGGATATATCTTGGGCCTCTTCCTCAGGATCGACTGCTAAGAGTTGGTTGATTTGTTCGAGGTCTTGGATGACCATGGGTAGGTCAGCCAGAGTTTTTCCAGTCTTTTCACATGAGTCGATGATGTGCTGGAGCTTAGTTCTACACGCCATCAACTGTTTAGAAGTCTAGGTGTTGATCTCCTTTGCAAGTGATGCCATTTTGAAAGTTGACAAGGAATCTTGAAGTTAAATTTTTTTTTTGATGGAACCAAACGATTTGGAGGACCATTTGGATCCAAATGGTTTTGAGACCATTTGGTTTCAAAGGGTTTTGCAAAACCATTTGGTTTGATTAATAGAAGAAATTGTGAAGGTGAAAACCGTTTGGGTTTGAATGGTTTGAAGACCGTTTGGGTCCTAATGGTTTTAGGACCGTTTGGGTCCAAACGGTCCTGAGCTCAAATAGTTTTAGGACTATTTGGGTCCAAACGGTCCCGAGCTCAAACAGTTTTAGAACCGTTTGGCACAAACGGTTTTAGGACCGTTTGGGTCCAAACGGTCCTAAGCTCAAATAGTTTTGGGACTGTTTGAGCTGAGATCGTTAGGAAGGTGAAGCGTCTGGACGGTTGAAAACGGGCGAAAGCAGTAGACGACGACGGCGGCACGCACGTCGGCGGTGAAGATGGCATCGATGAAAGAAGAACTCATTGTTAGCCTTAGAATGGACAGCTTTGGCTGGTTCTACCTTGTTACTGTAGACGAAGAAGACGGTGCTGAGGGTGAAGGTGACGACGATGGTGACGAAGCGATGAATGACGATAATGATGGAGATGAAGTCGCGAAGGGGTGCGGAGATATGGTGGCTTCAGCAGCGACGTCGACGATGTTCGTAGAATGAATAGGAGTTAGGAGCAGAGAAATAGAATGGAAGAGGGTTCGTGCGAGGGTTTAGAGAAATCGAGAATCTAGGGAAAGAAAACGATGGGGGATATATTTATAGAAAACGTTAGGTGTCGCTACAAATTCCCAAGGGCAAACGGTTTTGAGACCATTTGGGGTCCAAACGGTTTCGGGACCGTTTGGGTTCCAAACAGTTTCGAGACAGTTTGGGTTCCAAACAATTTTAGGACCGAAAGGACCAAACGGTTTTGAGATCGAAAGGACCAATCAGTTTCGAGACCGTTTGAGTTCAAATAGTTTCAAAACTGTTAGGTTAAGATTTAATTAGGTTTTTGGATTTTATATTTTTATGTTTGTTTTGGTTATTTATGTTAATTTTTATATTGTCAGATTAAAGATGATAAGTCTAAATCAAATGAAGAGATTAGAAAATTAGCAAAACTAGGCAAAATAAAATGGTGGTACTCAGATCTTGGGTTGCCTCCCAAGTAGCGTCTGGGTTTTATGTCACTGGCTCGACGAAAATCCGATTTGGTTATGTCGATGCTGAGGGATCGTGGATCTCGATAGTTTGTCTTGGTATTTTGTCTGTTGGTGTGTAATATCTCTTCAATCTGTGGCCATTAACGGTCTGTTATCCCCCATTATTATCAAGGATGATGACTGCTCTGGTGGGGTAGATGTGTTTAATTTTGAAAGGTCCAGACCATTTCATGCAGAGCTTTCCAAGAAACATCTTAAGTCTAGAATTGAAGAGGAGGACCTTATCTCCGACAGTGATGTCTTTTCTTTTGAGGTGGTCATCGTGCCATATCTTTGTTTGTTCTTTATAGATTCTGGCACTTTGGTAAGTTGTCATTCTAAACTCCTCAAGTTCTTGTAGTTGAAGTTGTCTATATTCACCAGCACTTTTGAGATCAAAGTTCAGCTATTTGATGGCCCACCAAGCTTTATGTTCTAGTTCAACCTGTAGATGACACGATTTTCCATACACCAGAAGGAATGGGGTTGTGCCTATCTATGTTTTGTAAGCTGTGCGGTATGCCCAAAGGGAATCGGGGAGCTTGGTAGACCAATAAGTACGATGTCTATTGACTATTTTTTCTAAGATATCTTCCAATTGTCTATTTGAAACTTCAACTTGGCCACTTATTTGTGGATGGTAAGGTGTGGCGACCTTATGGTTGACCCCTTATTTTCTCAAGAGGGCTTCGAAGCTTCTTTCTAGAAAATGGGTTCCTCCATCTGATATGATAGTTCAAGGGACTCCAAATCTAGAGAAGATGATATCTTTGAACATCTTGATGACTAGCTTGGAATCACAGGATATGATGGGTATAGCTTCTACCCATTTCGAAACATAATCCAAAACGACCAATATGTAAGAGAATCCATAAGATGAGGGGAAGGGACCCATGTAGTCTATTCCCCAAACATCAAAAAGTTAAATTTCTTGCCACAAAGTGAGAGGCATTTCATTCCGTTTAGTTATACCCCCAAAAAGCTGACATTTATTGCAGGATCTTACAGAATCATAGGAATCTCTTACTATTGTTGGCCAAAAGAAACCCGATTGTATAACTTTGAGAGCGGTCTTCTTCAAACTCATGTGCCCCCCCCAGTGGGACCAGAATGATAGTGCTCTAAGACAGGGGTAATTTCTTCTTCTGGTAGGCAACGACGAAAAAGTCTGCCAGGACATAAACAAAAAAGATAGGGTTCGTCCCAGAAGTATTTCTTAACATCATGGAGAAATTTCTTTTTATCGTGGTGAGAGGCGGAAGGGTGGATGATTCCTAGAGCCAGATAGTTCACTATGTCGGCGTACCAGGGAAATCCGGTGGTAATTTTCATAAGTTGGTCGTCAGGGAGGGAGTCTCGGATAGGTACATTATCATCCTCTTGACATTCGATGCGATTTAGGTGGTCAGCGACGACATTTTCCACTCTACTCTTGTCTTTTATTTCAAGATCAAATTCTTGCAGCATCAATACCCAGCAGATGAGTTTGGGTTTTGCATCTTGTTTCTGAATAAGATATTTGATGGCGGAGTGGTCTGTATATACTATGACCTTTGATCCAATTAGATAAGAATGAAATTTTTTGAAGGCATAGATGACGGCTAAGAATTCCTTTTCAGTAGTAGTATAATTCTTTTACACCTCATCTAATGTCTTGGATGCGTAGTATATTACATATGGATTTTTGTCTATTCTCTACCCCAGCACCACCCCTATAGCATAGTCGCTAGCGTCACACATTATTTCAAAAGGTTGTGACCAGTCAGGCGCTCTCAGAATGGGTGCAAAGATTTGAGCATTCTTCAAGGTTGTAAAGCTATGCAGGCATTTATGGTCAAAGTTGAAATCAACATCCTTGGTCAATAGGTAAGTCATATGTTTTGCTATTTTCAAGAAGTCTTTGATAAATCTCCGATAGAACTTGGCATGACCCAAGAAATCTCGCACTCCCCTTATGTCTTTGGGCGGTGTCAACTTTGAGATGACATCGATTTTTTCCTTGTCTACTTCAATTCCTCTTTCGCTCACTCGATGTTCGAGGACAACACCTTCGGTCACCATATAGTGACATTTTTCCCAGTTTAGGATAAGGTTTGTTTCCTTGCATCTCTATAAGACTTTACTTAGGTTGAGTAGACAATTGTCAAAAGAGTCTCCATATACTGAAAAATCGTCCATGCACACCTCCATAATGGTTTCGGTTAATCCCGCGAAGATAGCAGTCATGCACCTTTAGAAGGTTGTGGGTGCGTTGCATAGCTCGAAGGGCATCCTTCTTTGGGGTGAATTGGGATTTGGTAAAACCCAGAATATCCGTCGAGGTAGCAGAAATTTTTTTGGTGGGCTAGATGCTCAAGGACTTCATCAAGGAAGGGTAAGGGAAAATGGTCTTTCCTTGTTGATTTGTTCAATTTTCTATAATCAATGTACATTCTCCAACCAGTAACGGTCCTTGTAGGTACTAGTTCATTCTTATCATTTAAGACAATAGTGGTTCCCCCATTTTTAGGGACCATTTGGATAGGACTAACCCACTGAGAGTCAGAAATTGGATAGATAATACCCGCTTTCAAGAGTTTAAGAACCTCGAGGCGAACTACCTCTTTCAGATTTGGGTTCAGTTTTCTCTGGTACTCCCTCGAGGGTTTGAACTCTTCTATCATAGGTAGTTTATGCTTGCATAGAGCTGGGTTTATGCCCGTTAGGTCAGTCATCTTGTACCCAATTGCTTTCTTGTGCTTCCTTCATTCAGTGAGAAGCCTTTCTTCCTGATCGTCAACTAGAGTGGAGCTAATGATAACTGGACACAATTTTTCATCATCTAGGAAGACATGTTTGAGCCCAGTTGGTAGAGTTTTCATTTCTAGGGCTTTGGGTACTTCTGTTGTCTCTAATATGGTGACAAGTTTTAGTTCTTCAAAAGTATCTTCTGGGGCTTTTTCAGGCTGCTCCAAGTATTGCAGGCATTGCTGAACTAACTCGTTTGTTGAAAATTCAGCTTCTGAATTTATTAGAGCGTCCTCTAGGGCATCTGCTGGTTCTGGATTTTCTTACTTCAGTTGAGACATTCTATCAATTCATTCAAGTAGAAAAACCTCTTCATGGATACTAGGGCTCTTCAGGTTGTTGAAAACCCTGAATTGAATGGTTTCTTTACCCAACCTCAAGGTAATTATGCCAGCCTCAACATCAATTAATTCTCTAGTTGTGGTGAGGAAGGGTCTACAGAATATTATCGGGTACCTTAGGTCTTCTTTTATATCCATAATGACGAAATCACAAGGGACATAAGAGTCCCTCCCCACTCTTACTGGAATATCTTCAATGATTCCCAGGGGTGTAGTAATGGTGGAATCAGCGAGCCGAATGGTCATTGTTATAGGCAACAAGTCAGTGAACCCCAATCTTTTGCACATGGAAAATGGCATAATTGATATGCTGGCCCCCAAGTCGGCCAATCCCTTTTTACAAGAAGTGTTCCCAATAGAGCATTGTATGCCAAAGTAGCCAGGGTGCTTCTATTTTTTTGGCATTTTATTCAAAATGATATCATAAGTGGTTTGGGCTAGCTTGATAGTTTCATGCTCCTCTGTCATATATTTCTTTGATAGCAAGGTCTTCAGATATTTGGACCAGGCTAGGATTTTAGATAAGGCGTCGAGAAAGGGAATATCAACATAAAGTTTCTTCATTGCCTCTTTGAATTTTTGGAATCTAGAGTCTAGTCTGGTTTCCTTTAACCTACCGGGATAGGGTATCCTTGGCTTATATTGTGGAACCTCAGGTTCTTTGGGACCTTGTTCCTTTTTTTCCCTTCTTCAGCTTCTTGACCTGATTCTTTTATTGGGATGATTTTAGTTACATCCCTATCTTCTTGATTAATCGAGATGGCTTCAGTGAGAGCATGACCAGACCTTGTTGTAAAAACATTTAATTGTTCTGGTCTATGTTGATCATGTCTTGGATTTGCTTCTGGATGGCCAGTGAAAGTGCCCACTGGAGGTTTTAGCTGAGCTGCTATCTGTGCTAACTGGATTTCCATAGCTTTTTTCTAGGCTTGATGGTTAGCCAACATGGTTTGCTGTGATTGCAGCATCTGCCTTATCAAGGACAGTTCATCGGTCTACTGTGGTGGGGCATTCTTCTTTTGAAATTGAATGAGTTGTTGCTTCCCTTGAGGTGGTTGTTGTTGAGGTGCTGGCAACTGAGGTTGTTGTGGATGTTGCAGCTGAGTTTGTTGTAATTGTGGGTGTAGAGGAGGGTGAGTATATTGGTAGTATGCAGATGGATTTCTTGGGTAGTTGGATCTCTGTAAATTGTTTCTAAAATTCTCTTGATTTTGGTTGTAGTTGCTTTGAAATCCAGGTGGTAGTCTGTTGGAAGATCCACCTTGTGTTTGACGTTACGGGTTAGCATTCCCCGTAGGATTTCCATATTGAAACTCAGGATGGTTTCTCAGTTGATTTGGATTGTAGTAAGCTTGTCATGGTATGGAATGGATGAAATTTACTTGTTCTGGCATCTGATCCTCAGGGTGTTCAATGATCGGCTCATATTGTGGTTGAGGTGGTTACAAATCCATCATTACATTGTATAGGAGACCACATGACAATGTGGGATGATCAAATGCATGACAAGCCTCGCAAGTTCCTGTAGCTACTTTAGCTTGTTGGGGGTTCTTCTTTCTGTCATACTCCCCAAATGATGCTTCGAGGGCTTGTTGTTTGTTGGCTATGGTTTTCAAAGCTTCGGTTATGGCTTTCATTTCCATAGATTCTTCAGCTTTACAAACCTTTAGAACTCCTCCTGTGGTCTCTCTCCCCCAATTGGATTGAGTTTCGGCTCCGAGAGTGATGATCCTCCAGGCTTCTTTGTAGTTCTGTCTCATAAAGTTTCCTCCAGATGAGGAATCTAAGAACTTCTTAATTTCATCACTTACTCCCCTATAAAAAGTTTCTATGAGATGATTTTGTGAGATTCCATGGTGAGGACATTTCCTCAAGAGTTCCTTGAACCTTTCCCATGAGTCATCCAGTTACTCTCCCGGTAGTTGAAGGAATTAGTTTATTTGTCCTCTGATTTGGTAGGTTAGTGAAGGGGGGAAGAATTTCTCCAAGAACTTCTCTTCCAAGGGAGCCCAGGTGGTGATTGGCTCCCCGTCCAAAGAATTGTACCAGCTTAGTGCGCTTCTAGACAATTTGAAGTTGAAGAGTCTGAGCATGACTGTGTCCATGGTTGTTCCAGCTTGTGGTACCAACCTGCAAAGAGCTTTGAACCTCTTCAAATGGTCCATGCAGTCATCTCCGACACTTATAGAGAACGAGATGCCCTGCATTATTTGGATCCAATGTGTCCTAATCTCAAAATTAGGAGTGTTGATGAGTGGTGGTTGGACTGGATGGTTGTCTTCATAGTTATTGGGAACAACGTAATCCCATAATTGCTTGCTTATTACCAACAGTTGAGCATCAGCCGTGGCTGCTTCATTCTCAACATGGATGCGAGCTTGCTCTTCATCCCGTACTTCAGCCTGAACTTGGGCGCGCGTGTCGGCAATGAGTTGTGCTCATTGGGGTGCTATGGCAGCGTTGACACTTTCCATCACTAGTGCAACTTGGCGTTTATCTTCAGCCATTTGTCTGGCTCTTTGACGATTAAGTCTAATGCGGTGGTGGAAGCTTCTCTCTACCTCAGAGTCATACTCTGGATCAGGGGAGAATCTAAAATTATGTGATGGTTGCATACATGTCTTCTCCCTGAGTAGAGGAAGAAACACACTTTTCAGATGATGTAGGAGATATGATGAAATCAAGAGAACATGGGGTAATGTTTAAAGAAAAAGTGTAAAACCCTAACCAACTAGCAAGATGATAAATGAAATTAAAACATTCTGTTGTCCCCGGCAACGACACCAAATATTTGATGGAGCTTTCACTTGCATGGAGTTGCGTGCACCACTAAAAATCCTAAAGATAGTAAGTCTTTAGGTTTAGCCTTGCTTATACTAGATTAAAAACTCCACCCACATATGTTAGGATACATGGAAGTCTTATCATAGTATAGTTAAGGGTCGAATCCACAGGACAACGGTCTTGTTAAGATCAACAAGATAGAAAATGTTAGAATTTCATTTAACTCCTTAACAGTTGGTATTTAGATCAAAGAGTTGGTTTGGTTGTTTAAACTAAGTGCAAGTAAAGTAAAAGCAAGAAAGTAAATTTAAAGTTGTAAACAATGTTTAGAAACCACTAGGATGTGATCGGCTTTCACCACCACTACACATGGATCAAAACATGCAACATAGTAACATAGCCTGCAATAAGAGCCTAAACAGTTAGTATCTTTGTAGATTTAGTTTCCTTTCAGAGAACTAACTATGAGAAGTGTGGGAATGTTGCAAAGCCAGCCATCCCCAAACAAATGGTCACTTACTTTGTATCATTCCCTTCGCAAAGTGTGTTCCTCGACTTATCAAGGTTGTACTTTTATACGTCAACTGATTCCATTTCATAGTATGAAAGTACAACGATGGAAGTGAGTTTACTCCACTCCTTGAAAAACACTCCTAGATACCAAAACAGATGCATGGTGACTACATACATCAAGAACCAACATTCAATCGAGATTCAAATCTAATAGTATAAACGTAGACAATTCATACTAATAGATAATAAGTAACACAAGTTGGTGATCAAGCAACAAGCATTAATTAAATGATTGATGTTGAACTGGAAAGAAAGTATATCTCTATTGCAAACTCATGAATTACATTGCATGAAATGAAAACATGGTAGCGGGGCTACTCCCCGCACCCTAGTGTATGAGACTACTCGCTCATGGAAAGAACAAAGAAGGGGGCAAGAAGAGAGAGAGAGAGTGTGTCATCTCCATGAAGGAGGGAGGAAGGTCGTCCCCTTGGAGGAGAGAGAGCAATGATCTTCACACTTCATAGCTTGCTTGATGATGAATCCTCCTCTTCCCACCTTCTTTGTTGATGAGAGAGAAAGTAGCTTGGAGATGGAGTATGGATCTCAGATCGCCAGCCTCGGGGCAGTGGGTGAAGGATGGAATGGCTCTAGAACAATAGAGGTAGCCTTTGGACGTCTAAGACTTGATGATCTGTGAGGACCCCTTTGGGTTCTATTTATAGGATTTTGAGTGAGACTTAACTATGATGATCGTTGGGGTGGTCCCGGGTTTCACCACCACTACACATGCAAACATATCCAATCACAAACATCCAGGCAAGATCTAACTATCCAAATAGAGATGTTAGAAACCCTCTATTAGGATGTTTAGGTTCGCATAAGCATCACCTTAGGCATCGGATTTCTCGTCGCCATCCAGATCATGTACTTACGGCTCCGAAGATACATATATCCAACTGAAGCTGTGGCCCTCTGTTAGGATGTTTAGGCATACAGAAGCGTCACCGTGGGCTAGATGGCTCGTCCCCTCATGGATCACACACTTACGACCTCAGGGAATCCCATCTGATTTCTCGTCAGGGAGTCAACCGCGTTAATCGACATTCGAATCCTACATATTGAAGTTCTCGCAACATAGGAAAGAACAAGATAAATGCAAGCAGGTGATCAATCCTCAAACACACATCAACGATTAACAATGAAATGAAAAATTATAAATATGCCATGGAATGTTTAAAAAAAAGGACATATAAGCATGGGAAGCGGGGCCAGTCCCCACACCCCAGAGAAATGAAACTACTTGCTCATGATGAGAGGAACAAAAAGAACAAGAGAGAGGGAAGATTCCACCATGAGCATGATAAATAAGACAGTCATAGCTCGATGAAGATATAATCTTCTACGCCATGTCAGAACAGATCTAAACGAGGAGCGAGGGACACCACAACAAACATGGTAGACCTTCTCTCTCCACCTTCCTTCTTGTCTCGGCCTCCTTGCTCGTAGCAGGAGGAGCAACCTTTGGAAGAGTATGTGGCGTGTATGCACGTAGACAGATCGGGATCCCTTTCCAGAGGTTGATCCTGGGTTCAGACAACCTAGAGGCATCTCCGATCCCCCCTTTTGTGAAGACCCTTTTGGTCCTATTTATAGGCTTGGGTAGAGTCCCACTTGATTTGGACATTGGTCTTCACATTTTTGGTGTGAGTTCTTTACACAGTTTGGGAGGACCGGTCTGGTTCTTCACAGTTTGGGAAACCGAGAGAATTCCTCACAGTCTTGAGACCGTGAGGGTCTTCACAATCCTCATTCACATTCTTGCGGTTTGGAACTTCAGTTTCCATCCTTGGTCTTGTGGTCTGCAAGACTGAACGCAGGCCTCACGGTATCTGACCTAGCGGTCTTGGGCAGGTAGTGGCTTCTTCAACCCTTACATATGGATGGGTCGATGGCAAGGAGGAGAAAGCGGAAAGCGATGACTGTGGGTTGGAGAGGAGGAGGAAACATGGCGCTGCATGTTGTGATCGTCATTGCTGGAGGTGGTGATGAAGAGAGAGAGAGATTTGTGGTTTGGTAATGCAGTGTGTGAGGAGATGAAGGTCGACGCTGCTCCTTGTGGTCTTGGGATCATGAGGACTCTCACAATCTTGAGACCGTGAGGGCTCATGTGGTATTGAGACCGTGAGAGGGGTCGAGGGTGCAAAACTACTAGGGCAAGACCGAGAGGACAAGACCGCTAGGGCAAACCATGAGGATAGTTGGCGGTGGTGGTTTGTGATGGCATTGATGGTGACAAGGAACCGCAAGAAGCAGGTGGCTACCATGGAAACGGAGGAGCCAGGTGGCGTCAATAGTGCGGGCATTGCATCGATTTTCTATAAGTCGTGGTTGTTGGAGATCTCGGCAGGAGGAGCGACATGCTCGTGATCCAGTGGATCTAGCAGGTGGCGACATGACCTAGAGCAGGTGGAGATGGTGGTTGATGCAGATCGTGGAGGAGGAAGCAGAGGGAGGGAAGCAGAACAACCATGCGGTCTTGAGACTTCTACTCCTCCTTGCGGTCTTGAGACTGCTAGCCCTCCAATCGGTTTCCAAACTAAGAGGGGGAGGGGGGTCAAGATCGTGGAGAGGAAAAAGAGTGGAGAGATCGTTAGGGTAGTTGGGGACCAAACCGAATGGAGGAGGTGCAAAACCACATGGGCCAAGACCGAGTAAGGTCGAGATCGCAAGGGTAAATAGTGAGGAAGCATTAATTTGCGATCAAATGGTTGAGATTGGAAGGCGATGGTGAAGCACACAAGGGTGGTGATATTAGGGTTAGAGAGAGAGGTCTTGTTGAAGGTGGATGGAAATGTGCTCAAGATCAATGGAGGAAGTGAAGTTGATCAAGGATGTGGTGGTGATCGGATGATCTATGATTAGTGAGTGACATTTTGAGTGAAGGTGGACCTACAACAAGATGGTGGACCTAGTTGAATATCTGTGTCCATCATGGCTTGCTCAATCTACATGAAATCATAGAAATCCTAGTCAAGAAGCAAGATTGCAATTTGTAATATTTAGGGGATAAAAGTGAATGTAATAAGTCGAATTGGGCCCACGATGGCGACTAAAAATCATGATGAATGTGGATTCATCAAAACACCCGAACTTAAATGTTGCTCATCCTCAAGTAACACAAAATCTGAAACAATCACTAAATGAATGATTTCAACTCATGTGATTGCCTCATATTCACATCATGATTGTTTTCTTTTTGCTCAGTATGACTAAGCATCTCAACTTCCTGAGATCATAAAACACATCTGACCATATCTTCTTTCCTGAGTTTGTTTTCCAACATCACTTCCTGCTTACTTTTTCCAACAACAAGCATTTCTAAGAGTTTTGTAAGAGTCCAGAGATACCCACAGAATAACAAGTGTGCACCTGATCTGACACTGGTGTTTTTCAGGATAGTGGAGGCATTCATAGTGCCTTTAGGTGGAAAAGGGAGTGAAGGGTGGTATGGAAGGAAGTTATATATATCTCCTCTATTTGACTCGACTCGAGATTTATTATATGGTTGCAATTACATTGATTGCATTGTTTTGTGTGCGAATCTCTCCTCTATTCGACTCGAGATTGCATTTTTTGTGTGCACATTGGCATCTTTTCTTGGTGGTATTCCCCTATTAATTAGCGAGGGGTATGGAAGAAGCAGATATAGAGAGAGGTGGTGTGCCACCCCGAACTTAGGTTTTGGCACTATTTTTTCTATTTTTGTTTCTTTTTGATGGATGGAGGTGTACGAAGATGATGGAAAAAGTGTAGAAGAGAGTTCAGATCAGAATGCAACTTGATTTACAATTCAGTGCCCTGAGTCATTCTCTTTATCGTACTCTGCTCAAATAATGACTTGATGAGGATATGGTGGAGATTCCATGCTATTGTTCCACTAGTCAGTTAGGAAGCACATCGTGTTTGATCCCTATCAGTTCGAAAAATACTTGCCATTTTTGCAGAAGGATCATGATGTTAGGATACATAAGCTTCACAAGATGATTTCAATCAATAGGCTAGTTTCAAAAAGTGGTCCTCTTGAGGATTTTCTTCGAATAAGGATAGTATAATGATTCAAAATGCATAGAGAGAGAAACTAGCCGACAAGGTAATGGTTTTAATCAAAATAGAAAGCGTCAAAACTTCATCAAGTTTCTATACAAAATCTTTGAAAACTTAAAAAAAATTGAAAATTTTGATAAAAAAGGCAACGATGAAATCTTAAGTCTGAAATAGATGGGTATGGATGGAAAGTGAAGTACGTACCACCCACCCTCTACCCCGAACTTAAAAATTTGCTTGTCCCGAGCAAACTCTGAATCCAAGATGAAGGGGAAAATTCATGCCGGTTGGACCACCAGATGTGGTTGTGTTCCAATCAACGTGCGTCCTCCATATGAAAATCTCAAAAATTAAGGTTAATTAGAACTTAAGATAGCATTTCACGATACAATTTTTATTCAGTGCAAAATTTTCTAAAAAGTAAACACAAAATTTAAGGAAATTTTCTAATTCAAAACTAAAAGTAAAAACAAAATTATTGATCGGGTTGCCTCCCGACAAGCGCCTTTATTTTACATCAATGGCTCAACGTGAATCCTTCAATTTTTTGGTGGATACAATGGATTGGTAAGATCCATCATTGCTTTAGTGCCTATGTCATATGGTGTGAAATATCTCTTTAAGCGTTGGCCATTAGCCACAAATTCTCCTGACTATTCATTCCATAGAACGAAAGCACCATGCGGGTAGATGCTCTTGACAATGTAGAGTCCAAACCAGTGAGAACGGAGTTTCCCTAAGAATAACCTCAATCTTGAGTTGAACAGTAGAACTTGGTCTCCCACTCGAATGTCCTTTCTTTTTAGATGACCATCGTGCCAATGTTTGGTGTGTTCTTTGTAGATTTGTGCATTCTCATAAGTTGCATATGGAGTTCTTCCAGCTCTTAAAGTTGTAGAATCCTGGCTTCGCCCGCTTTCTTCATGTCAAAATTTAGCTGTTTGATTGCCCACCATGCTTTGTGTTCGAGTTCTATAGGCAGGTGGCATGACTTTCCATAGATTAATTGAAATGGTGTATTTCCAAGGGGAGTTTTAAAAGCAGTTCGATAGGCCTACAAGGCGTCATTGATTTTTACTGACCAATCTTTTTGGTTGTGGCCCACTATCTTTTCCAAGATAGCTTTGAGTTGACGGTTAGAAACCTCTACCTGTCCACTTGTTTTTGGGTGGTAGGGGGAATCTACCTTGTGTGTTACACCATATTTTCTTAACAATGCTTCAAATCTTCTTTCTAGAAAATGAGAACCTCCGTCAGATATCACAGTGCGTGGGACTCCGAAATGGGGAAAAATAATATCTTTGAACATCTTGATAAATGGTTTGGAATTTCTAGTCACGGTTGGTATGAACTCTACCCATTTTGAGACATAATCAACCGCAACTAGGATGTAGGAAAATCCGTGTGAGGATGGGAATGGGCCCATGTATTCTACTCCCCAAACATCAAAAATCTTGACTTCTTGCCATAGCTTAAGTGGCATCTCATCTCTTTTCACAATATTACCTATTCTCTGACATTTGTCACATGCTAGGACAAAGTTGTAGGAATCTTTGGATATGGTTTGCCAAAAGAAACCACATTGCAAAACCTTCAAAGTAGTTTTCTTAGAACTCATATGGCCTCCAACTAGGCCTGAGTGACATTTCTCTAAAATGAGTTGGGCTTCTTCCTCAGTGATACAACATATGTAGAGACCATCATCACAAAACTTGAAGAGGTACGGTTCATCCCAATGATACTACTTCACATCATGCATGAATTTCTTCAGTGCATTTCTGGTGCATTCAGGGTGGATGAAACCAGCAGCGAAGTAGTTCACATAGTCCAAGTACCAAGGGGTAGCTTCTGAGACTTTCATGAGTTGGTCATCTGGAAGAGAATTGTTAATCAAGATCTTCTTGGTTTCCAGAGTGTGGATACGAATGAGGTGGTCTACCACAACATTCTCTGTACCTTTCTTATCTCATATCTCCAAATCAAATTCTTGCAAGAGGAGAATCCATCTGATCAACCTGGGCTTTGCATCTTTCTTTGCTGGGAGGTAACAGATAGCGGCATGATCTGTGTAGACAATGACTTTAGAACTGATGAGATAGGATCTAAACTTGTCAAAGGCATACATGATTGCAAGGAGTTCCTTTTTATTAGTTGTGTAGTTCCTCTAAGCTTCATCGAGGGTCTTCGATGCATAGTAGATCACATAATTTTTTTTTCTCTATACATTGGCCTAAAATCGCACCCACAACATAATCACTGGCATCACACATAATTTCAAATGGGTGATCCCAATTAGGAGTTCTGATGATGGGTGTTGTTCTAAGGGCATGCTTTAGGTTATTGAAACTCTTGACACATTCTTCCTCCAAATGGAAATCAACGTCCTTTAGCAACAAATTTTTCATCGGCTTAGTTATCTTAGAGAAATCCTTTATAAACCATCTGTAAAAGCATGTAGACCAAGGAACGCGTGAACTTTTCTTACATTTATCGGGGTAGCGATTTTGGAAATTACTTTGATTTTCACTCTGTCAACTTTGTTTCCTCGACTACTGACTCTATGGCCAAGGACAATGCCTTCCTTTACCATAAAGTGACACTTCTTCTAGTTTAACACAAGATGTGCTTCTTCACATCATTTGAGGACAAGGGAGAGATGATTTAGGCACGAGTCATACGAATCCCCACATATGGAGAAATCATCCATAAAAACTTCCATAATAGTTCCAGCTCGACCAGCAAATATCACTGCCATGCAGCGTTGGAAGGTTGCAAGTGCATTACAAAGACCGAACGACATCCTTCTAAAGGCATACGTTCCAAACGGGCAAGTAATTTTTTTTTCTCTTGGTCATCTGGATGTATAGGAATTTGATAGAATCCGGAGTAACCATCGAGATAGCAGAAATATTCTTGGTGAGCTAGCCGCTCTAAGACCTGATCAAGAAAAGGCATCGAGAAATGATCCTTACGTGTCACCTTGTTCAATTTCCTGTAATCAATACACGTCCTCCACCCGGTGATTGTTTGAGTGGGGATGAGTTCATTATCTTCATTTTGTATCACAGTAGTTCCGCCCTTCTACGAGACAACATGCACGAGAGTTACCCATGCCGAGTCAGATATCAAATAGATGATTCAAGTAGTGAGCAGTTTAATGACTTCACGACGGACTACTTCCTTCATGTTTGGATTAAGCTTCCTTTGATGTTCAACAGTCAGCTTGTGATCTTCCATCATGGGGATTTTGTGCATGCAAAGCACTTGACTGACTCTGATGAGATCACTCATCTTGTAGCTGATGGCTTTTCTTCTTTCCTTTAATTATGTCAGGAGTTTTTCTTCTTGTTTTGTCGTTAGATCCGAATTTATGATGACTGGGCAGACCTTAAGATCATCCAGAAACACATACTTCAATCCCTCAGGTAGGGGTTTCATTTCAGGAGCTTCTAGTTTCTTGCACGGTTCTTCAGTAACATTCACAACCTTGAGTTTCTCAAATTTGGTTTCAGGATCTTCTCCAACAGTGTCGAGGTGGAGAACATAATCCTTTATTTGTTCATCAATGGAGTCATCAACAGATGGGTTTGTTAGAGCCCTTCTAATGGATCATCTTGTTCATATTATTCTTGCGTAAGCAGTGAAATTTTCTCTATGCAATCAATCAAATAGACTTCTTCTTGCATGCTTGGTATTCGCATACTTTCAAAAAATTTGAACTTGAGGGTTTCTTTGCCTAGTCTGAGCAGCAAGGTTCCTACTTCAACATCAATCAAAGCTCTTACAGTGGCAAGGAACGGACACCCAAAGATGAGAGGGTATCTGGCGTCTTCCTTTATGTCCATAATGACAAAGTCACACGGAACATAGGAGTCTTTGCCCACCTTGACAGGTACATCCTCAATAATTCCCAAGGGGAGAGTTACAATGTTATCTACAAGATGTATGGTCATGCCAGTCGGGAGTAGTTCAGCAAACCCTAGATTTTTGCAAAGGCTAAGTGGCATGATGGAGATGCTAGCACCAAGATTGGCCAATCCCTTCTTACATGAAGAGTCACTGATATGGCAAGAAATCCCAAAAGATCATGGATCTTTCTACTTCTTTGGCATCTTGCTCTGATTAATATCTGAAGTGGTTGTTGCTAACTTGACTATTTCGTATTCTTTAGTTATATATTTCCTTGTTAGGAGTGAAGTCAAGTACTTCATCATGTTGGTATTTCAGCCAGCGCATCAAAAAAGGGTATGTCAACATGGAGTTTCTTCATAACTTCTTTGAACTTGTTGAATCGAGTTTCAAGCTTTTGTCTACCTCAAATGAACTGGGAAAGGTGGGAGAGGCTTGTACACTGGCATGTCTAGCTCATGTGTTTCTTCAGCTTCTATAACGGTAGGTTCTTCAGAACTTGCCTTGTCCGTTTTATCAGTAGTTACTGCCCCTTTTTGTTGAGACTCAGGTGTTGTAGAGTCTTGGACAACCACAGAGTCATCCTCGTCTATAATAACCACATGTGTCTTGACAGGAGGATCAGAATAGTCTTTTCCAGACCTAGTGGTGACAGCCTTCAGTTGCTCTGGGTGCTTAGGATTGTTCTCTAGTTGGCAATAAAGGCTCCAACAGGTGGCTTCATGTTAGTTGCAAGTTGAGCTAGTTGAGATTCAATAGCCTTCTGATGGGCTTGTTGGTTAGATATCATAGTCTGCTACGACTATAAAATCTTCTCAATAGTTGTTAGCTTATCATCAGGAGAGATGGGACTGGCTTGCTGATCTTGCTGTTGATAAGGGACTTGGTTTGGATTCTGGTACTGAGAATTGTTCTGATAATTGTTGTAGTTCCTGTTCGGGAAGTTACCTCTAAAGTTTCCTTGATTTCTGAAGTTTTGCTGTTGGTTGTACTCGAATCTCGGTGGAACTCATTGTTGGTTGTTTGAACCAAGTTGCTGGGAGTTTTCTGCTCCTGAAGGATTTCCATATTGAAAACTAGGATGGTTCTTGTTCTGATTCAGATTGTAATATCCTTGACCAGGGATGATGTTAACATCATTAAGATTTTGAATTTGACCATTATCTACTTAGCCATACATGTTGCTTAGAACAACATCATAGAGAATATTGCATGCTAGTGTAGAATGATCAGTTCCTTTACATGCTTCACTAAACAATGAAGCTGACTTGATCTGTTCTTGTTGTTATGGGAGTGAGCGTTTTCTTTCATAGGCAGCAAGAGATGATTCGATATGGTCTTGTTTGGCAAATAAGAGCTTGAGGGATTCAGTGATAGACTTGTACTCATGAATAGCTTCAGCCATAGATTCCTTCAACACTCCTTTACCTACAGATCTACCCCAATTAGCTTGATTTTCAGCTCCAAGGGTGACAACCTACCATGCACTATCATAACTTTGACGCATGAAGTTTCCTCCGGATGAGGAGTCTAAGAACCTCTTGATGTCATCATCCACACACCTATAGAAGATCTTAATGAGCTGATTCTTAGGAATACCATGGTGTGGACACTTGCGTAGAAGCTCTTTGTATCTTTCCCATGCTTCAGCTAGGGATTCTCCAGGGACCTGAGTGAATTGAGTTATATGTCCCTTGATTTTATAGGTGAGAGAAGGAGGATAGAACTTTTCCAGGAAGACATTTTGAGGTTGTTCCCAAGTAGTGATGGGTTCGCATTGCAAGGAATTGTACCAACTTATAGCTCTATTAGCAAGAGAATACTTGAAGAGACGGAGTCGGATGGCATCATTAGATACTCCATTTTGCTTTGTCATGGCACATAGATCAATAAATCTCAGAAGGTGCTTCTGACTATCTTCTCCTTGCTTACCATAGAATGGGCTGTTTTGAAGCAAGGTGATCCAATGTGCCCTTATCTCAAAATTTGGAGCGTTGATGGGAGGAGGTTGTACTGGGTGATGAATGTTAGCAACTTTAGGGATTGAGAACTCCCTAAGGTCCTTCTGTAGTTCTGCTGCTTGCGCTGCTGCTTGTCCTGCTTGGATTTCTTCTTGAACTGCAGCTCGGGCTTCTTGCATAAGCCTTTCTCTTTGTGCATTAAGGGCTTGAGCAACCCTTCGGGCTATTTCCTCCTCTTGAGCAATCCTTGCTTTGTTCTCTCTATTCTGTCGATGAAAGGTTCTATCTATCTTAGGGTCAAAGCTAGCAGAGAGTCCAAAACTATTCGAGCAGTGCATACACTAGTTTTCAGGGGTACCTAGGATGGAAAGATTTTTCAGAAGTAAGATTGATGGAGTACAACTGAATTCAAGTGAATGATCGATAGTATCAAAAGAAAAGGCAAAATCCAAGATTAGCCTCAAAAGAATTAGATTAGACTAGCTGACTCTATTCTCCCCAATAATGGCGCTAGAATTTGACGTGATCTATTATCGCACTAAAAAAATCACTCAGCGTTGAGATCCCTGAGTTTTTAACCAAAACCTATGTAATAATACCTACCACAAGCGAAAAAGTCTTATCGCAGTATAGTTAAGTATTGAATCCCAAGGGACAACATTTTTAAGAATCATTGCTAGTCTAGTCTAGTTCAGGTAAGGCTAATATTTATAACAAAGGTTGATTTGAGTTTAACTAAAATAAGTGCAAGAAAAGTAAAGTACATGATTGAAGTTGAATCTAGATTAATGATGATCATTGGGGTGGTCTTAGGTTTCACCACCACTACACATGCAAACATATCCAATCACAAACATCCTGGAAAGATCTAACTATCCAAATAGAGATACTGCAAACCCTCTGTTAGGATGTTTAGGTTTGCATAAGCATCACCTTAGGCGTCATATTTCTCGTCGCCATCTGGATCATGTACTTATAGCTCCAAAGATACAGATATCCAACTGAATTTGTGTCCCTCTTTTAGGATGTTTAGGCACACATAAGCATCACTGTGGGCTAGATGGATCGTCCCCTCACGAATCACACACTTATGACCTCAGGGAATCCCATCTGATTTCTTGTCAGGGAGTCAACCACGTTAATCGACATTCAAATCCTACATATTGAAGTTCTCGTAACATAGGAAAGAACAAGATAAATGTAAGAAGGTGATCAATCTGCAAACACACATCAACGATTAACAATGAAATGAAAAGTTATATACATGCCATGGAATGTTTAACAAAAGGACATATAAGCATGGGCAGCGGGGCTAGTCCCCGCACCCCAGTGAAATGAAACTACTCGCTCATGATGTGAGGAACAAAAAGAATAAGAGAGAGGGAAGATTCTACCATGAGCATGATGAAGAAGATAGTCGTAGCTCGGTGAAGATACATTCTTCTACGCCATGTCAAAGCAGATTTGAACGAGGAGCGAGGGACACCATGGTAGACGGGGCATACCTTCTCTCTCTACCTTCCTTCTCATCTCGGCCTCCTTGTTCACAGTAGGAGGAGCAACCTTTAGAAGCGTATGTGGCGTGGATGCACGTAGATGGATCGAGATCCATTTCCAGGGGTCAAGCTTGGGTTCAGGCAGCCTGGCGGCGTCTCTGATCCCTCCTTTTGTGAAGATCCTTTTGGTCCTATTTATAGGCTTGGATAGAGTCCCACTTGATTTGGACATTGGTCTTCACGTTTTTGGTGTGAGTTCTTTACATGGTTTGGGAGGACCGATCTAGTTCTTCATGGTTTGGGAAATCGAGAGACTTCCTCACGGTCTTGAGACCGTGACGGTCTTCACGATCCTCGTTCACATTCTCACGGTTGGGAACTTTGGTTTCCATCATTGGTCTCGTAGTCTGCAAGACCGAACTCGGGCCTCGCAGTCTCTGACCTAGTGGTCTTGGGCATGCAGTGGCTTCTTCCACGTGGTCTTGAAACTGCTAGAACTCTCACATTCTTGAGACTGTGAGGAAGCGATTGTCGTGGCATGGGTGGACCCTTGCAGATGGATGGGTCGATGACAAGGATGAGAAAATGGAAAGAGATGACCGTGGGTTGGAGAGGAGGAGGAAACACGGCACTGTAGGTTGTGATCGTCATTGCTGGAGGTGGTGATGAAGAGAGAGAGTCATAGTTTGGCAAGGTAGGGTGTGAGGAGATGAAGGTCGACACTGCTCCTTGCAGTCTTGGGATCATGAGGACTCTCACGGTCTTGAGATTGTGAGGGCTCTCACAGTCTTGAGACCATGAGAGGGGTCGAGTGTGCAATACCGCTAGGGCAAGACCGAGAGGTCAAGATTGCTAGGGCAAACTGTGAGGATAGTTGGCGGTGGTGGTTTGTGATGGCGGTGGTGGTTGTGATCATCATTGCTGGAGGTGGTGATGAACAGAGAGAGAGAGTCATGGTTTGGTAAGGCAGTGTGTGAGGAGATGAAGGTTGACGCTGCTCCTTGCGGTCTTGGGTCATGAGAACTCTCACGGTCTTGAGACTGTGAGGCTCACGCGGTCTTGAGACCATGAGAGAGGTCGAGGGTGCAATACCGCTAGGGCAAGACCGAGAGGTCAAGACCGCTAGGGAAAACCACGAGGATAGTTGGCGGTGGTGGTTTGTGATGGCATTAATAGTGATGAGGAACCACAAGAAGTAGGTGGATGCCATGGAAACAGAGGAGGCAGGTGACGTCGATGATGTGGGCGTTGCATCGATTTGCTGTAAGTTGTGGTTGTTGGAGATCTCGGTGGGAGGAGGAGCGGCATGCTCCCAATCCAGTGGAGCTAGCATGTGGCAGCGCGACCTAGAGCCGGTGGAGATGGTGGTCGCCACAGATCGTGGAGGAGGAAGTGGAGGGAAGGAAGTGGGAGGGCAATGTGGTCTTGATACCGCTACTCCTCCTTGTGGTCTTGAGACCGCTAGCCCTCCAATTGGTTTCCAAACCGAGAGGGGGAGGGGGGTCAAGACCATGAAGAGGAAAAAGAGTGGAGAGATCGTTAGGGCATGTGGGTCCCAAACTGAATGGAGGAGGTGCAAAACCACATGGGCTAAGACCAAGTAAGGTCAAGATGGCAAGGGTAAACAATGAGGAAGCGTTGATTTGCGATCAAATGGTTGAGATTGGAAGGAGATGGTGAAGCACACAAGGGTGGTGATATTAGGGTTAGAGAGAGAGAGGGTCTTGTTGAAGGTGGATGGAAATGTGCTCGAAATCAATGGAGGAGGTGAAGTTGATCATGGATGTGGCAGTGATCGGATGATCTATGATTGGTGAGAGACATCTTGAGTGAAGGTGGGCCTGCAACAAGATGGTGGACCTAGTTGAAGATTTGTCTCCATCATGACTTGCTCAATCTGCATGAAATCACAAAAATCCTAGTCAAGAGGCAAGATTGCAATTTGTAATATTTAGGGGATAAAAGTGAATGTAATGAGTCGAATTGGGCCCACGATGGCGACTGAAAATCATGATGAATGTGGATTCATCATCTCATTAGTGGCTTAATTGAAACCCTAAATATGTTAATACATGAATAAATCACCCTAACATGTAGAATATAAATAAATATTACCTAATACCTTCAAATTAACCATTGGATCAGTGAAGGGTGCACAAGATATGTTACATGGGGTAATAATGTACATAAAGGAACAAGGTGTCCATAAATGAGAATAATGGCATATAATTCAACTAAAATATGAAATAAATAAACTTATGTCAGATAATGATGGGGGTAGATTCGTTCTAGATCTTTCCTTTTCCTTTTTGAACATGAAAGAGATAGAAAGATAAATAATAACTCTTTAAAGTAAGGTAATGTGATATTGAATTATTTAATAAGAGAAATTGTGGTAATAATGGGTAATGGACTAAAATATAAAAGGAAGATGAATTGGTTAAAAATAACTTGAGATCCATTTTCCTTAGGTTTGATGGGGCTTGGAGGCTAAGTTTCATAATTTTGGAATGATAATAACAACATCTCTTTTATTTTGAAAATAAAATGTGAGTTTTCCTTCAAAATATTAAATAAAACAATTGTTGACTCCCAAAGTGGAAAAGAACCTTGGATTCGTAATATACACATTAAAAATAGCCTTTGGGTGAATGTTCATGTAATTTGGATAATCTTTAGTATACATGTGAAGTTAGGAGAGAGAAGTGTGTAGAACTTTCAAAATATTAAATAATTATACAAATAACTCCAACATGTAAAATTGATGACAACTTTGTATCCAACACACTTAATATGACTTGTGGTGAAGTTTCATCAAATTTGGAGAATCTTATGACCATTAATGATGGAGGAAAGAGAAAATAAGATTTAATTTATTTAACACATTAAAAGTTCCCAAAAGGAAAAACTTGTTGCATATTCAGATTGCTCATATCAAAAGTATGTTGGGTGTCAAATTTCACTTAACTTGAGATTTGTTTGCACCCTCAATACAGGAGAGAGAAAAATGAAAATAATTATGTTTACACTTCATTCGAATCAGATTTGGAGATTTAATAAATGTCACACTTATTTGATCTTACACCATGATTTGGAGATTTGGATCTATGATCTAACGCGTAGCAGATCATCTGCTAGCTCACTCCAGAGAAGGAAACAGGCGCTGAATCTGCAACCTGGTTTTTTGGATTTTTCTCCATCAATCTTCCACCATTTTAGTAAATTTTCGAGCGTTGGTTTCGTGGTATAATTTTGCACGCATAGACACTTTACTTGCATTATTTTGGAAAGTGTGTGAGAAACCCCCAATTCATGGGCTACTAGTCTAGGAGGCAACCCCCCTCCTCCCTACTCCTCACCTCTTAACCTATATATATCTTCACCAAAACCCCCATTGGGCATTGCTAGATTCTCTCTCGTGCCAATTTGCTCCGGATCATCTCACACAGCCACCGTGTTTGATCTATCTTCTTCAAGTTGGTGGCACCTAGCCCTGACATTCTACATCACCATAGTTCAATTCAGTAGGGTGGTAAGATGCTTGTACCAAGTTCTTCGAATATGTGTTCTTAGATTAGTGAATTGAAGTCAGGTTTAGATTTCTCCAAATCTCGCACAAGCTGCTCGTGAGTAGCTTTCCATGGTGCTGTTCAGATGGGATGAGTCCCCATTGTCAAATCTTGCTTTTACCCCCTGGTGCGTCTCTTATCAAGGCTATACACTAGCCAACTAGAGGTTGCTAGATGAAACCCTAAGGGAGAACACAAGTGTGGATCTTTCAAAATATATATTAAACCTAACACATGTCGACCACAAAACCAAATAGGTCACCTGCAAGTGCACGAGGTACTATTGTAGTATAGGTGATTGGAAAGAATAGGGGTCGATCATCAGCGACAGAGGGGGCACTAGAGAAAGTTTAGTGTTGGCTACGCTCTTATTGCGGAGACCAGGGTTGAAGGGTTTAAAAGGGTTTGTTTGGTTGTTAAACTAGGTGAATAAGCAAAAAAAAGGCAATTAAGAAATCTAAGTTGCCACAACCCTAAATTATCCTAAGCAAGCAAGTCTAATGAACTAGATTAAGCAACTACATAAACAAGAGCAAAGGTTAACTACACTACACTAGGAGAACAATTAGCATTAAGAACTAGATTCACCACGAGAGAGAGCAACAACCTAAGTTAACACTAAGGAGAAAGACTAAGCAATTAACTAGATTAAGAAAAAGCAATTAAACTAGAGTAGCAATTTCGGGACCAAAAAAAAAGAAAAAGCAATTAAACTAGAGTAGCATAAACAAGCTAAGAAGGCAAAGTGCATTTTAAGCAGTGAGATTGGGTAGGTGGGCCTTTTTTGGGATGTGGTTTGATATTAGTTGGGGGATCTCAACATAGCAACCAATTATCACGATTCTATCTAGATTACCAAACCAAACAACAAGGCAAGTGCTATTACAATGTACCCTATACTACTAGTTGGAGAACTAGGGTTAGGTGTAATTCTAGTAGGACTTTTCAAGTCTAGGTCTCTAGGGTAAGTGGTATTAGGAAAATTGAGAGCCAAGGGTAGAAATGGGAGTAGAGATGAGGGTTTTTCACCTCATGCCACTAGCAATCTATCCTTTAGAAAGCCCTAGACAATTGCACTAATCACACTTACACTAGCCACTTAGATCTCACACTCACTTGTAAGAGGAGGGATGTGTATGTAGGAACAAAGGGGGCTAGCTAGGGATCCATTAATTGGACCTAGGAGCCATTCCTAAGATTTCCACATACATTCCAATTCCTCCTAGAAGCTAAGTGTCATCAAACATCTCAAAGCAAGCAATCCATGTTATAAGCACAAACCACATGCAATAAAATAGGAAATGAGATAGAAGCAAGAAGCAATAATCCTAGATAGAAATCATGTTCATTACAAGTTATTTCCCCCCAACATGGTATCAAAGTCACATTTTAACCCCAAACAACCCACCACTAGAGGCTTAGCTAGACATGATCAAAGAAATAATAAAAGAAAGGGGAAGAAGGGGGTAGAACTCCATGAAGCTTGAAGTAAAAGCATCCTTCTTCACCTACTAGTAGCTTGGGGACGTCCTTCCTCCACCAATGGTGCAGATGGGCATGAGAATATGGGGGATTATGGAGGAAAACCTAGAAAACTAGGTTTCTAAGGTGGAAATGGTGGATGGAGAGCATAAATGCAAGGTGGAGTGCAATGAATGCTCAAGGGGTGAGTAGGGGGAGTATCAAAAGCTAGGGGGTCTAACCTCCATGCCCCATCCACCACCTATGTATATATAGGTGGTAGGGAAGCACTACAGTAAGAGGGGGTAGTTTACGAAAAATAGTGTAAAAAATGGGTAGGTTAGGTTGGTCACCACGACCATGGTGGGGGTAGTAGGTAACGATCGTGGGGGAGTGGACACTGTCAAGGTGTGAAAGGGGGTGGAAAGGCCAAGTATAGGTGGTGGCCACGGCCATGGCGGGATGCCACAGTCATGTTGGGTAAGTGGTGCCATGGTCGTGATGGGTTACCACAGCCATCTTGGAGGAGGAAGTCTTGATCGTGGGGGGCAACACGGGCATTTTCTCTTCAGCTGGCCACAACCGTGGTATCTTCAATGGGCCACGACTGTGCTGATGACCATGACCATGGTGAGTTTGGTGCAAAACTCTGATATCCCTGTCGATTCTTCATAATAAAGGCACGACCCATGGCCATGGGGCCACAACCGTGGTGGGATCTTCAATGGCTAAATGAACTTCAACTTTGATCATCCATGGACTTCTTTGCTTGATGTCAAATATTGTCCATCAGGGGTAGGTTGAGGGAGCTTTGGGGCCTTATTTGGATCCCTCCATGAGTGGAGGAACCCTAGAATTTTTTCCTTCTCTCTCATCCAACCAAAGCATGGTCGAAGTACCTAAAAATAGTGCAAAGAATGTCCATATGTGCATTTTACACAAATATGCATATTGAGGGAGATAACATGTAATCTAACAGGTCTAGATGTGATTGAAATGTAAAATGACACAAGATGAAGCCCAAAAATAGGGTTGAATCACCCCCTGCTCCGCTGCTTTTCTTATTTTCTTGCACAAGGGGTATTATAGTCATTTTCCATGTTTTGTTTTGGATGGGGCTAATTGGGCTGTTGAACACGCGACTTGGCCACCCCTTATTGGGCCAAGTCAGTGGGTGGATCCTTTTTCTCTCTCTCACCATGAACTGATGATTTGGCTTTTTCTGATTAGCTTAAATTCATAGCTTTTAAATCGTTCATCCAAAAATTATAAATAAATATGTTTTAGAATCGGAAAAATGTGTTATTTCTAATAAAAAGTAGTTTCAAAGACTGATTTCCATGTTTTCAATGATGGATTTTTAAGGATCTAATTAATTAATATGAAATCCCTATAATTGGTAATTAATTCATATGAACTCCAAATTTAGTAAATAAATATGTTTTCCTAACCAAAAAAACCTAATAAGTCGATTGGTTCAGGTTTGGAGTCCAAAATCCAATGTTGTATAGAAAGGTCTAGAATTAGGGTTTCATTATATATATATATATATATATATATATATATATATATATATATATATATATATATATATATATATATATATATATATGAATCTCAAACCCTAATACATGTGAATAATGTATAATTAGGCACGGTTGATCTTAGAAACAACTAGGTTGGTGAAGAGAGTTTCGAAGAACCTGGTTGAAGGTATGTTTGCATCCTCAATTATTCTTTTTGAGAAATTCACCTATTTTCTTCTTTTTCTTAGTCCTATGAACAGTAGCTTGTTCTTTTAGAAAATATACTTCATGTGAAGTACCTTACAATGTTATTGATCTTGTGATCATATTTGGACATCCTTTTGGTCTCTTTCTTATGCTTTGCTCATAGTGGAACAATCTCTTGGTATATGTGTTTCTTGCCTACATTTGTAGTGGATGTTCATATGGCACATTATGTGATGGCATGGATCATCTGATCCTACTTTATTTTGTTGGATGTTATCATATCCGTTTTATACTTTCTTTGGCATATGTCATTTCTAAAATGTTAAAGCCGATTGTTTGGGGATTGATTAGTAGCCCTGGGTTGATTCAAGCAAGAAAAGCAAGTCAGGACGCTCTTGCTGTTTGGGCTTGGATATAAAAGATAGCTATTCTTCTTATCTTCCTTCCCCATCTTCCTTGTGCTCTTAAAAAGAAAAATGTGTTTTTTGACCAAATTTCTATTCTCTGGTATGGTGGTGACTGCTAGTATAATGTTACATGTTCTTTTATGTGGATGTGAAAATCCCCACATATGAATGCAGATGTGAAAATTCATGTATATGAAAATATTTAGGGCACACGTGCCTAGGCAAATGTTGGCAGACCCTGCCACCCCATATTTTAGAGCAGATGTATACAAGACCCTACTCACCCCACATTATTTTTGGTAGATGTGTTATTTCCTACCTACATGTTTATATTGTCTAGTATTGTCATAGGTAAAATAAATGGATGCTTTATTTTATACTTTTCTCTTATTTGTCTCTTTTACTGGGATTCTTTCCTTTTATGCCCGATTGGGTAATCCTTTACTTTTCTATGGGAAGCCTTTTATTGTATGTCCTAATCTCATTATATTGCTCCATTTCCTTTTAGCATGCACATACAAGCTTTTTGTTGATGTTTCCTTTTCTTTTCCTTTTGTGGGGTACACTTCCAACCCCAGGAATAGGTCAAGGGGGAGACAAGCAGGTTGAACCTGGACCACAACAAGTTTAATCTAATCTTTGTGGAGACTTTATTGAAGTTGTTAGGTGATCCTCAACTAGTCCTTTATGTAGTTAGTTTTTTTTCTTTATATCACCCAATGCGGTGAAAGTCTAGTATTGATATCAAGCTTTGTAATGGTTAGATACATCTTTATATTCTTCTGCTACTTTGGTGTTAAGATACATTAATGTTGAATAAATTAGTTCCATCCCTTTCAAGAAATTTTTTATGTTGGTGTTTGGTTTGGGATGTCGCCTTTTATTTTAGTAGGGAGTGGTTCCCCTCTGGGATCTCACTCCTTACAGCATGGTATTGGAGTCAGTGGTTGTCGATTATCTAACTATTTCAATCTTGTCTCCCTTAGGATGTTTACCTTTTTCCATAGGTTTTTTATACCGAGTAACCTTGCCCTGTGAAGGTAAAAACCTCATGGTGGGAGATAACTTGACTATTGACAACAAATATGGTTATGAGACACCCCAAAACCCTAGGTTTTGGATGCTAAGGATGGATCCACCCTTTACCCCTCCAATTACTCAGGGTACTCCTATGACTGGAAGTAGATCATCAATAGGTCAGGAAACCCCAGCTTCTGCTAGTACGGGCATAGTCATCTCTCCCAAGCAAAAGTTGGTCATGTATTGACCACTTTATGCCACAACTATGATAGGGAAGATGAACAACCCACTTTTTCTTGAAAATCCTGAGGAGTATTCCATAATGGAATTCATGAAGATGCAACCACCCTACTTTAATGGTGAAGGAGAGCTAGAGACGGTGGACAAAACTGATGATTGGGTACTAGTCATAAAGAGGACCTTTGATGGTATGGCATGTGCTCCACACTAGAAGGTTAGATTTGCTTCATATGTTCTTGATGGACCTACTCGAGTTTGGTGGAATGGAATTGCGAGGACTAGAGACATCTCAACCATGACCTGAGAGCAGTTTTTGGTACTTTTTTGTGGGAAGTAAATCTACACTGCCGCATTAAAGAAGAAGGAAGCAGAGTTCTATAGTTTGAAGCAAGGTTCCCTATTTGTTTCTGCATTTTTACAAACATTTCTACTATTGGAATGTTATGCAGTTGGATTGAGTGAGGAATGTAGGGATGACCTATTTGTTCAAGGGCTTAACTACAATGTGGGTCATGCACTTATTCCACAACTTCCCTTGACCTTTCAATAGATGGTGGATAAGGCTTTAGTTGTGGAATCATATCCCTATTTCCAGTCATATAAGGAGAACAATCATAAAAGGAAGCACCCTAAAGGTGATCGTCGACCATAGGACCCCGTTGCATGAAGAAGGAATAAGGTACCAATATGTCATCATTGCAATGAACCATGACATGTTCATCCTAAGTGCCCCAAGTTTCATAATGGTCAAGCACCAGCTCAACAACAAGCACCTCATCAGAATAATGGTAACAATAATGGTAGAAGACATGTGGAAAGAAGAGCTGGAAGAGTTTTTGCTTTAGATGGTGAAGAAGTTCATGAGGAGGAACATGAACAAGGTGATATATAGTTCTATAGTTAGGCTTTACAAGTTGTGTTTTCTTTTTTCATGAAGTTTATGTAGAGGATGTATGGAAGTATAGTGGAATCCTTCGTATCTAAAAAGTAGTTTGACTTAATATGATGAAGCCTTTTAAGGGGTGGTAAATAGTTTATGTTTAGTTTTTTAGGACAAAAAACCCTGTAAGGGGTGGTATGCCGTAACATACTAAAACCAAGAACTTAATCCTATTCCAAGGTTAAGAGGTTAGATATCTTAGTCTTTGGGCTTAGCCAAACTAGGATACATGCATGCTCATTAGTGGATTAATTGAAACCCTAAATAGGTTAATACATGAACAAATCACCCTAACATGTAGAATATAAATAAATATCACCTAATACCTTCAAATTAATCATAAGATCAGTGAAGGGTGCACATGATATGTTACCTGGGGTAATAATGTACATAATGGGACGAGGTGTCCATAAATGAGAATAATGCCACATAATTCAACTAAAATATGAAATAAATAAATTTATGTGAGATAATGATAGGGTAGATTCGTTATAGATCTTTCCTTGGCCTTTTTGAATGTGGTAAAAATAAAGAGAAAAAATATAACTCTTTAAAGCAAGGTGATGTGATATTGAATTATTTAATAAAAGAATTTGTGGTAATAATGGGTAATGGACTAAAAGTCATAAAAGGAAGATGAATTGGTTAAAAATAACTTGAGATTCATTTTCCTTGGGGTCGATTAGGCTTGGAGCTAAATTTCATAATTTTGGAATGAAAATAACAATATCTCTTTTATTTTGAAAAGAAAAGGTGATTTTCCTTCAAAATATTAAATAAAATACTTAATGACTTCAAAAGTGGAAAATAACTTTGGATTCATAATCTACACATTAAAAATAGCCTTTGGGTGAATTTTCATATAATTTGGATAATCTTTAATATACATGTAGAGTTAGGAGAGAGAAAGTGTGTAGAACCTTCAAAATATTAAATAATTGTAAAAACAACTCTGACATGTAAAATTGATCATAAATTCTTATCCAACACACTTAATATGACTTGTGAGTGAAGTTTCATCAAATTTGGAGAATCTTATGACTATTAATGATGGAGGAAAGAGAAAATAAGATTTGATTGATTTAAAATATTAAAATTCCCTTAAAGGTAAAACTAATTGTATATTCGGATTCCTCATATCAAAAATAGGTTGGGTGTCAAATTTCACTCAATTTGGGAATTGTTTGCACCCTCAAAAGAGGAGAGAGAAAAAGGGAAATAATTTTGTTCACACTTTATTCGAATCAGATTTGGAGATTTAATAAATGCCACACTTATTTGATCTTGTGCCATGATCTGGGCCATTGGATATGTGATTCAACGACTAGTAGATCGTCCTCTAGCTCACGTCAGAGAAGGAAACATGTGCTGAACTCGCAACCTGATTTTTTTTTATTTTTCTCCCTCAATCCACCATTATTTTTAGTAATTTTTCATGCATTGGTTTCATGGGATAATTTACATGCATAGACCCTTTACTTGTGTTGTTTTGGCAAGTGTGCAAGAAACCCCCAATTCTTGGGCTACTAGTCTCATCGGCAACCCCCCTCCTCCATACTCCTCACCTCTTTACCTATATATATCTTCACCCAAACCTTCGTTGGGCATCACCTAGTTGCTCTCTCGTACCAATTTGATGAGGTTTATCTCACATAGCCGCCACATTTGATCTATCTTCTTCGAGTTGGCGGCACCTGCCCCGACGTTCTACATCGCCATAGTTCAATTCGGTAGGGTGGTAAGATGCTTGTACCATGTTCTTCGTTTCTGTGTTCTTAGATCAGTGAATTGAATTCAGGTTTAGATTTCTCCAAATCTCATGCAAGCTGTTCACGAGTAGCTTTCCATGGTGTTGTTTAAGTGGGGATGAATCCTCCTTGTCAAATCTCACTTTTACCCCCTACTCCTCTTGTTTTCTTATTTTCTCACACAAGGGGTATTACGGTCATTTGCCATGTTCTGTTTTGCTTTGGATGAGGCTGATTTGGTTGTTAAACATGTGACTTGGCTGCCACTCATTGGGCCAAGTCAGTGTGTGGGTCGTTTCTCTCACTTTCTTTCTCTTTCTCACCATGAACTAATGATTTGGCTTTTTCTAATTGGCTTAAAATGGAAAAATCGTAGCTTTTAAATCATTCATCCAAAAAATATAAATAAATATGTTTTAGAATAGGAAAAATGTGTTCTTTGTAATAAAAATAGTGTCAAAGCCCGATTTCCATGTTTTCAATGATGGATTTTTAAGGATCTAATTAATTAATATAAAAATCCCTAAAATTGGTAACAAATTCATATGAACTCCAAATTTTGTAAATAAATATGTTTTCTTAATAAAAAAAACCTAATAAGTCGATTTGTTCAAATTTGGAGTCCAAAATCTAATGTTTTGTAGAATTTAGGGTTTCATTATGTATATATGAATCTCAAACCCTAATACATGTGAATAATTTGTAATTAGGCAAGGTTAATCTTGGAAACAACTAGGTTGGTGAAGAGAGTTTCTAGGACCCTAGTTTAAGGTACGTTTGCATCCCCAATTATTCTTTTTGAGCAATTCACCTATTTTCTTCTTTTTCTCGGTCCTATGGACATTAGCTTGTTCTTTTGGAAAACATGCTTCATGTGAAGTACCTTACAATGCTATTGATCTTGTGATCATATTTGGACATCCTTTTAGTCTCTTTCTTATGCTTTACTCATAGTGGAACAATCTTTTGATATATGTGTTTCTTGCCCACCTTTGTAGTGGATGTTCATATGGCACATTATGTGATGGCATGGATCCTCTGATCCTACTTTATTTTTTTGGATGTTATCATCCCTCTTATATAATTTCTTATTATTTTGTTATGCATCATGTGGTGACTGCTAGTATAATGTTACACGTTATTTTATGTGGACGTGAAAATTCCCACATATGAATGCAGATGTGAAAATTCTTGCATATGAAAATATTTAGGGCAGGCGTGCCTAAGCAAATGTTGACAGACCCTACCACCCCATATTTTAGAGTAGATGTATACAAGACCCTACTCACCCCACATTATTTTTGGTAGATGTGTTATTTCCTACCTACATGTTTATAGTGTCTAGTATTGTCGCAAGTGAAACACATGGATACTTTATTTTATACTTTGCTCTTATTTTCCTCTTTTATTGAGATTCTTTCTTTTTATGCTCGATTGGGTAATCCTTTACTTTTCTATAGAAAGACTTTTATTTTATGTCCTAATCTCATTATATTGCTCGATTTCCATTTAGGATGCACATACCAACTTTTTGCTGATGTTCCCTTTTCTTTTCCTTTTGTGGGGTAAGCTTCCAACCCCAGGAATAGATCAAGGGGGAGACAACGAGGTTGGACCAGGACCACAACAAGTTTAATAAGATCTTTGTGGAGACTTTATTGATATTGTAAGGTGATCTTCAGCTAGTCCTTTATGTATTTAGTTTTTTTCCTTTATATCACCCTGTGTGGGGAAAGTCTATTGTTGATATCTAGCTTTGTAATGGTTAGATATATCTTTATATTATGTTGCTATTGTGGTGTTAAGATACATTCATGTTGAATAAATTGGTTCCACCCCTTTCAAGAAAAATCTTATGCTGATGTTTGGTTTGGGATGTTGCCTTTTTTATTTTAGTAGGGAATGGTTCCCCTATGGGATCCCACTCTTTACAAGACGGGATTTAGCATAGGTCCTGGTGGAGATGCTCCTGAACTTGAAGGTTATACACATGTTGATGTATCATATATCCCAAGAGGGCTTTATTTGATTCAGAAAATGAGACACGTTCAGGTCGAGGTGGAGGAGGTGACATAGGTGCCTAGGTGGAGGTAGAGACACCTGGTGTAGTGAAAGAGGTGGGAAGAAAGGTCTTCTTGATGGTTGTGTCACTAATGCAAACTCCCACTACTACAGAACCTACCTTTAGTGTTGGTTATTTAAAGCCTTTAGTGTCGGTTTCTGAGCGACACCTATGTGGGCGACACTAAAAGCTCACCCATTAGGCGTCAGTTCCAAAACCGACGCCCAAACTCTTCGCGCGCCACTGAAAGTGCGCCATCATGGCACTATAGGCGTCGGTTATTAGATACAAAACCGACGCCCAAACCCTTCGCGCCACAGAAAGGGCGCCATCTTGGGCACTATCAGTGTCAGTTTTTTACAAATAACCGACGACATATATCTTCGCGCCACAGGAGGGTGCCAACTTGGGCACTATAGGCGTCGGTTATTAGCTAATAATCGACGCCATATAACTCCCAACATGGCCGTGCTGGATAGCACGGCCGTGGTGTTAAGGAAATAGACGTCGGTTTCTATTAAAAACCGACACTGTAACCTATTTGACGTTGGTTTTATACAAATAACCGACACCTATTGTATTTTTTTCTGTCAGCCTGCAGACCTGCTGTGGCTGGTCGCAGGATGAGAAACCTATTTAGTTCAGTTATGAACTGCAGGTTTTACGACATCCATTGATATCAGCCGACAACAGGCCACAAACCTGCAAAATTAAAAACAAAAATATTTACACATGCATTTAGCAATGCAACCTGTAGTTCCATTTTATTTTTACACATTTAGAAACATTCATGTAGCTAGCAATCTGTAGTTCCATTCATTCACATTCACACATGTAGAAACATTAATATACCAACCAACACTTTCATTCATTTTCACTCAGACACATGTAGAAACATCCAGACATGTAGAAACATTCACACATATATTATAATTCAGAAATTCATTTACAAAATATCATTGTTTAGTCATTATTCGCTATCAGGATCCCAATTATATTTTAAAGCCTCCACTATTTGTATGGTTGTTGCCCATTCTTCTCTTACTTCATTTAATTCTCCCATCGTATAGGGAGCATGTACATCTGGTAAGTCCGTTCCTGTAGTGGGGTCAGCTTTAAACACCTGTAAAGAGAATGATGTATATATATAATTAATGAGCTATAAATAAGATTGATATATTTCATATTATCTAATGAGACTATATAATACCTGAGATATACAATCGATGTCCATACAACATGACAGACTAACACATATATAGTACATAACAACAGCAACGTCGAATTTACATACAACACTAGCTTAGTACATATATAGTGGGACTTATAAGGTGACGATCCCACCTGGTAAAACAGGTTACCGACAACTACATGTTACGACTGGGAGGTCGTGATTCAGCAACATTATGCATCAGCAGGAGGACAAACAGATCACCATATGTTTGTCCTCATATGGTGATCTGTTTGTCCTCCTGCTAATGCATACGTTGCTGAATCACGACCTCCCAGACGTAACATGTAGTTGTCAGTAACCTGTTTTAGCAGGTGGTATCGTCACCTTAGTCCCACTATATATGTACTAAGTTAGTGTTGTATGTAAATTCGGCGCTGTTGTTGTTATGCACTATATATGTGTTAGTCTGTCATGTTGTTATATGAATCTGAACCACTTGTGTGTGCTACACTTTATGTATTGTATCTGTATCCTGCTTCTCTTCATTGGGGCTTCTTCCTGCATATCCTGCATATCCTGCATAGCTATGTCATGTTCGTCCTGCATAGCCTTCTTCCTATATTTATTTTTCAAAGAGAATACAAACAATAATTATTAGTCTAGAGTTAGTGAAATACTGATCAATGTCTAGAATTGGAATAGATCAAGAACCTACTCTCAACATCGCGTATGTAATCTCGGGTGAGATTGGTCCTATAGTTCTTTAGCACCCTCCCACAATGTTTAGCATTTGTCATCAAATCAGAAAATGATATTGATATTAAAAAAGTAAACATTTAGCTTCAATAAAAAAATATAAACATGCATGCCTCTAAAATTGTGATCTTTTATCAATTAACAATCCTTCATTGTGATCTCCGCGCACATATAAGTCATCATTAGCTTCAATATTTTCTGGAGTTGGCAACCCAACTGAGAATGGACTGGAGTCATCATATTTATCATAGTACTCTTCTTCATCTATAGGATCTTCAATGAACTGTCTTTTACCATGAAGAACAACCGACCATTTATCATTTGCAGGATCATCAATATAAAATACTTGTTTCGCCTGTGATGCCAATATGAATGGTTCGGCCTTCTCACCAATCTATTCAAAGTTCACTAAAGTGAAACCCAATTCATCCACTATAACTCCTTTGGTGTTATCAACCCAATTACATTTGAAGAGCGGAATTCTGAAATCTATGTAGTCAAATTCCCATATCTCTTCAATGACACCGTAATATGACATTTTAGCTTCACGTGGACTCTTATCCTTTGCACTTGCAAAAAACATAGTCGATGCTTGAAGGGTGACCCCACTGTTTTGGATGACACTCTTATCATCTTGGCGCTTTGTGTAATATGTGAATCCATTAATGTCATACCCTTCATAAGACATAACAGTCAACTTTGGTTTAAAGGCAAGGCATTTGATTGTTTCAGTAATATCATCTGGTGTTTGAGATAGTTGATGTAAGACTTTATCTTCATACCACTTAATAAAAGTCTTGTTATGCTCTCTAGCAAGTCTTTTATTCTTTCATAAACAACCTCCCCTGGTATAGGTTTAGGTGCACTGCGTTCCTCATTCAATCCATTGAATGCTTTGCGCTTCCTACGATACGGATGGAATTTTGGAAGAAACCTTCGATGAACGAGATATACATTCTTACCGCCATGTTTTAGTCTTGTTGAATCGGTGTTCTCTTCACATATAGGACACACTTTAGCTCCTTTGACACTATATCCAAACAAATTCCCATATGCTGGAAAGTCATTAATAGTGCAAAATAACATAGCATGCAAACGAAATGTCTCTCTTCGTGAAGCATCATAGGTCATCACACTTTCACCCCAGAGTTTCTTTAAGTCATCAATCAGAGGTTCAAGATAAACATCGATGTCATTTCTAGGTTGTTTAGGGCCCGATATCAACAACGACAGCATTACGTACTTATTTTTCATACACAGCCAGGGAGGAAGATTGTATATAACAAGCATGACTGGCCAAGTGCTATATTGGCTGCTCAATGTCCCGTACGGATTCATCCCGTCTGTACAAAGCCCAAGTCTTAGATTTCTGACTTCTTCACCAAATTCAGGGTACAATACATCAATCTTCTTCCACTGTGGGGAATCAAACGCATGTCGTAGGATCCCATCATTATTTTTCTTAACATCTGCATGCCACCTCAAATTCTTCACATCTATCAGATTGGCAAACAAGCATTGAAACCGTAATATTATAGGTAGATACCACATCACCTTGGCAGGAGAACCAATTTTGGACTCCCCCGAAGTCGTCAATTTATACCGTGACACACCACATTTTGGACAATCTTTCAAATCTGCATAGTCCTTTTGAAATAATACACAATCATTAGGGCATGCGTGTATCTTCTTGGCATCCATTCCCATTGGGCACAACAATTTCTTTACCTGGTATGTTGAGATTGGCAGCTCGTTTCCTTCAGGAAGCATTTCTTTCAACAAAGACATCAATGACGTGAAGCTTTTGTCGCTCCATCTATTGTTAGCTTTCAACTTATACAATCTCAACACAGCGTTAAGCTTCGTAAACTTAGTACAACCTGTGTATAACGACATCTCAGCATCATGCACAATGTTTCTAAAAATGGGAGGTGGATTGGTGTGCTCTTCCCCACAACTATCCAGCATCGCATCAACGATGTCTACTGGAACTGGTTCATTCACATCTACGTCGTCGTAGGCAATTTCTTCTTCCACACAAGCACTGCTATCGACATCCACTAGTTTCGGGTTTGAAATCTCTCCATGCCAGTTCCATTCTGTATAGCCTTGTATAATCCCGTTGCACATGACATGAGTTTTGATTTCGTCACCAGTGTTGACTTTCAAGTTGTTACCGCAATGTCTACATGGACAGTAGAACCTATCTCCAGGTTGTTTCCTATGTTCCTCGGCAAATTTAATGAACTGGTGAAGACCAGAAATAAACTCTGTGGTGCAACGATTGCGAATGGACATCCATGATCTATCCATTCTATGATCAAAGAGAAAACAAGTATATATTAGGACAAGATTAGGGTCTAGGGTTAACAAATACATGTGATGTCATTATTATATATAATAAATGTGTACCACCTATCCATTCTTGAACACCTAATCTCACTAGTAAGTGTATAATGTGTATTGGGTTTTCAAGAAAATTTCGGCAGCATTTCCCCACTGTTCTCCAAGTACATATGTACTTAGAGAACAAACGGGGAAATGCTACCAAAATTTTCTTGAAAACCCAATACACATTATACACTTACATCCTAAGCGAGATTAGGTGTTCAAGAACAGTCCCAAACCGGGGACTATCCAATATTTACTCCTAATGAGTAAATCTTGGACGGGTTTCTAGGCCAACAAATAATGTATTGTCATTCTTATACCTAAAATCCTAGTTCTTCAAGTTAGGGTGATTATTGATGTCTTTAAAAGCATGATTGGCAATTTAGGGAAAAGTTCATCATTTACATTCCAAGCATGTCACATGTGTGCATTACAGTTCATCATTAAGCAAGATATAAGCAAGTATGTCATATTAAAATAGACTAAACAATATGAGAAAATAGTAGTGTAATCATGCAAATGGGAACATTCATGGGAACACACACTTCAGTTATAAGCATTCATGTAGCAACTTTCAGTTCCATTTATTAATCTCTTTTTACATCCATACACAGGGGTGTACCCCTAAACAATAACTAAATAAAGGGGTTGGTGTACCCCTAAACATGCGCATAATTAAAAAAACTATTAATACAGACAAGTCAAGATAGATAGACAACTAAATACTACACCAACATGGTCCCGCATCAATAACTTCTTTTTGATGATGAAGCTGTGTCACGAAGCTCCTCACTGTATTTAGACAAATCTGAACTGACAGGGGCCTCAGATTCAGATTCCTCATAGATGATATCCGACGCCGTGCGCTCATACCGCAGTAGATGATCGGGGGTCTCGCAGTTGTTGTTGGTTATCCAAACTTTGATGGAATTATGGCCAACTGGACGAAGAAAAAGCCTGTTGCAACGGACCACATGCATCTCTCCAATCCAATCACGCCAACCGGATTTTGATACAAGATTTCCCGCCAAATCATACTCAACCTCGATAACATGTGAATAATTGCCAAAAGTTATGGTCACTTTACCAGGCATGTAGTGTCTTCCTTTTAGAAAATGCCAATGTTTGGGTATGACCAATTGGTTTAAGGAACGATCATCTAGGATGATGTCCAATTGTTCTTCAATAGGGAACGTTAACATTGACATAGAGGCCCAGTTCATAGTGACTGTTATGGGTGGACAGAGACTGCACAATATTAGTATTAACAAAGTGTAAGTACATATAACGATGTTATATATTTTCACAAAAAGTTGTATAACATCAGTTAACCTTTTATTGCTTGTCATAACCAACTTTATTGTGGTAGACATGATAGCTTGAAAAGAAGTCTACAAATGTACTTAGAGAACAAACGAGGAAATGCTCCTAATGAGTAAATCTTGGACGGGTTTCTAGGTGCTTACTAAAATAGAACCATTATATGGAACTAATCCTACATTATACACATACTTTTCCTGAGTAAGATAATGTTCACTTCATGGAATTATTAAGATCTGAATATATATAAGTTGGTTCTACCTACATTGATGGGATTTTATAACATTCGAGTCTTCCATTTATAACATTAAGACCTGAATATATATAAGAATCCCATTTGATACACACGATTGAGAATCTTTCACGATACTAGGAAAATACACTAACTAGATATTCATTTAGGTGTTATACATCAATATGTGTATGAGCCCTAATTAAAACTGATTCTCATAGGAAGTAAATAAATTTAAAAAAAAATGCCCAGCAGCAGGGCGGCACCTTGAGGGAAGACGAGCAGAGGAAGAAGAAGAAGGCAGGGTGGGCACCTTGAGGGAAGAGGAGCAGCGGCCGGAGTAAGTCCTAGCAGCTTCCGGCAGAGAAGAGAGGAGCGGCGGAGAGGGCGGTGAGGCTAGGAGACCTAGCTTCTACCGGCGACGACGGAGAGGGAGGCCGGCGGGCGGAGAGGGAGGCCGGCGGGCGGGCGGGAACCGACTGCTTCTCGCTCGACGGCGACGAGCAGCGAGCACGGAGGAAGGAGCGGCGGCGACGGAGCACGACGGCGGAGCACGAACGGCAGGGAGCGGCGGCGGCAGGGAGCAAGAAATCGCTGGAGCTAGGGAAATCGGGAACGAAATAGGGAAATGGGAAGAATCATTCGGGCAGGGTGAGCTATTAAGTTGAAAATACGTGTCGGTTATTTAAAAAACCGACAACTAAACCAACAGTGTCAGTTCGTTTGCAAAAACCGACACCTATACTATATTATAGTCGTTGGTTTTTGATTAAACGACAACCGACAACTATTCCTATCTCACGAATACAATTTAGTCATCGGTTATTTAGTTACGAACCGACGCAATATGTAAAATAATGGAGCCAATTTTTTCGCTGGAATTTTGAGTTTGGCGGTTGAGTTTAGGTGTCGGTTCTTTATTAATTAACCGACACTTAATAAAAGCGGTACCCGTGTCTGGTCGACCTTCATGGGTTGGATGTCGGTTTCTGTTAAAAACCGACACAGTAGGGTTTATGTGTCGGTTTTTGTATACAACCGACACCTTGAAAACCGACTTTATAAGCCATTTCTGTAGCAGTGTCCTCTATGACTTGGTTTTGTTCCATGGTCATGAATGAGGGATTTTTTTATTATGGTGAGAAAACACACCACTGATCAGGTTTGGATAAGGGAGATGGGTGCCAGTGGTATTTTTCCCAGAGTCAAAGCATGTCATATGACGGAGAATATAGCGTGCCCAATTAACTTCAATATCATTTAAGAGACAATACATGATCACTGCCATGCTCTTTGCAATCTCTATTTGATCCCTCTTGGGATGGATATTGCAACTTACCACTAAGGAGACCAGTCTTGTCTTGATATCAAGGGAAGAGGAGGGTAGGGTTGACTTCTTCCTATATGGGACATTTGTTATCTTCAAGAACTTATGGATGTTAGGAAGGGTAAGCGGGGGATCAAAGCTATTATAGAAACCTTGAGGGTCCAAAAGTGTAACATACTGAAATTCAGGGTCTTCCCTGCAATTTACCCACTTTTGAACTTTTCTTGGCCTTTTAGTCCATTTGGACCTTTTTCATAAATTTCCCCTTATTTTATAATCTTTTTGGACTCCTTGTGTAGTTTGAGCACAATTCAATGTTTAAAATCACCCTTTTTCCTCATTTAAGATAATGAAGGGGTGTTTGCACAAATAACCCAATTTAGGAGATAAGTGAGGTTAATAATGTAATTTGGTCATTAATGATGGAAATATATAGATAATATTAATTTGGAGTTTTTTGGATAAATATATTAATAATAATAAGCATTTGAATTAATTATGAGTATATTAACCTCTTTACTTTATCTCTCCTCCAATTTAATGATAAATGTGTGAAAACATATCTAAAGATTGATATTTTTCTCTTAATACTCATATATAGCTATCACCTCGAATTTGACTCACTAATTGCATTAATATAGTTATTTCATAATAATTATCACCTTTTAATGTGTTAAAATACACTTTAATGAGAAATATATTTATTAAGGGCCTTATTGGATATAAATGCGAAATATAATTATATATCATCGTTCTAAATGCTAGCATGAACCTATGGTCCAAATTTGGTGTCATTTGGACTTCATTTGACCCTTCAAATCTATTTTATGAGTTTTTAATAAAGTATAACTATGGATTTCATTTATGTCGAGTTGCAACTCTATGGTTATGTTATTATTTCGCTGTCACGCGCCCCCATTCACCTGCGAGCCATCCAACGGCCCACGTGGGTCACGCTAGGATCGGACGGATGAGGAGTCGTCCTCAACCTCCCACCGTTCGGTAGGTTTAGGCTCCTGAGCTCCTCTGGCTCGTTCTCTCTCCCCTCTCATCCGTTTCGAACAACTCCTATTGCGTTGGGTTCGTCTCGTCGAGACGCATCAGTTGAGCCCCATCTCATCGTCTCTATCTCCGTGTGGATGAAACACCCATTAGGGCTCTTCCCCTCCTCTCCACCAAGGAGTTGCAGAGGGAGCCACAGCTCCTCTCCCACCTATTTAAGGGGTCTTCGAGCACCCTTAGGCCTCGAGTTTACCCTCTCTCCCTCCAATTTCTACTCGTTTGCTCCCGAAGACCCCGACCAGCACGCTCTTCATCTCCGACGACATTAGCTTGTTGTTCCCTCCTCCGGCCACCTCCTTGCAATTACCTGAGTAGTAAGCATCACCGACCTACCCTCTACCCCTTCCAACTTTTCGTTTGTCTCGCGATGACTCTGATCGACGGGTCCTATAGACTCTTGCTCTGACCTCCACTGGCACCGACCCACATCCTGTTCTGATGCTCCTCCGCCTGCGGAAAGGGGTGGGTTGACCTCGCCTCGAATCCACGATCGTGACGGAAGCTTTATCTGAGGTTATCTTGCCATTTTGACCCCGGTTTCCTTTCCTCTATTCTCCTGCTTTACTCCCTGGTTCCGGGAGCTTTCTGGACCCACAAGTCCTCGTGATTGCTCTGTTGCCTTCGCCTGAGAACGACGAAGATGGTCGGCTCATCCGCTGGAGGTGGTCGTCCCCAAAATCCAAGAACGCCTCGCGTGTTTGCGAATGGAAGCGCTGGTGTATACCTCGCGCCATGGCCAAGGCTGAAGAAGCCTGGTCGTGCAATGACGCCCATGGTCATGCTCCTGCCATCAGGCTGTCGTCTGCGTGTATGAGCATTCTCATCTTTTTACCTTTTGGTTTGTTTCTCGCTGCAAGTATTCTTTGGATACCGAATGACGTGACTACCCTCACAGTACCAATCGATTCAATTAAACATCCAGGGGCAATATCGTCATTCCGACCCTTGTTCTTGCTCTCTTGTGCAAGCAAACGATGGTTCCAAATGACCCTTTTGCCCTCATCGTTTTAATTGTTTTAATTTGACGAGAAGGGGTAGTTTAGTCTTTTCACCTAATATTTACATCGAATTCCATTTTCATCTAAATACTTGTCACGCTAAGGTTTCTTGCAATCTGATTGGTCAGATTTACTTAATTCATAGTAAATCGATCCATTGTCAGAAAAATGCACATAAATAGTCAATGGAAAGGATTTTTCGAGTAGAATCCAATTTTGTGGTTTTTGAAGCCTGTTTCTAAATGAATTTTCGATGTTTTCTTTATATACTCTTTTTATGATTTAAATGTTCTAAAATACCTAATTAATTCATTTTAACCCCAAATTAGGTAATAAAATATGTTTTATTATTCAGGAGAATATGACCAATCTGTTGGGGTAAGTGTAAATAAGTGAAACCATTTCTCTACTAAAAATTTGAACAATAAAACCTCCAATCCAAACACACTCAGAAGGTATGATGGAGTGGGTGTAAAATTTTCAAATCTTTATATAATGAAAATCAAAAGACCAATGTATAGCAGCGGAAGAAAATATTTGACTATTCAATTATAAAACAAAGGGTTACAACTTAAACTTACATCACAAGGATCCATGTAGAGGAAATCTAAACCACCTCAAGATTGTATCCAAGCTTCATCATCACAAACTAAGTTCAGGTCACCATGTCATGCCTCCAAGTCTTCCACCTAGGGTTGGAAGCATACCCCGACAAAGAAAAAGAAAAGAGAAATATAAGGAGACATCAGCAAAGGCTGGTATGTGCATACTAAAAAGAAAATTGAGCAATTTAAGAAATAAGGTCTACAAATGTAAAGGCTTCCCATGCAAGAGATAAGTACCACCCAAATGGGTATCAAGAGAAAGAATCACATTAAAGGAGATACTTGCCATAAATCAACATAAAAAGAATGTGCTATTAATATAAACATCCACTACCATGGTGTGAAACAAAGAACATATCATTATCAACCTGCATGCATGTGAGATAAGCATAGCCCTAGAACAATATAAATAACAATGGCGGTCAAGAATCACACATCTTGAACCTGGTGGGACATGGGCCAAGAATCATACATCTTGCCCTGATGGTACATGGGCCAGGAATCACACATCCTGCCCTGGCATGGGGAATCACACATCCACCATCCAAATATATATATAACATGGGCCAAGAATCACACATCCTGCCCGGGTATTGGGAATCACACATCCTCCATCCCAAAGATATCACAATGTTGCCATGCTGCATAATGAGACAAAACCAATGAAATTATACTACTCTAGTGCTACTGAATCACATAGCATGTTAAATGCAGAGGCAAGTAGAAAAGTATAGTCAGAATTGTACAATGTTGCCCTCACACAATGGACAACTCAAACATATAAACAAATCCACTTCAAAGTGGGCATATATCAACAAGTAACTTCCGCATCACAGTGGTCATATAATATCAAAAGTCTAAATTGCACTAAGGCAACAAGATAAGATTCCAAGTGAATATCTATGATCACAAGATCAATAATAAAATAAGATACTTCACATGAAGCAGGATTTCAAGAGAACAAGATCATGTGTAAGCTAATGTACAAAGGACCAAAAGAAAGAATAAAATAGGATAATTGCTCAACAAGAATAATATGGGATGCAAACATATCTCAACATTAGATTCAAACGTCCAAAGATACTTCTAGGTCCAAGCCTAGGCTTCCAAAGCACCTATTAGAATATATGTGGAATTAGGGTTAGGTTTTATATTGATTTCATAAACCCTAAAAACACCTTTTTATTAATATATGAATTAGGTTTCCAAAACCATGTCGTATTTTATATTAGGTTATTAGGATTCCAAAACATATTTTATTATATTTTTTTGACTTATAAATTATTAGTTATGAATTTTAGAAGTTAATTCATCATTAATTAGATCCATTAAAAACACCTATTTAAAACATTAGATTCAGGTGATAAAATTAACAACATAAGAAAGCTTGCATTTTTCTGAATCCAACGACTATTTATTTATATTTTTCTGATCAGTAAATAATTAGTTATTGATTTTATAAAATCGACCAATGAAAAGCCAAGAAAAAGCCACGTCAGATTATTACTTACAAGAAAGCACAAGAGGGACAGAGCCAAGCTGTGACTTGGACCAAAGAAAGGTGGCCAAGTCACGCCATGTCAGCGAAGCGCAGACCTGCTACAAAGCAAAGGGAACATAGTCCAAAAGACCAAAACACCCTCGCTAAAAAAACAAAACTGAAGAAAGCGGGAGGGTAGATAGGTAAAATGTTTCTGGCCCATCTTCTTCCCAAGATCGCTGTGCCATGGCAGTAGCTTCTTGAGAGGGAAATTTGGGCAAAACCGGAGCCAAGCCCAAGACAACCAATTGAAGGGAAAGTTACCTTCGGTCAGCTCCAAGAGACAATCATAGGACGAGAAAGTCGACGCTCGACGCTGCCACGAGCACAACAAGATCCAGATAGCAGCCGCCAAAGCTCGAAAGAGGGAAGACGAACTCAGAGTCTGTAGAAGCTGATCCAAAGCTGGTAACTAGGATCTGGGATCTCGACGGAGGATGGGGATCAATTCCCTGGAGGTCCGAAAGCCAGGGGGCGCGAGGAGAAGAGAAGGCCTGGAAAATAGGGGCGAGAACAGAGGACTCTCGCAGTGCCTGTGGAACAAGGAAAGGATGCCTCGAGCCCAAGATTTTATAGGGTCATCAGGTGCGGGATGATAAGGGGAAGGTGAGGGCGAAGAAATCGGAAAGAAAGGTGGGAAGATAATGGAGAAGTTGCAGAAGGAAACCGGTCATAACTGGTTTCCCAGTTCGCGTGGAATCCAGCGGAAACGGAGGTAGGGGATAAAATGACAGCCGCACGATCTAGATCCAACGGACACAAAAGCACTTGAAATCTAATAAGACTAGGAAAGCAGGCGTGACACATAAAACCAAATCCAAATCAAATTAGATTATAGTACATTCACATTAATCTTTCCTTTTTCTCTTTCTTCTTTTGAGGGCTCAAACGAAACCCAAATTAAGACAAATTTTGCACAGAGGTCAATTAAGGCATGTAGATACAATTATGCACTTAGTTTTGCCTTTTGGAAACTTTTAATGTGTTAAATAAATCAAATCATATTTTCTCTTTCCTCCTACATTAATGGTATTAGGATTATCCAAATTTTATGAAACTTAAACCATAAGTCATATTTAATGTTTTGGATACGAATTTGCTATAAATTTTACATATTGGATATGTTTACATATTTATTTAATATCTTGAAGGTTTTACCCACTTTCTCTCTCCTGATTTCACCCTTTAAGCAAACTTTCTCCAAATTGGATGAAAATTCACCCAAAGGCTATATTTATTATGTAGATCATAAATCTAAGATTATTTTCCTCTTTTGGAGTCATTTATTATTTTTATTTATTAATTACACCTTTTAGGCAATTTCTCTCTCCTAAACTTATCATATTATTTCAAGGTTGTTCAAATTAAATGAAAATTGACATGTAGGCTTATTTTGATGTGTAGATTACGAATTTGGAGTCTATTATTTAATTTGAGGCCTTCTTACATGGGTTTTGTCATATGGCCCATTAGAGGCCCATTAACATCATTATGCATCCAATTAAGTTATTTATCATCTTATTGTCACCAAATGAATTATTTGACGTATTATATTACATTATTCGCGCATTAGATTATTAGGATTACTCTATCCTTAACCTTGTTTAGAAAAACCCAAAAGATCACAGTTCTAGGGTAGGGTTCTAGATCTAGTATGTTACAGTAAGTTTTAAACCTTAAATCATGGTTTTGTAAAATTAGGGTTTTTCCTATGATTTATGTTTTTACATATATTAATACATGTGTAATAATGTAACTAGGAAATGTGGACGGATTGCAATCAACTTGGGGGATGTTATGGTAATTAAATAAAATAGGTATGTGAAACCTATTTTGTATGTGATGCCTATTTTCAGTATGTGAAACCTATTTTGTATGTGATGCCTATTTTCAGTATGTGAAACCTATTTTGTATGTGAGCCCTATTTCAGTATGTGGATCCTATTTGTGAACATCTATGTTGAATGTGAAATGAATGTGGAATGTATAATGTGCAAACTAGCTATCCTTCAGTTGGGTCTTTTCCAACCCCACAATCATTATTGTGCTAGCCTGATTATCCCTCTAATTGCATTTATTGGCTCTTTACTTATTTCATGTTTCTAATGCCATTGTGGCTCATTAATTTGTATAATGTGAAGACTTGCTATATGTTGCCTCCTTTACTTGGAAATGCTTAATCTTGCTATTGCCTATGTGGCTCATCATTTTGATATATTTGGAAGCATTGTATCATGTCGTTGCTTGTTGACTCATTTACTTCTTGGAGTTCTTGGATATTGTTGTAGCCTATGATGGCCTATTTAATTAATTCTTGGGTTTTATTCCCAATGCTATGATGTTATCTTGTTATACTTTTCACTCTACTGCCAAGTGAATGTTTATGCATGATATAGTTATTGGCCAATTGACAATGTAGTGTACATGAGTACAAACCAACCACAGGGCACTGGGGTTTTAGTCCCCCTATCGGGCACTGGGGTTTTAGTCCCCCTGCCATTTTATATATTAGGCACTGGGGTTTTAGTCCCCCTCTCACTTTTATAGGCATTGGGGTTTTAGTCCCCCTGCCGTTGGTGAGGTCCGATAGGTGCCTCACCCTACATTGAGAGGATGTTGTGTCATAATTTATATTCATGAAATTGTGATATTTGTTGATATTGGAATGTGGCAGATTTCTAGAATCTTATTCACTCATTTTCTCTCACTTCTTGAAATCCCTTAATGGAATATTTTTTCTTAGCTTATTGATTGCCTTATTCCTATTTTTAACACATACCTTTTATCTCCCTCTTGCTGGATGACCCCAACCATCCAGGCTAGGATCAGAGTGCGCAGTGGAAGCTTGGTGGACCCAAGGCTAAGGATAGGATGAGAAGAAAAGGAACATATATGATCATAGTTGTTTTTATGTTTTAAATGGTTTTGATTGGAGACAATGTTGTGTTAGTCTAGTCTTCCTCTACCTAGATCCTTGTTTTTGTATAAAGTTGTACTTCCTTTATGGAAATTTTGTAATGTACTCTCTATACATTCTGAATAAAGTCAAGATTTTAAATTTCCGCTGCTACACAATTGATGATTTTGTTTATCATGTTTAATAGTAGAGACTTGGTCTTTACAGCATGGTATCAGAGCATCAAGGTAGTCAGATTCTTGACTAATTCAAATTGTCTCCTATATAGAACCCTAATCTCATCTAGTTTCCCTTAGTAAGCTTTTCACCTTAGAGTTAACCAATGATGAAATTTTGATTTAGGACCATAATAATTTCATATTATAAATAAAATTTGTCAACTTTTTGGTGTATTGTCTATTGAGTAGCTATTAGAGCAAGAAGTTGAAGCGATGGTGTCTAGAAAGGGTCAGATCTTAGGGGCTAGCAATATTTTCCTCCGCCCCACTAGCTTGGTAACGAGGACTCCTGAGCTCATATGACCTGGCCTGGCTTGATCTGAAATGGACAGCTTGAAATAGTCTACCCTTAGACGTATTACCTTATTGTTGAGTAACCTTTATAACCCTTATATGGTGATTTGACTTTTTCCAAAATAAAAAAATCATCTTGTAATCCCTAAGTATCTTGTATGAGCCTTAGATTTCCATGTTTAGCATTTAGTGTACCCTATGCTCTATGTTATACCTTGAGTTGGAAGATAGAGTTTAGTAAGACTTTCATGTTGGATCTTATACCCATAAAATAGTTTGACTTAGTCAACCCTTTAAGTGGAATGGTAGTGTTAGTACCTTGATAGATTTTGGTGTAGCTGATTTCGAGGACGAAATCCTCTTTAGGGGGGTGGAGTCCCTCAATGACTTGAAATCAATAAATCCTAACTCCTTAGATATGGGATTAGTGAGCTTATATGTTTAGTGTAGAACAAACCTAATATGAATTGTAATTCATCTTTTTTGATTATAAACTAATGAATAAGTCATATAATTCTCATGCTTGAACCCTAATATATTCTTGATGCACCTAATCATTAATTATTCATATGTGAATATACATAGTTTTGATTAAGTCACCCTAATGTTAGATAAAGGCCTAATAAGTAATAATCATGTTGACCTAAACCCTAATGTGTAATCATCTAGCCTTGACAACATATATATATATATATATATATATATATATATACCCTTAATGCCTTTCATGACACACTAGTGACATTAGGTGTCATCACATAATATGCATTGGTACATGTAAGTGGATTATAATCACTTAATCATCATTGTGACCCAATTATCAGCATATGTTAGGCATATCACCTAGTTCACTAACATACATCTCATTAATCATCTTATTGGTTTATGAATCAAATCAGTAATATGATAATGAGTAATTTGATTCATATAATATGATGTTAATTCATAGTAATTTATGTAATAAGAGATAATGATTAATGATGACATGGATATGGGTATGTTAGATGTTGTGACAATATGTAACTTGGAGATAAGCCATACACCCTTAGACTTGTTATTAGATTAATAATTTGTTGGATAATATTATATAGTTCTCACCAAAATAGTATGCAATAATTCAACTTGATGTAGTTAATGGATAATAATATTGAGTTATTAAGGCTGGTGACCTAATGCATCTGTAAATGTTGAAATGGCTTAGTAAACCCTAATTGTGCTTAAAACCCTTGATGAGGGAAATACATATGATATTATATTGAGATGTTATCGTTTTGAATAAAATGTGGCACAAGTGATAGCATAATAAATATGATGCCTCTTCATGATAAAGTTGTGCTAATTAGGCAAAAATGTTAATTTGAGTTTGATAAAAGGCTATAGGTTTTGTGGAAACCTTAGTAATACCTGACTTATGTAGATTGTGTGTGGTACCCTAGATTAAGGGTTATAACCTAGTTGGTTAAGGTTGGGATGTTGCACACACACCCTCTCTTTCCTCTTGTTGTGATTTCGGGGACGAAATCCTCCTTAAGGGGTGGTGTGCTGTAACATACTGAAATTCAGGGTCTTCCCTGCAATTTACCCACTTTTGAACTTTTCTTGGCCTTTTAGTCCATTTGGACCTTTTTCATAAATTTCCCCTTATTTTATAATCTTTTTGGACTCCTTGTGCAGTTTGAGCACAATTCAATGTTTAAAATCACCCTTTTCCCTCATTTAAGATAATGAAGGGGTGTTTGCACAAATAACCCAATTTAGGAGATAATTGAGGTTAATAATGTAATTTGGTCATTAATGATGGAAATAAGTAGATAATATTAAGTTGGAGTTTTTTGGATAAATATATTAATAATAATAAGCATTTGAATTAATTATGAGTATATTAACCTCTTTACTTTCTCTCTCCTCCAATTTAATGATAAATGTGTGAAAACATATCTAAAGATTAATATTTTGATCTTAATACTCATATATAGCTATCACATCGAATTTGACTCACTAATTTCATTAATATAGTTATTTCATAATAATTCACACCTTTTAATGTGTTAAAATACACTTTAATGAGCAATATATTTATTAAGGGCCTTATTGGATATAAATGCGAAATATAATTATATATTATCGTTCTAAATGCTAGCATGAACCTATGGTCCAAATTTGGTGTCATTTGGACTTCATTTGACCCTTCAAATCTATTTTATGAGTTTTTAATAAAGTATAACTATAGATTTCATTTATGTCGAGTTGCAACTCTATGGTTCCGTTATTATTTCGTTGTCACACACCCCCTTTCACCTGCGAGCCATCTAACGGCCCACATGGGTCGTGCTAGGATCGGACGGATGAGGAGTCATCCCCAACCTCCCGCCGTTCGGCAGGTTTAGGCTCCTGAGCTCCTCTAGCTCGTTCTCTCTCCCCTCTCATCCGTTTCGAACAACTCCTTTTGCGTTGGGTTCGTCTCGTCGACACGCATAAGTTGAGCCACATCTCATCGCCTCTATCTCCATGTGGACGAAACACCCATTAGGTCTCTTCCCCTCCTCTCCACCAAGGAGTTGCAGAGGGAGCCGCAGCTCCTCTCCCACCTATTTAAGGGGTCTTCGAGCACCCTTAGGCCTCGAGTTTACCCTCTCTCCCTCCAATTTCTACTCGTTTTCTCCCGAAGACCCCGACCAGCATGCTCTTCATCTCGGACGACATTGGCTTGCTGTTCCCTCCTCCGGCCACCTCCTTGCAATTACCTGAGTAGTAAGCATCACCGACCTAACCTCTACCCCTTCCAACTTTTCGTTTGTCTCGCGATGACTCTGATCGACGGGCCCTATAGACTCTTGCTCTGACCTCCACCGGTGCCGACCCACATCCTGTTCTGATGCTCCTCCGCCTGCGGAAAGGGGTGGGTTGACCTCGCCTCGACTCCATGATCGTGACGGAAGCTTTATCTGAGGTTATCTCACCGTTTTGGCCCCAGTTTCCTTTCCTCGGTTCTCCTGCTTTACTCCCTGGTTCCGGGAGCTTTCTGGACCCACAAATCCTCGTGATTGCTCTGTTGCCTTTGCCTGAGAACGACAAATATGGTCGGCTCATCCGCTGGAGCTGGTCTTCCCCAAAAGCCAGGAACGCCTCGCGTGTTTGCGACTAGAAGCGCTGGTGTATACCTCGCGCCATGGCCAAGGCTGAAGAAGCCTGGTCGTGCAATGACGCCCATGGTCATGCTCCTGCCATCAAGCCGTCGCTTGCGGGTATGTGCATTCTCATCTTTTTACCTTTTGGTTTGTTTCTCGCTGCAAGTATTCTTTGGATACCGAATGACGTGATTACCCTCACAGTACCAATCGATTCAATTAAACATCCAGGGGCAATATCATCATTCCGACCCTGGTTCTTGCTCTCTTGTGCAAGCAAACGATGGTTCCAAATGACCCTTTTGCCCTTATTGTTTTAATTTGACGAGAAGAGGTAGTTTAGTCTTTTCACCTGCTATTTACATCGAATTCCATTTTCATCTAAATACTTGTCACGCTAAGGTTTCTTGCAATCTGATTGGTCAGATTTACTTAATTCATAGTAAATCAATCCATTGTCAGAAAAATGCAAATAAATAGTCAATGGAAAGGATTTTTCGAGTAGAATCCAATTTTGTGGTTTTTGAAGCCTGTTTCTAAATGAATTTTCTAAGTTTTCTTTAGATACTCTTTTGATGATTTAAATGTTCTAAAATACCTAATTAATTCATTTTAACCCCCAATTAGGTAATAAAATATGTTTTATTATTCAGGAGAATATGACCAATCTGTTGGGGTAAGTTTTAAACCCTAAATCGTGGTTTTGTAAAATTAGGGTTTTTCCTATGATTTATGTTTTTACATATATTAATACATGTGTAATAATGTAACTAGGAAATGTGGATGGATTGCAATCAACTTGGGGGATGTTATGGTAATTAAATAAAATAGGTATGTGAAACCTATTTTGTATGTGATGCCTATTTTCAGTATGTGAAACCTATTTTGTATGTGATGCCTATTTTCAGTATGTGAAGCCTATTTTGTATGTGAGCCCTATTTCAGTATGTGGATCCTATTTGTGAACATCTATGTTGAATGTGAAATGAATGTGGAATGTATAATGTGCAAACTACCTATCCTTCAGTTGGGTCTTTTCCAACCCCACAATCATTATTGTGCTAGCCTGATTATCCCTCTAATTGCATTTATTGGCTCTTTACTTATTTCATGTTTCTAATGCCATTGTGGCTCATTAATTTGTATAATGTGAAGACTTTCTATATGTGGCCTCCTTTACTTGGAAATGCTTAATCTTGCTATTGCCTATGTAGCTCATACTTTTGATATATTTGGAAGCATTGTATAATGTCGTTGCTTGTTGACTCATTTACTTCTTGGAGTTCTTGGATATTGTTGTGGCCTATGATGGCCTATTTAATTAATTCTTGGGTTTTCTTCCTAATGATATGATGTCATCTTGTTATACTTTTCACTCTACTGCCAAGTGAATGTTTATGCATGATATAGTTATTGGCCAATTGACAATGTAGTGTACATGAGTACAAACCACCCACAGGGCACTGGGGTTTTAGTCCCCCTGCCGGACACTGGGGTTTTAGTCCCCCTGCCATTTTATATATTAGGCACTTGGGTTTTAGTCCCCCTGTCACTTTTATAGGCACTTGGGTTTTAGTCCCCCTGTCACTTTTATAGGCACTGGGGTTTTAGTCCCCCTACCATTGGTGAGGTCCGGTAGGTGCCTCACCCTACATTGAGAGGATGTTGTGTCATAATTTATATTCATGCAATTGTGATATTTGTTGATATTGGAATGTGGCAGATTTCTAGAATCGTATTCACTCATTTGCTCTCACTTCTTGAAATCCCTTAATGTAATATTTTTTCTTAGCTTATTGATTGCCTTATTCCTATTTTTAACACATACCTCTTATCTCCCTCTTGTTGGATGACCCCAACCATCCAGGCTAGGATCAGAGTGCGCAGTGGAAGCTTGGTGGACCCAAGGATAAGGATAGGATGAGAAGAAAAGGAACATATATGATCATAGTTGTTTTTATGTTTTAAATGGTTTTGATTGGAGACAATGTTGTGTTAGTCTAGTCTTCCTCTACCTAGATCCTTGTTTTTGTATAAAGTTGTACTTCCTTTATGGAAATTTTGTAATGTACTCTTTATACATTTTGAATAAAGTCAAGATTTTAAATTTCCGCTGCTACACGATTGATGATTTTGTTTATCATGTTTAATAGTAGAGACTTGGTCTTTACAAAAAGGTCATGGCATTGTGGATAGGAAGCCACCCAATAAGCAATGACATTATTACTAGAGAGATAAGTATTCAAAGAATCCTCAGATATAGTTATCTTGGTACTAGTGATCATTGTAATCAAATTGACTAGGGTATTAAGTGGTGGAGGATGGGTGTTGTAGTTTGATGTCAGGTTGGCATAGAATTCATGCACTGCCTTCATGTTTGACATAGCATTTGTGAAGCATGAATTCTCTACACACAGTGCACTTAAGTGATGTGCTTTGAACACCCTAGAAACCTCTTTGATCACCTTAGTCATTGCAAACTGAGGCTCAAACAAAACTCAGAAAGGAAAGGGAGTCATAGGGAGGAGTTCATTGTCCCTAGTCAAGGCTTGATTTGAGATGAAGGAGGTTCCATCAAAGGATATATGCCTTTTAGAAGCTGGTGCAAATGTTGCTCCAGCTGGGACGGATCCCTTTCTTCAGTTGGAGGTCATAAGATTGGATGGAGAAGAAATGACCACCAAACAAAGAATAGAATGCACATGACAAGGCACCAGACCACCTAGGTCACATTTAGGAGAGGCCAAGAAGGCCAATCTAGGGATAGGAAGGGTGTAGGAGGGGATGGTTGAGCCTAGGGTATGAGGAAGAGGACTGAAGAAGGCCTTTCGTTTGGCTTTTCTCTAGTTGAGAGGGAGAAAATTCGAGTGATATCCTTTACAAATTTGGGCCAGTGTCGCTATCGGTTGAGTTCTGAGATTGGGAAACCTGACCGATTGGGTATTTCAGCTTTGTCCTCGGCCAGGAATCGATTGGATTCGTTGAGTTGTAGAAAGTCATACTCAACAGATCAACATACTGTCCCAAAACATAGAAAAATTAATCCTAAGAGTCTAGAGTCCTGATAACCTCCAATTTTGTGGTGTTATCTTAGTAATATTCTTAAGTTTTCCACACTCTTTCTCAGATAAAGTAGACAAAATCTCTAACTATTCTCTTTTATTGCAAACATACTTCTAGATTAACTTTTCTCCCTTTTACTTACAGAAAAAGACACAAAAAAATCACAAAAGACTCAAACGGTCCCAAGACCGCATGGAGTCATACGATCTCAAAACCGCATGGAGTCAACCGGTCTCAAGACCGCATGAAGCCAACCGGTCTCAAGACCGCATGGAGTCAACCGGTCTCAAGACCGCATGAAGCCAACCGGTCTCAAGACCGCATGAAGCCAACCGGTCTCAAGACCGCATGAAGACAAACGGTCTCAAGACCGCATGAAGCCAACCAGTCTCAAGACCGCATGGAGTCATACGATCTCAAGACCGCATGGAGTCATACGATCTCAAGACCGCATGGAGTCAACCGGTCTCAAGACCGCATGAAGACAAATGGTATCAAGACCGCATGGAGTCATACGATCTCAAACGGTCTCAGAGTCCAAATGGTCTCAGAGTCCAAACGGTCTCGAGGTCCAAACAGTCTCGGGGTCCAAACGGTCTCAGGGTCCAAACGGTTTCCAAAACCGTTTGGACCCAAAATTTACCAAACAGTTTGGACTTCACTTAAGGCCTATAAATAAGACCCAAGGGGTCCTCCCAAAGAGATCAAGTTTCAGACGCCCAGAGGCTGCCTCTCCTACTCCAGAGCTATTCCATCCTCCATCCTCCGCCCAAAGGCTGCCGGTCTGAGATCCACGCTCCATTCCCAAGCTACTTTCTCTCTCATCGCCAAAGAAGGTGGGAAGGGGAGTTCTCATCATTGAGCAACCTATGAAGTGTGAAGATCGTCCTTCTCTCTCATTCCAAGGGATTGACTTTCCTCTCTCCTTCGTGGGGTTGACGTTCTCTCTCTCTCTTCTCGCCTCCTTCTTTGTCCCTGCTATGACCGAGTAGTCTCATTTCACTAGGGTGCAGGGAGTAGCCCCACTACCCATGTTTCATATCATGCAATTTAATCCATAGTTTGCAATAGAGATATACTTTCTTCTTAGTTCGACATCAATCGTTTAGTGAATGCTTATTGCTTGATCACCAACTTGTGTTATCTTTTATCTTTTAGTATGAATTGTCTATGTTTGTACTATTAGATTTGAAACTCGATTGTATGTTGGTTTTTGGTGTATGTATCCACCATGCACCTATTTCGGTATCTAGGAGTGCTTTCCAAGAAGTGAAGTAAACTCACTTACATCGTTGCACTTTCATACTATGAAATGGAATCAGTTGACGTATGAAAGTACAACCTTGATAGGTCGAGGAACACACTTTGCGGAGGGAATGTTGTAAAATAAGTGACCATTCCTACAAGGATGGTTGGCGTTACAACATTCCCACGCTCCTCGTAGTTAGTTCTCCAAAAGGAAGCTAAGTCTATAAAGATACTAACTGATCTAACTCTTATTGCAGGTTATGTTTTTATGTTGCATGTCTTGATCCATGCGTAGTGGTGGTGAAACTCGATCACATCCTAGTGATTCCTTATCATTTTTAACAACCTAACTTTACTTTCTTGCTTTTACTTTACTTGCACTTAGTTTAAAACAACCAAATCAAATCTTTGGACTAAATATCAACTATTAAGGAGTTAAGTGAAATTCTTACGTTTTCCATCTTGTTGTTGCCAACAAGACTGTTGTCCTGTGGATTCGACCCTTAACTATATTGCGATAAGACTTCCACATATCTCAGCATACGTGGGTGGAGTTTTAACCTAGTATAAGCAAGGCTAAACCTAAAGACTTGCTATCTTTGGGATTTTTAGTGGTGCACACAATTCCACACAAGTGGAAGCTCCATCAAGTCCTATATAAATTTATTTTTCTAGCACATCATGCATTTTAAACATATTGAGGCACATTTCAATCATTATTGGATACTATTTTGTGATAAAACATTTGTTTGCAAAAAAATCCAAAAATAATGAAAACATGTCCATTATAGCACTTAGAAGCATAAGGTGAGCAAGACATATATGTATGATAACATCTAGCTGGATTGAATGTCAATATCATCAAGAGCAAATATAAGCAATTTTGATCTAATGAATGTAAATTTCTCTCTAGCTAGAGGTTTAGTGAAAATTTCCGCAAGCTGATTCTCCATGTCCACTTGCATGATATCGATCCTTCTTGGAAATTTGGTCATGAAGAAAGTGAGGACGAAGCTCTATATATTTAGTTCTACTATGCATATAGGATTTTGAGAGAGATTAATTGCACTATTATTGTCATAGTAGATAGGAGATGCATCAAAATGAATGTTAAAGTCTTGGAGCATTTGCTTCATCCATTGGACTTGGGCACAACAACTTCCAGCTACAACATATTCAGCCTTTATAGTTGAAAGAGCCATTATACTTTGTTTCTTAGAGAACCAAGAAACTAGGCATGGTCTTGGGAAGAAGCAAGTGTCACTTGTGCACTTTCTATCCTTCAAACAACCTGCATAATCAACATCACTAGAGGCAATAGGAGCAAAGTCCTTTGACTTGGGATACCATTGTCTAAAATTTTGAGTTTTGACCAAATACCTCAAAATCTTCTTAACTGTTATGAGATGTGATTTTCTTGGACTTGATTGAAAGAGAGCACACAAGCCAACACTAAACAATATGTCAGGCTAAAGGTAGTTAAATAAAGTAAACTTCCAATCGTACCTCTATAGAGCTTCTCATCCACTTTCTCACCTTCTTCATATTTATCAAGCTTGGTGATGTTTGACATGGGGGTGTCGATCAGCTTCATGTTCTCCATCCCAAAGCAATTATGAAGTTTAATAGTGTACTTGCCTTGGCTGATTAAGTTACCTTCATTGGTTTGCTTGATTTGGAAGTTGAGGAAGAAACATTGATTTTCTAAATGTCTAGATGATTGGGGAATGTACTGATGGATGTTTTGATGGCGTTTTCTCCCCATTTTGATGCCAAATTATTGTACCTACAAACCAAACCATAGAGCAAGTAAAGAAAATAATAAAGTAGAATATCTAACATGATTAAGAGTGATTATTGGGTGAAAATGATTTGGAAATACAACCAAAAGTGGTCCAAAAGGTGATATAAAATACACACATCAAATCCCCCTAAGCTTAAACCATTGTTTGTCCTCAATAAAAAAGAGCATAGAACACAAATGAAGGAATTGTCAAGTTCATACATAGATCAAATGAAAAGAAAGATGTGTATAAGCCCAAACCAACCATGATCAACATGTTTATACTCATAACCATCAATTAAACTTAAACATCCAAGAAAGAGATTTTTAGTTCAGCAGGGGTGGTCACAATTAAATGAATCAATCAATTAAACAACACAAAGTAGAATTTAGATGACCAAGCCAAACAATTAGTGGATGTGCAACTCAATCTCTCAACTATTAAGGATACAAATGATGAAATCTGAGTTAAAATTAACAATTTAGTTGTATCTCCTTCTTTCCCAAAAATAACATGACAATGGATTACAGGTTCCACCACTCGGCTGCTAATGTAGGATTATGCACACGTGGAGTGCGGATTGGGGTATTTTACCCTCTTTTAAGACATACCACCTAACCATCGTGGTCAAATCATACTTACACTAGGCTATCATGATATGTGGGTGGTTTGGTCATCTTTTATGGGGTATGAGGGTAAAATAAGCCAAAATAAATTCTAAATTTTTCCAAAACATGGGAGAGTCAACTAATTGCAACATTAACTAGATTTAATTTATTTGTTTTGAAAATTTTCACTGAAAGAGTGGTTGAAAATGTACTAAGAGCTTGCCAAGGGCATCACATATTCTAAATAATATTTTAAAGTTTATTTACTCACAAAAATTGAAGCTATTACATGTTTTAAACAATAAAGGATGTGAAATATGAATGTTTAGGCTATAAGCATAAACCAGAGCTAAACACATGTTGATGGCCAAAATGTTTCATTTGATTAATTCATACCTTTTATAATTTCTACAAGTGATATTTCTCAATGAAACACGGCAACCGGTTTGGCGTAGAAAGGATTCAATCCACTTATATAAGAAAAGCCTCATATCATACTGGATTTTCCACAATAAGAACAAAAACTAAAACAAGAGCTAAGAAACAGATGATAAAAAGGAAATAAAACTACACCACCGGTCAGTTGCTCCCCCCTAAGCTTGAAATATGTAGTGTCCTCACTATAGAAATCAAATAAGGAGAATAGAAATCAAATACCTCATCATGGTGGAGTTGTCAAGGTGGAGGGCCTATGCTTTGATTTGAGGATGGGAATTGTTGTGCCATAGATATACACCTCTTTGTCAGACTAGTTTTTATTTGGGACAAAGATGTACGCTTATGATTTGCAGTAGGAATAGTCTTCTGGACAACAATGTTGTTTGTCCCTTCATTCTCTTCTTCAAAATAACTTGAATCAGATTCAAAGAGAATTTTCTCATCACCAAGAAATGTGCCAAGGAAATATGAAAAAATGACATTTATCTTGCTTGAAGAATCATTGTAACGACCTCAAATCGAGGTATCTATTTCCATTTCCTTCTAAAAACTTGAGCTTTATTCCTTTAATTATTTTGAGTAGTGTCTTTGATTCTAAAATAAGTTAACATGACTTTAGACCTATGAGACCTTGAAGGAAATGGAGATCTTAAGATCACTCATGTTGGTATTATCACATTTAACCTTGAATGTGTTATCCATTTCTTAGGCTTTATAAACACCCATCTATTGTATTTGTGGCTAGCAAATTAAAAATGGACTTTAGAAATCAGAACCATGTTCCTTACTAGTTTTATAAACAACCATCGTATTGACAGTCAAAAGGAGGATCAAGACATAATTATATTGCATCAAAGGGAATATTTAAACTTACATTTTGCACTTGAGTGCTGCGCTGGATGGACATAGTTGCTAGCCAGTTATTAGCCTTTTGATAACGCAACCTAACAAAGACGACCCTTCATCTTTGTCCTGATGAATTGAGCACGCATAGGCATTACAGCGTTACTGGGACTCAATCATCCGGTCGCACAATCTCATGACCTTAATTGCCCGCAGTGTTGCCGGTGGTGGTTTCGGGAGAACAAAGTGATGACAATAAATACTAATGCCACGCATGTGGTGCCTTGAGCGTCAAATGCCCAAAAGCAACTCAACCGACTACTGTGGGTTTTCCCCTAAAACCTCGACACCTCATCCTTTTAGTTTCAGCCACTGGTGAATATTCACAAATGAGGAACGATTTCCCTTCACAGCTTCTTCAACCAATTTTCACTGTGCATCGCTGCCTCTTTGTGCCAGCGCAGCCAACGTCTCCGACGAGGAAACGGGAAGAAGTGCTGCTATTTTTCATTCTCAGATTGATTGGAGGTAAGAGAACCACCACTGACCCCTATGCTTCAGTTCTCTACCTTCTTTCCGCACCGGTTTGAACCCAACTGTTGGGTCGACGAAGGTCGCCGCCTTCGACCTTGGGGTCGTCGTCATTGGGAAGGTTGACAGGTTATGGATCGCAAGCTCTAGTTTTGTGCTCAACATTGATTGTCGGATGTATTCGCAAATGATCCACGCTAGTTTTGGGTTCTTTACTACCCACAATGCTTTCCTGTAACCTCGACTTCCTCTATTCTGATTCAATCTCAGGACCTTAATTGCCTGCGGTGTTTCCGGTGGTGGTTTCGGGAGAACAAAGTGATGACAATAAATACTAATGCCACGCATGTGGTGCCTTGAGCGTCGAATGCCCAAAAGCAACTCAACCGGCTACTGCAGGTTTTCCCCTAAAACCTCGACACCTCATCCTTTTAGTTTCAGCCACGGTGAATATTCACAAATGAGGAACAATTTCCCTTCCCAGCTTCTTCAACCAATTTTCACTGTGCATCACTGCCTCTTCGTGCCAGTACAGCCGACGTCTCCGACAAGGAAACGGGAAGAAGTGTTGCTATTTTGCATTCTCGGATCGATTGGAGGTAAGAGAACCACCACTGACCCCTATGCTTCAGTTCTCTACCTTCTTTCCACACCGGTTTGAACCCAACTGCTGGGTTGACGAAGTTCGCCGCCTTCGACCTTAGTGTCATCGTCATTGGGAAGGTTGACAGGTTATGGATCGCAAGCTCTGGTTTTGTGCTCAACATTGATTGTCGGAGGTATTCACAAACGATCCATGCTAGTTTTAGGTTGTTTACTGCCCACAATGCTTTCCTGTAACCTCGACTTCCTCTATTTTGATTCACGACCGTCGCCGGTGATGGTGAGGAATGGCGAGCATCGTGAATCAGAGTAGAGGAAGCCGAGGTCACAGGAAAGCATTGTGGGCAGTAAAGAACCCAAAACTTGTGTGGATCATTTGCGAGTACCTTCGACAATCAATGTTGAGCACAAAACCAGAGCTTGTGATCCATAACCTGTCAACCTTCCCAATGACGACGACCCCAAGGTCGAAGGCGGCGACCTTCGTCGACCCAGTAGTTGGGTTCAAACCGATGCGGAAAGAAGGCAGAGAACTGAAGCATAGGGGTCAGTGGTGGTTCTCTTACCTCCAATCGATCTGAGAATGAAAAATAGTAGCACTTCTTCCTGTTTCCTCGTCGGAGACGTCGGCTGCGCTGGCACGAAGAGGCAGCGGTGCATAGTGAAAATTGGTTGAAAAACCTGGGAAGGGAAATCGTTCCTCATTTGTGAATATTCACCGGTGTATGAAACTAAAAGGATGAGGCGTCGAGGTTTTAGGGGAAACCCACAGTATCCAATTGAGTTGCTTTTGGGCATTCGACGCTCAAGGCACCACATGCGTGGAATTAGTATGTATTGTCATCGCTTTATTCTCCAAAAACCACCACCGGAAACACCGCGGGCAATTAAGGGAGTGGGACCCGATAGAGGGCCCACTCAATGGTAAAAAATATGAGCCATGAAATAATTAAGCAGCGGAAAACATTACTATTTACAAAGTTACATCAAATTGATTTTTCCCTTAGATAAGTTTTATCAAGAGTTATTGGAGCTAAGAAAATATAATATTCAAATATACCACCTATGACATAGGGTTAACTACAAAATAATTGATTAAGTTCCTAATTGGAAATTTATTAGTTTAATTCACCAATTAATCGATGTTGACCTAGTTGACCATATAGAATCTATGACAAGATTCACAATGTCTTCCATGTATCAGTCTTGGAGAAGTATGTGAAAGATTCCTCACATGTCTTATTTGTCTAAACTATCAAGACGTGAGACGATCTCCGTATGAGGAGTTACCTGTGAAGATATTAGACTCCAGAGGGAAACATTTGGAAAACAAAGAGATTGAGTTAGTAAAGGTCCTTTGGAAGTATCATGGTCTTGAAGACACCACTTGGGAGCTCAAAGGAGATGTTGCGGCCCCACCCCTCACCATTCATTTGAGATTTCGGGGACAAAATCTTTTTAAGGGGTGGTGTGTTGTAACGACCTCAAATCTAGGTATCTATTTCCATTTCCTTCTAAAAACTTGAGCTTTATTCCTTTAATTATTTTGAGTAGTGTCTTTGATTATAAAATAAGTTAACATGTCTTTAGACCTATGAAACCTTGAAGGAAATGGAGATCTTAAGATCACTCATGTTGGTATTATCACATTTAACCTTGCATGTGTTATCCATTTCTTAGGCTTTATAAACGCCCATCTATTGTATTCCTGGCTAGCGAATTAAAAATGGACTTTAGAAATCAGAACCATGTTCCTTACTAGTTTTATAACCAACTGTCGTATTGACAGTCAAAAGGAGGATCAAGACATAATTATATTGCATCAAAGGGAATATTTAAACTTACATTTTGCACTTGAGTGTTGCGCTGGCTGGAAGAGGCAGCGGTGCATAGTGAAAATTGGTTGAAGAAGCTGGGAAGGGAAATCGTTCCTCGTTTGTGAATATTCACCGGTGGCTGAAACTAAAAGGATGAGGCATCGAGGTTTTAGGGGAAAACCCGCAGTAGCTGGTTGAGTTGCTTTTGGGCATTCGACGCTCAAGGCACCACATGCATGGCATTAGTATTTATTGTCATCACTTTGTTCTCCTGAAACCACCACCGGCAACACCGCGGGCAATTAAGGTCCTGAGATTGCACGACCGGATGATTGAGTCCCAATAACATTGTAACGCCTGTGCATGCTCAATTCATCAGGACAAAGATGAAGGGCCATCTCTGTTAGGTTGCATTATCAAAAGGCTAATAACCAGCTAGCAATTATGTCCAGCCAGTGCAACTCTCAAGTGAAAAATGTAAGTTTAAATATTCCCTTTTATGCAATATAATTATGTCTTGATCCTCCTTTTGACTATCAATACGACGGTTGGTTATAAAACTAGTAAGGAACATGGTTCTGATTTCTAAAGTCCATTTTTAATTCGCTAGACACAAATACAATAGATGGGCGTTTATAAAGCCTAAGAAATGGATAACACATGCAAGGTTAAATGTGATAATACCAACATGAGTGATCTTAAGATCTACATTTCCTTCAAGGTCTCATAGGTCTAAAGACATGTTAACTTATTTTAGAATCAAAGACACTACTCAAAATAATTAAAGGAATAAAGCTCAAGTTTTTAGAAGGAAATGGAAATAGATACTTCGATTTGAGGTCGTTACAATCATCCTGTAGAGTATGTGCATATTTCTTCTTTTGAGCTACATTATCATTGCTTACATTTGGATTCAACACCATCATATGATATTGTCTTTTATAGTGAAAAATATTCTCCTATAGAAGCTCCACTCCTCAAGGTAAATGATGTGAATGTCTCCCTTGAATTCCTCTCTAGTTGGTTGGCAAGGAACCGGAAGGTGTTTTTTGATTGGCAAGAGCTAGTTGAGCAATTTGATTCTCCAACATCCTAGTGTGATTGGTAATCCCATCCACCTTAGAAGAAAGTTGAAAAATAGCATCCTTAAGCAGCTCTCTTTGTTGACGAAGCTCATCATTTTGCTGAATTTGAGTTGAGACAAAGGTCTCAAGCATGGACACCAAACTCAGCTTGGACTGTAAATATTGTTATTGCTGGATGAAATTGTAGTTGACATTGTTGTTGAGCTCTGGTATCTCTTCAAATTGTGATGATGTGAAAAACATGAAGGAGTGTGTCCTGGTGCACCACATGCATCACAAATTACTTTAGTGACTTGCTTATCAAAAATAGAGCTTGAAGAAGAAGGTTGGCCACTTGAGTCAGGACTCCATTGGAAATTATTAAGTAACATATCTTCAATAATGGCATAAGCGTCCCTTATGATTTGTTCATTAAAGCACCATTTGTAGCGGGCAACAATTGATATCCTTGTATTGTAGAATAAGCCATTATAGAAAGTTTGCAATAAAATCCAATTGCTTAAATCATGGTGTAGACAAAGACATTGAAGGTCTTTGAACCTTTCCCATGTGTCATACAAGGTCTCTTCATGCCTTTGAGAAAAATTGATGAGCTAACTCCTCAATTGTGTAGTCTTGCTTGGCGGAAAGTATTTGGCTAAGAAAACTTTGAGGAGTTCATCCCAGTTGTTGATGGAGTTTTTTGGAAAAGAATATAGGCACACCTTGGATATGTCTCTCAAAGAGAATGGAAATAGAAGAAGACAAACTGCATCAGTAGGAACACCATCTATCTTGAAAGTGCTAAGATACTGCAAAAATTCAACAATGTAGAGGTTTGGATCCTCCATTGGTGTCCCTCCAAACTGGTTCTACTGTATCATCTATATAGTTATAGGGCTGATAGAAAAGTCATTTGCCTCAATTTGTGGGATAGTGATAGCCCCATTGATATTTGTAGCAGTTGGGACAATAAATTCCTTTAGGGGATGATCATCTTCCATGTTTTGTTCTTCTTTTTGGGTTGGCCTATCAGGTGAAGATGGTGGCGATGAAGGTGATGAATGTTGTGACTCCTCCAAATCTATTTGAGGTTCACTCCTCCTTACTTTTTGGAGGTTGGTAATAGTGTGCTCAGTTTTGGGGTCTAGAAATGTGGAAGGTTCAAGTCCCCTTTTAGATTTTTGCATATAGTCCTACAAGTAAACAAGGTGAGTGAAGTACAAAAAAAATGGAAGATACAAAAATATGATAATGGTGATGATCATGATGGAAACAAACAGCGTATATGATAGGTGATGGTGTGAACTAGTCTCGCTTACTATTCAACACTTCTTACTCTAACAAAAATACTAATGCTCCCCCGACAACGGTGCCAAAAACTTGTTGGATGTGTGTGCCAATTTTAATATTTATAAACTCAAACAATACCACACAAGTATATGGGTGTATGTAGTATTATCGAGGTTGTCCAACGAGAAAGGTATTGTTGGGCCTAAGATCAATGAAGTTCAACAATCTAAATGTTTTTAATTAGAGAGGTTTTATTATGTTAACTAAGGAATTAAAAGGAAATGAACTAAAATAAAAAACACTTGTATTAAGGTTCAATTTGGATTAGGGATTCTTGAGGATAGGGTTTCACATCCACATCATAACATGAAGAACAATAAAGATCAAGAACACTAGTGATAATACAAGGGAGGCATGCATCCTACACCCACCTCCCGGTAGTGTAGAATAGTCCTAACTTTGTAAACCACTCCCATGGATATACTTAGATTCAAACTACAAACCTTTGTTCTCCAACACATCCCAGCCACTCCCATGGTCAAGGTAGTGTGGCTAAGGTACATCTCCTTACTCCTATACATATATTTCTTGATTATACAAAGAGAAGAAATCATACATATAAAGTGGCCAGCAAAGCATGTAAGAAGAATTAAACACTGATGAACCTTAGAACAGTGAAACAACTAGCATTATATATGAAATTCATGTTAAAAGTGTTATGATGTGGGATTTACTCTCCCATTCCTAAGAAAAAGAGATCTACTCTTCCATGACTGTAGAAAGTAGATACAAATAGTATAAAGTAGTGCTAGACATCATAATAGAAGGAAATGAACTTAGATGTTCGTGGAAGATGGAAGTTAGATTTGAAACTCTGGTCAAGGAGTCACAAATCCATCCTTTCTATTGGGAACTTTCCAAAAAGCTTCACTTTAGAGTGGAGAGAAGAGAACGGTGAAGATCCTTACTACAATTCTTGGAGAAGAAGGAAGAAGAAGTTTCCCTCCCAAGAAACCAACTTTTCTCCCTTGGAACACCTCCAAATCCTCATGAATCTCTCTTGCTTGAGCCCCCCTCCAAAAGGTCTCAAATAGTTCGTGATAACTATCCTAAGTCGTCTTGGGTAGTATATATAAGCGTGATGTTATGACCCACGTTGAGGTTAACCAGTAAATACCTCAATTAGCATGAAACACCTTGATTAGTGCTAAGTACCTTATTAAACATCATGGTTAATCAAGATAAGCTACTTCATGAATTAATAGTTGAGATTGAATCATCTGAGGTAATTAATGACGATTGTAGTGTCAATCATTAAGTTAAACAAGTGTTTATGAAGCAATTAGTATTTTGATTAGTTGAAACACACTAATTAGCATGTTTTCTCACTTCGAGGTTGAAGAGAATCCTGTTCTTGAAAAGTTGCAAAAGAAATCATTCGAATTGGACCTCCGAGGCAATACTTATGCCATTTTTAGTTTTCTTGGACTTAGGTGCAATTTTTCCAATTTACTTTGGCTATTTCTTTTCTTTTCTCATTTTCTTCATTATCCGCTTCCTCCCTCACACGACTGATAGAACAGGAGAAGCCGCAAAAGTGGCGCAAGGCTGGGAATCCAGAGAGGGTGATCATGGGTGCGATTGTGGGAACCCTAGCTTGATTCAGCTATGCCCCTACCTCCGTCCTCCTTCTACTACATTCCTTTCTTCTTCTTTCTCCACTCTTTCTCCTCTTTTGCTCCGCCCTAGTAGGCGCCGACCTACAGAAAGCAGGGGCTGACGGCCAGCTACTGTGGCCGGCCAAGGAGCTGATTGGGTGTGCAAATCTTTAGGAAAAAGGGGTGTTCGACTTCGGCCAAGAGACCTAGATCAGAATCCGCCGCCAATAGCCCTCAATTCAGCCCTAGCCGAGCTCCCCTTCAACCTGTTCATGGGAAACGGCTGCTTGCAGTAGCAGGTCCGTCCATGGATGGTCTTGCTCGAGAAACACCATGAAAAACACAACTTTGACCTCAGCCAAGATGATGGAACAAGGTTCCGCAATCTCCTAGCCACGAACAACACTTGATCGAGCTTGTCTTCAACCTGCCGTGCGTGAAGCAGGTTAATCCACAATGATCTAGAGGTTGAATACAACCCAAATTTGCTGAAAACTGGTCCCTGGATGCATCTATAGTCGAATTCGGACATCCCGAATCACTGTGAGTAGGATTTCATTTATTTATCATTAATAAACTCAGGCGTTTGAATATTTTCTGTTTTGTGCGTGAATTACGCTGATAACAGGCGTTATCAGGCGTCGGGCAGCGTTTGGCGTTGCCCGACCTTTTTATTTCATAAACTGCTTCTAGACACTGTTATATGATTAAATTTAGCATTTGAACAGTATGGATTGAATCAGTAGATTTATATGGTTCATTGGAACCTAAATTGCTCATTTGAATGTTGAAATTAGAAATTCATGTCTGAAAATGGTATGATTTGGGTATGAACCCAGATAATGAAGATTTCTGATAAATTATCAGATGTATGATTTCAAAGTTGATATGAATAAATAAAAACATGCAAGAAAACCCTAATTGCATATATCTTTTGACGTTAATATGTGTAAATTGATATATACATGAAATGGCACATTTCTATGAAATATTACCAGAATTTCTCAAGTATTGTTATTAAATTGTGTTGTGAAATGTAATTAACTCTTAATTGAGTTAAGTGATGCACAAACCAGGATTTGGGTTAATGTGCACATTTTTCGAGAATTTTAGAGAATTGATAATTGTTGAGTATGATTCTCATATGTGAAGTAAATTTCTTTAATTTGTGCAATAAGATGTTCAATTGCGTAAATTCGCTATGTATGTGCCAAATTGAAATAAGTTGGGCTATTTATGCATTTCTAATTTGTCTGAATGCATGGTATGAGAATTTCTCAGAAATTACAATGATTTAAAATATATTGCTCTGTCAGTTTAGAATGACAGTGTATTGTGATCTGATATGAAATCAGTAAATGTGATTTTCCTGTTTAAATGTTTATATGTTAATCAGTTAATAGACTTAGGTGCCCTAACACCGTAGAACCCCTTCGAGAGATCTGCTTCTTAGGGGTAAAACTCGTGTTGCAACATCATCCGTGCGGAGTCATGGAGACACGAGGACAGAGAGGCAGTGTCCAACAACAACGCGTGCGATGTCACGGTGGCACTGGAGAAAATTGGGGGTTATTGCAACAAGATCCGTGCGGAGTCATGGAGGTAACCCCGTGAGACTCTCCGCCTGTGTACTCAGGTTAGAGGAGGAGTCTAGAGCACTCGATGTAGTGCAGTGAGGCCGATGAGCCTGAAGGCTGATGAGCCTGGGGTCCTGTGGCAGAGCAGGGCTGGCGTCAGACTTAGCATTTCCCGGGTGTGTCGCTAAGTCTTGTACGGTGGGATCGTAGTTCGCTATGGATCTTTGTATGCAGGGTACACTGCATATGATTAGGGCATAATAATATAAATATGTAATCATATAGGATCACAGTAAATTAATATGCTAAGAGATCTGAACTTTTGTGCAAATTCTATATATCTGTTTATTTACTTAAAATATCTGTCGTTGCATAGAAATGTGATTATTATCTGCAAATCTGCTATGTCATTAGAACTGCCCTGCTTGTACTGTATATATGTTTTATTTCAATTTTATAAACCTGACGAGTTGTTTAGTGATAGCTAAATGAAAGGCTATTCACTGAGCGAGTAGGCTCATCCCTCTACTCAAACATTTTCAGGTCAACAACAGCAACAGGAATCTGAAGGATCTTTTCATCCTAATGCTTAGTCTGTAAAAGGTATATGTAGTTAGTTTAGTTAGAGGTCTCTTAGTCATTTCCCCTCGATCCTTGGGACATGGTGTGGGTGAGAGAGAGTGTGTATGTGGAATGTGTATAAAGATGTAAATTAATTGTTATGTTTACTTTCTGTTAAACAATGTTACATGTTGTAAACTCTGTTTACGTACTCTAGCCAGTTTAATTGAAATGCTTCCGCAATAGTTTATTATGTTTTAGTTTACAACAATAATCCAGATATCATTACGAGGTTTTAAAAAGAAAACATTTTCAGCGATTTGTTTATGTGATAATCCCTCCGTCGCGCCCTAATCTCATGATTAGTGGTTAGTGTGAGATCGGGGTCTGACACGTGAGGTAGTTAAATTCATGTTTGAGTGAAATTTACAGGTCGCACAATGTGTCTTTTATAAGACACAACTTGTCTTATGCGATACTAAAGTCTAGATTGATTTCTGGAAAGCTACACTATGTATCTTTAATAAGACACGATGTGTTTTAATAAGACATGACTTGTTGCTTCAAATCTGGGAGTCCTGGGTTTAATTTCTGGAGTGGGATATGGGGTGTCTTTAATAAGACATGACATGTCTTTATTAAGGCACGGGGTGTCTTTATCAGTTTCAACAACATTGATTTTCTAAATGTCTAAATGATTGGAGAATATATTGATGGATGATATGATGGCATTTTCTCCCCATTTTGATGCCAAATTGTTGTACCTACAAACCAAACCATAGAGCAAGTAAAGACAACAATAAAGTAGGTAATCCAGTTTGATAGAGTGATTATTGGGTGAAAATGATTTGGAAATGCAACTAAAAGTGGTAAAAAAAGGTGAAATAAAATACACACATTAGTTATCATGCTCATTAAGATTAGATATTATGATTTACGATTAATGATTAATGGATTTAAAGTTCAAGTTTCAAGAGGGAGAAGTCCCATCATGTTAAAGATTAAATTTCAAGATTTATTTCATGTTTATAGAATGTTAATGTTAATATCAATGGAATTGAACCAATTTTTATATGCTTCTTGAATCATGGACCTCAAAGGGTCGTTATGGAAATTTGTGCCAACTATGGACTTGGATAGCCAAATCAGGGGCATTCATGCCAATTATGGGCTTTCCTATGAATTGCGTGCTCTTAAATGGACGTCATAGAGAGATGCATATATTTACTGTTGAATTCTTCATATTATAAGATTTATGTAATCAAGAATTTTTAAGCCAAATGTATGTCAAGATTTTCTCTCAAGTCAAGTATATATATTTATTTTTCAGTTTTGATAACATATATAGTGCTGCTTACTGATGTATGTCTTTGTTTTCACATGGCCGTGGGACGAGATGTCCCTAGATCAAGGATCAAACAAATTTGAAGTGAGTGGTTCAAAGTAGAGGTTACGAAGACTTGGCTGGCGGGGTGCCATCTACATCTTAAAAGACCTAATATAAAGTTCTAGAAAAGGTTTATGCCTTATATTCCTTCTACCTTTCATGTATTAGATTTGAGTTCAAAGATGAGATAGTTTACACTATAAGTTTTTCTCTTTTATAGAACGATGTATATATCTATATTTCCATGTAATGCATGGTGTTTCATTTATCTTTTTGCTATGAATATCATGTTTTGTAATGTTCCTCTAATCCAAGTGATCCATGTTATGGACAACATAAGGTTTGCTTCCATTGACGTATATATGGGCATGGAGGGGCGTTACATGAATCTTCTAGAGAGGATGGTAGAAGAACTACACTATTCTTGCTTCCATCATTATCAATCTAATTGCACATAGCTGTAGGTATACCAAGAGGTTCCTTTCCCTACTAAATGATGATCTGATCACTAATCTTGTGAAATCATGTCTCGGGAACCCAAATGCATGGAATACCTACAATCTCATTTCCATGATAGTAGGAATTGGCCATAGATGGTCCTTTAGTGTAGCGATTTGAGGAGGTTGGAATTGAGGTTGGCGCCCTCAATGTTATAGGTCTGTAATAGAGATCATGTTGAGTCTACACAACTTGCTATCAACGTGGGTGAGGGTCATGGATTGAAGGATGTTATAGGTTTTTCTGGGATGAAGATCAGTGGTGTTGGATCTATGTTGTAGGTTACCGCTACTATTGTAGGTTTTGTGTCGTAGGGATGTCAGGGTTTCAGGTTGCCAAGATTCATTGGTGGTGAGTTTGAGGCCATGTTGCTTGCAATGAGGACAACTGATTAGAGTTGGTGATCACCAACATCAGATCAAGTAGGAGGAAGAACTTGTAGATCAGATTGATAGGGTGTTTGGTTGGCGGTGAGATATTTGGTGTTGTAGACCATTTGATGGAGGCCTGTTGTGTAGATGGATGGGGAATCACGATTGGGTGTGGGATTCTAAATAGCGATGGCATGCATGGTTTCCCATTTGTAGGTGGTGATCGACTACGAAGAAGGTGAGGGTTAATTGTAGTTTGCTACATGTGTTTGCCTTGACCTCATGGCTACTGGTTGTCTAAGTCTTATGAGGTGAAGGTGTCATCGAGGTTGCGGGGTGTCCAAGAGTGGAGGCAAGGTGGGGGGAGTTGTTCCGGTCTTCGTTTACATTGTAGAGGTGACATGAAAGAAGGTAATGACTAGTGTAGTTGTAGTTTACTTCTGTAACTATCAAGACATGACAAGGAAGAAGGGATGTGGGTCTTTCTCTCCATAAAAACCTAATTACTAATCAACAATAAGTACTAACTTAGTAACATGTTGATATGTTAACAGTGGCTCTGGCTCCGTGCTCTGGCGATTAGGTTTCGCTCAAGGATAGGCGGCGAGGTTGGGGGAGGGGGTCTTGGCTGCCTACAGGCGCCACCCCACTCCCCCTAGGCTTCTCCTGCTCGATGCGCATGGGTTTGGCTGGCGGAGCTGGGTAACAGCTGGTCTCTGTGGATCTTCCTTCCCCTGGTGCCATCATCGACAAATCTGTTTCCGTCGATTTGGTCTCTTTGTTGCTGGTGGGGGGTGTTCTGCAAGGGGGCTGTGTGAGGGGCTCTGTCGTGCTTACACGGTCCTTTAAAGGCTATGGTTTTGCCTCTCTCACCCTGGTTTTCCTCTCTGTTGTGTCGAGTCCTCTCTCCCCTCTTTCTTTTTTCTGCAGGTTGTGCTCTGTTGTTTGGGGGCTGTTCGCAGCCATTTGTTTTTCTTCCTTTTGTGTTGGTGCTTCAGTTGTCTTGGCTTGGTTGTGTGCTAGGTTTTCCTGGTCATTTGCTTCTGTCGGTGTGGGGGGCTTTCAGGGGGGCCCGAGTTGGGATGGTGGCCTCCTTCTTTGATGCTTGTCCTTGGTCCTACTCACATTTTGTGCTGAGTAGGGGGAAAGGTCTAGTCGGTTGGTCGAGGTGGGGGTTTCCCCCTGAACAGTCCTCCCCTCTTCATCTCATCTCCAACTCTATTCTGCTCTAGGCGGATAACGGTCATTGGCTTTCTCTTGTCTCACCAGCCTGTATCCGAACTGCCTTGTATCTGTTTGTTTCTTTATCTGTGTTGTGTCTCTATAGTGTCGTCTGTGTCTTGGCTGTAGTTTTTCCTTTGATTTTGGTCTCGGTTGATCTTAGTGCCTTCTTAAACATGGTAGGCGACCTTTTGATGCTTTATCTTTGGTGGAAGAATGGTGGTGTTTATCAGGACTGTTGTTCTAACTGTTTCGGTCCTAATAGTTGGGGTCTGATTTATGCAAGTGATACCCATGATCATGGTGAAATTTTGTTTATTTGCTGCTTTGTCCAGCGTGTTGGGGAGGAATTTAGGCAGAAGCGTCTTATGCTTATCCGATCTTTCTTGCATTACATCTTTGTACTGCTAACTGTTAGGTTGCCAAAATTGTACGGATCCTTAGTCTTTGTATATGCCGTATGGCTTTCGTTTATATATTAGCTTGGCTTACCTTAAAAAAAAGTACTAACTTAGTTACTTCCTTCCTATTTTTAAATTCCTAATCAGAAAACCTAGTTGCACTGAGATTTTGACCATGAGTGTAACTTCTATTTAACTAATTTATAAAATACATGCTCTCCACATTACATGTTTAACCTATCTACTAAATTTTCTATCATTAATTACTAAATTTTCTATATATAAATGTGATCAATAATTTTAAATGATTCAAAGCCAATGGTTAACTAATGAGTGTATTGTTGGGCTACAAGGTCAAATCAAAATATTTGAGCACAAGAATTTCAAATTATATAAAATGATGACAAAATGATTGAAGGAGATAAATAAAATAACCAATTTGTAATATTTCTCAATTGAGGAGGATGAACTTTTTTAGATACACGAAATTCAAAAGGAGACTAATTCTTTCCAATGGACAAGAAAATTGATCAAAATAACCAAATAAGTCTTGGAATAAAGGAAGAATTTTAATTCAGGAAAAATGATGAATTATAGATCAAAATAGATCTAGCACCTAAAATTGAGTATGTTACAATAAGTGGGATAACCTTGTCAATTTGATACCATGAAGGCTACTTGGATAATTAAAATAATCCTTAAAATTTATCTTCACATATCTGAACTGATGTACCTTAGTAAGGTAAATTACTAAGTGAAAAGATCACAATAAGTGGAAGGTGAAATCACCTTAAAATGAATATTATACTATTAAGATAGCACTAGGTTTTGGTGTAGTTCCCTAGCTCAACATCTTATATGAGAAGACTATTGAAGACTTGATGTATGGATTAACTTTTGAATCATTGGGAAAATTAAAATATAGCCCAAGGTGATTCTACCAAGGGTAGTTGGATAAAAGGGAAATATGTCAATGAGAAAGGGTAAGCAAATCATATTACGGTTGTGGAAAGTGTTAGGCACCCAAAGCAACTTCTTTTGATTAGTCATATCTCATTAGGTTCCACATTACTAGTAGTAGTGGGACTAGGTTTGGAATAGCCATAAACGAACCTCTCATTTTCACATAACTATCAAGAATGCAACGTGGAGGTGGGAGAGAAAGTTAAATTGAAATAAGAAGATGCTAGAAAATGAATGAATCAATAGACAACTAATGAGGTTGCAACATTTAAAATTTATTACAACTTAATAGGTCGGAATTTGTTAAACCAAGTAAAATCAAAATGATGCAAATAGAAAAATAAACTTTCTTTATAAATATAAATGTCGGAATGATGAATCAGTAGCTTTTCGCAAGGTCCAAATAAAGGCCAATGTGTTGAGCTAAAAAAAAAATACTTGCATCATGACACGCCACATGTCGTATTTTATTGCCTTTCTTTAAGACAAACGCTAGGTGGACTCCATTTTGAAACCCAAAATAGAACCCCAAGTAATCTCCACCACATATTACAAGGTATAACCTCCTCATAGAGTAGCAAATTTCCAGCCAGAATACATCATTATCACCATTTTATGACACATCTGGATAGAAAGAAATCATAGAAAATTTAATAACGCAAAGAATTCATTGCATATCATTTTATTAAAGATATCATCAGATCTCACTATTCAACATGCTTGCAGGACAGACGCCGACATCATCTAGGATGACTCCAGCTAAAGAAAGCCCGAAAAACAACAATGTAGAAGGCGGCCAGAAGATGTTTTTTGTCTTTTATCTTTAGATTGCTTAGATTTTGATGCTTATCTTTAAGAGGCTTGTCTAAAAGATGCCTCCCCATAGAACTTTTTACTTCCTCGCTTTTATCTCATCATATCACTAACTTCGGTTAGTACCAAACATAATCTTATGCTGGTGCTAGTCTGCATAGCTGTAGCTCTTTATTTTTAATAGAATTGCAAGATCTTTCATTAAAAAAATATTACAAGGTAAAACAAATAAAATATATTATTTTATTTGTTATATCTTGTAACATGTGGTGGAGATTACTTAGGGTTCCATTTTGGATTCCAAAATAGATCTGCATAGCAAACCTCTTTCTTTAACCTGTTCGCGCCGCTCGCTAGCCTAGGCATGGGGTCGTGAGCTTCCAATCTTACGACAAACCATTACAACAGTAGACATATAATATTACTAACTACTACTTTCAATCAAATTATTCAACGCTACGAAGATCTATCTAGTGTTCGGAGTTTCGGTAGTGTCGCCGGGGTCAGCATGAATGCGATTGCGGCATGGAACATGGGTACTAACGTCACATCCCTCGCCTGGTGGGACAGCATGTGAGGTAGGCCACAGGTGTGACTAGGATTTGCATGTGCTCCCACGAGGAGAGAGCGACATGAATGCAGGACCCGACTCTAGAGGCGGAGGATATGGGAGGGTAGGGACGGTATACAACTTTGTTCATGTAGGGGTCCGTCAGTTACTTTTTATGTATAAATTCATTTGCAAAAATATAATCATTGATTAGTATGCTTCCCGTACTAATCAGAATACATAGACGTGGGAGAAGAAAAGTATATGAAATATATAGTACCAGATGCCCCAAGGAATAACAAACACGCACAAAAGATTATAAGATAAAGAAAGAACAGTAGCGTATTAGGGGGAGCCGGGGAGGCACTCTGATAATAGGCCTCAAGAGTTAAGGACGCCTTCAAACATTATTAATCTCATCTTTCCTTTCCTGACCAAAGTCAGTAAGGAGGGGCGCCGGCCGGACTGCAATTCGTTTGAACTTAGTCTTCTCTTCTGAGACGATTGGAGGCTGGGAAAAGGGCACTCTTGAAGAAGGGTCTGTCAGGAGATTTCATGATAACTTCAATAGAGTAGGTATCTTGTGAGGAAGTGATCTCTTCAAATTGAGACGAACGATTCTTGTTTTCTTTAATCAGAGCATCTGCTCCCCGTGCTTCTGCTGTGGAACTTTTACATAAAAAAACTCTCAAAGCAACCTTCCTAACCAAAATACAGTTTGACTTCCTCTATCATCTCGAATCCAACACTAGCAATAATATCACATATAAATGGGATGATATGTACTCACCTAAGCAAGTATACCTCTTCTTCACATAACAAGGTCATATTTGCCCATATAATAACATATGAAAATTTACATACCTACTCAAACTTCAAATTCTTGTCTGGCTACAGACAATAATATGAAAAAAGAGGATTTCAGGACCCATATATTTACTATCTTTACACAAACCACAATACTTTTCCCATTGTCCCATATCTAATATATTAATAAACCATTACATCATTACTAATGATGAACAATTAGTTAACATTTTAGACTCACAATATAAGCTTTCTTTAACAATATCAAAATATCCTGATATATATCAACATAAAACTTTGTTGGTCTCGGATTATGGATTGAAATAAATAATAGAAAATTCAATAATAATATACATAACATCCCATGACTTATTGACAATATCCATGAAACATATTATATGTTTCCAACTTGAGGGTTGCCAGATTAAGCTATATGAATAAAACTAGCTGGCTTGGTGAGTTTGTTTGATAATTGTTATTATCACAATCACGAGATAGAGGTCCAACCTATCACAATAAGAGTTGAACTCAAACTTTTAGTGTTATAATAAATTTTATCTTTTTTTTGTTTCTATTGAAATTCAAGCATTAGCTTGTGGCCAACAAATCGGTCAGACTTACCAGTTGAACCAGTCGACAAATATGGCTTGATAAGTATTGGATACAAATATCACCTCGACCATTAGAATTTATTTAATAGTACGTAGTCGGATGAAAAAAATATAAGGTAATTGTAAGGATGTCATAATCATATATTTTATTTAGTTATGCTCAACTTTTTAAATACATTTGTATATTTTGAAAAAACACTAGATGGGGGTGAATAAGGTTTTATGATTATTTTAATAATAATTCAACCAAAGCAAGCAACCACAAAAATATTGGATAAGGGGACAAGGATTTAGAGTGGTTCCAACCTTAGAAAATACTAAGGCAGTCAATCCACTACCCGGTTGCTTACCCAATCGGGATTTTGAAAGAATTAAATTTTATTACCTCGCAAGGATATTACATAAAATTACAATTCTTTCACCAAACCCTGCAGACAGCCTTCACCTAGAAGTAGTCTCACCAACCTCGAAGCAGCCTTCCTTGAAGTAACCTCAAGATCCCCTTGAAGTAGCCTTCCTCTTGACGTAGCTTCCCGTTGAGACAGCCTTCTTTTTTTTTGTATCCAAAGCGCGTCTCCCCTTTTTTTGTATTTTTTCCAAAGAGTATGTACAGGTGTGGAAAAAGAAAGAGAAAACACGAAAGAAAAGGAACTAGATAGAGATCATATATCTATCTATACAGCTGAAATAAAAAAATCTATATCCCTCTTCAAATGATTCCAGATTGCAGGAGATGAGTTCTCATGACCTTCAAAAATCCTTTGGTTTCTTTCCTTCCATATACCATGAATGGACACCAAAAGACACGCAGTCTCTTTCTCAGCATTGAAATCCAGAAAACTATAAACAGTAACAGGTATATGGCTGATATATCCCTCTACACAAGCAAGCCTCCAAATATGTTGACTGAACGTACAGTTAATAAGAGTATGATCAATATCCTCAACATTATTTCTGCAGAGCTCACATCTAGAGGGAAAGCAGAACCCTCTTCTCTGAAGGAAATCATGAGTCATCACTTTATGAAGAAAAACCTTCCAGCAGAAAATTTTACACCTGTTGGGGACCTTGGCTTTCCAAACCCAATTGCACCAAGGTACTTTAACTCCCTCTTCTCACAGGCCCTTCCAAAACTTTCTCATTTTTTTCGGGCTGATGCCATTGAAGTTCAACTTATCATCACAGTTGGACCCAGGACAAAAGAAAGGTTTAACATCAGAAATAACTCTGTTCACATGCCGGGATTTACTACAAATCCAGTCTCCATCAGCAGTTAAGTCAGAAACCTTAACATATTTCCCCTTGCCAAGCAAGAAGATGTTCTTAGCATCAAGGAATTCGGTGAGAAAATGATTACCTTTGACCCAGGGGTCTCTCCATAGAGAAGTAGATTTCCCATTTCTAACATCCCATTGGATATAGGGGAACAAACTATCTCTAGTATTCAAAAGCTGTCTCCACATCCATGAAAAATGTGGTTTAGAATGTACACTCCAGACAGAATCCCCTTTCAAATATTTAGCATGTATCCATCGGACCCATAGATTATCTTTTTTTGTGGCAATATTCCAGATATTTAATGCCATAGAAGCCACAAAACATCTTTTGTAATCTTCAAGTTCAAACCTCCCTCACTTTTAGGCTTGCATACATCCTCCCAAGCAACTGAGTGCACATTTTTCTTTAAAGCAACACCTCCCCACAAGAAATTTCTACAACATCTATCAATGTCATTTGTAACCGAAATAGGGATTTGAAAGGAAGAAGCCCAGTAGAGGTGGAAAGCCGATAAATTACAAGAAACTAATTCTAACCGACAAGCAAAAGAAAGACTACAAGCCTTCCAACCTTCCAGTTTTTTTACTGATCTTCTCAAGCAAAGGAGCACAAAGTCTTCTTGTAAGTTTTCCTTTAAAAAGAGGCAATCCCAAATATTTCATAGGAAGATTACCCAGCTTAATACCCAGAATATCCGCAGTTGCATCAGCATTAGCAGCCTGGTTGTAGAAGATGACACTTTTATCACAGCTAATACGAAGACCGGAAATATCACTAAAAAGATTTAAAGCTTTGTTGAGCCCTTTTACAGATTCTGTATGTGCTTCAGAGAATATAATAACATCATTAGCAAATAAAGCATGAGAGACTTGTAAATCAAGAGAGGCACGGATAGGCATGAACCATTTTTATTTAACACCAAATCTGAGGATGCTAGATAACCCCTCCATAGAAACTACAAAAAGATAAGGGGCAAGAGGGTCGCTCTGTCTAATACCCCTCTTTGGTTTGAAAGCAGAACCTGGAACTTCATTAAACAGAACCTGCATACTGGTGGTCTTGAAAATTTCACGTACCCAATGGATAAAACAGTAAGGAAAGTTCATCCTCTCAAGAACTTTAAGAAGTTCCAGTTTAGAGAATCATAAGCTTTAATTAAATCCATTTTCAAACACATCATAGGTTTGGAGCTTTTCATGATGTTGTCAATGAGCTCATTAACAAGCATAGTAGAGTCTCTAATACACCTCCCTTTAATAAAAGTGCTTTGTGCAGGATCAATGATGCTAGGGAGAATATTTTGTAACCTGTTAGCAATCACCTTGGAAGAGATTTTATAAAGAACATTACAAAGCGCAATGGGCCTCCAGTCCTGGACTTTAGATGCATCTTTGGATTTTGGGATGAGGGTAAGGAAAGTCCTGTTAACCTCCTTGAGCATACAACCACTAGCAAAAAAGTTTTGAACGGCTCTAATCACATCAAATCCAATAATATGCCAGCATTTTTTATAAAAGTGGAAGTTAAACCCATCAGGACCTGGTGCTTTATCACCATCAACCTCGTTAATGACCCTTTCAATTTCTTCTTTCGTAACAAGCATACAGAGAGAATCAGATTGGGTAGAGGATAAAGAAGGAAGCTCCCATCTGCTGTCCCATTGACACGAGCAGTCATGCTTCTGTTCTTCAAAGAGGTTGGAATAGAATTCAAAGATGTGCTTCTGAATAATAGATGTATCAGTCACATTGGCCTCATCAATAGTCATACATCTAATAGAGTTATTATGTCTTCTTGACCTGAGCGAGTCATAAAAACTTTTTGAATGCTTGTCACCAAGTTTTAACCACTGCACACGTGATTTTTGTCTAATGAAAGACTCCTCCGCCTCATAGGCCATAATAGCTTCCTTCCGAGCAACAGAAGCATTTTGAACAAGAACAGTGTCATCTGGATTATTATCTACCAGAGCTTGAGCACAACAAGCAAGAGCCTCTTTCATCCTCCTATTCTCACAAATATCCCCCACATTCTCCCTGTTCCAGTTAATGAGAGCTTTCTTAACCTCTTTGAGCTTCTGAACAACCTTGAAAGTAGGATTTCCATTAAATTCGGTACCCCATGCTTTTTCAACCACGCCATAAAATCCCTCCATCTCAGACCAAGCATTGACAAATATGAAAGGGGTCTTTTTAAAGAAACATTTTTCACCTAGTAGAATACAAAGGATTCTATGAGCACTATGAATAGTTTGGATAATAGATCCCCATATCTGAGGGTAGGCAGACAGAAACCCATTGTTGTAAAAAACCCTGTGAATCTTAGACATGACCAATTTGTTACCTTCCTGTCTGTTATCCCAGGTATATAGTGATCCATGAAGAGTCATCTCCATAAGACCAGTACTATTCACAAACTCATTAAACAGCTCCATAGACTTGTAGGAAGGTTCTACAGTACCAAATTTATCAGAAGCAAATCGGACTGCATTAAAGTCCCCAGAGATCAACCAAGGACTATCCCCTAGATTAGCATGAATATCATTGAGTTGTTCCCATAGAATAGCCCTTTTCCCCTCAAGATTGTGAGCATAAATTGCAGTTAGGTAGAATTCACCATCATCTGAATTAATAAGACAATTTAGAAACTGGTCGCCCTCCAAAATGACCTGAACAGAAATATCATCTCTACTCCAGGCAATAATAACTCTGCCTAATGGATTAGAACCATGGTTTGAAACCCATCTAGCAGAATTCCTGACATTACTCATGACTTTATTCATTTTTTTCCTTCTAATCTTACTTTCAAGGATACATGCAATAGAACATTTATTATTTATAATGGACTCCTTAACTGCTTCTTGTCGTCCAAGTTTGTTCAAACCTCAGACATTCTAAGAAATGAGGGAAAAATTAACCATTAGAAAGGGGTGGAGGCAAGTTACTTGGATCCCCTCTGACAGCTTTAGTAACCAAGCTATCAGTAACAATAGGATTCATTTCAGGGTCATCAAATTCCAGATCTTTAAAATTGTTAGAGGAAATAAGAGTGCCACTCACTCTTTGTTGCTGAACCTTGGGGATATATCTTGGAGGGGATTTAGATTTTTTACCTTGAACCCTCCATTGATTAGGCGTGTGACGCAGATTTACCGTGCACAGAAACGCAAGTGAACGCGTCGAAATAGTATAGGCCTTTGTGAGGCCTGAGTCGAACTCAGGGATACGTGAATCATCGGGGACTCCTACTAACTACTCGCGATCAGCTAAGCCGATTAAATAGTTGAGAATTGTTGTTAAAATTAAAAGAAAATAAAAACAAAACAAAACAAGCAATCGATTAAATGTTGGTTTAATAAATTCAAAAGGAGATCTTTAGGGTTACGGTTTTACCACGGATTTTCATTGTATTAAATTCTATATAGCTACTCAATTTTATCTCTCTGTCCGGGTAGTGGCCTGAAATCAGAATTTCCCACTGTCGTGGTACAATTCACTACCTATGTCTAGGTCGGTTCCACCGTCGTAGTAACCTATACCCTAAACTAGGTGCATTAGAAACGACCTCTCGGTATCCACCATTAATCTTACACCGCCTTGTTCAAGGGATTTGTCAATTAATGTAAATTCCATCTCTTTTCAACCGTTAATTCTTCTTTCAAAGCAATTAAGGGCATTAGGTTATTATTATGATGATCAAGCATAACAATATATTCGAGAACACGAAATTATACCACGAATTTAAGAGATAAGATATGAATTACTACTATAAAATCATCATACAATGAATCCCTGGGCTACTCCCAGTCCTAAAGATAAAGGGGATTAGCCCCGCATGTTCATCTCAGAGTACAATGTGGAGAAGAAAAAGGGATACATGAAGAAAATTGTGATTGAGTGATTAAACCCCTGAACGGAGAAGGTCCAATCGATCCTTGACGTGGAATCCACGTTCTGCCGCCTTTCAGTGGTGGAATTCATCTTCTTCAGTGTCCGGATCGGCTGGGGCATGCTCTCGTGCTCCATCCTTCTCTCCTTTGCTCTTCGGGATGTGTGCAGCAACTAATGACGTAACTCCCCAGTCAAGGGCGTCGTCATTAGGTATATCTCCCGAATTAGGTCGCCAATTAACCACAGTCATCCGATTAAGATTAATCTGAAGACAATCCTTGTTTTCTTTCGTATGTGTGCCTGATGTCTTCTCGATACCATCGATGCGGGTCGATGGTATCGATGAACCTGTAGCGACGGTTTTGTCGTTTTGTGTCGTTGTAGCTCCTCCAGTCGATAGTATCGACATTTTAGTCGATAGTATCGACGCACTTCTTGCCAGCAACCTGATGGTATCTCGATACCATCGACATCCCTGTCGATAGTATCAACCTTCTTTTGGTCCTTGCGGCTGGCAACCTGTGGTCCGGTCGATGGTATCGACGGTAGCAGATACTTGTTTTTCCTGAAATTAACACACGGAACCACATAAATCCACACAAAATATATTCTTTCGATAATTAATGCTAAAAATGCTTAAATAAAGGGAATTTGACATAAAGAAGTAGCATATACCAAAATGAGTGAATTATGCAACATTAACCATGAAAATGACTAATAAATGCATAAAACACATATCAAACAAGTCTATAAATGTGACTCAAAATCATCGCATCAAACTCCCCTAAGCTTGAACATTGCTCTCCCTCGAGCAACTAATCCTTAGAATAGAATTGCTAGAGTCAACTAAAGAACAGAGCATCACAACAGACATCCCATATGACTCCCACCGGACATTCACATATCGGCCCTCGCTAACCAAAAAATGATAATTATCCTAAAGGCGACAATAATCATGCATAAAAGATATTAACCTCAAACTGATGAACACTATCACATAAGGCAGTTAACATAATAAAATTCGCCGGTCCAGACTTAGTGCATCTTGTGATCTTCTATACTACGTTGCTCGCCCTAACTACCATCTACATGGAAGTAGTTCTCCTGATATTCATTAGTGAAGAGAAATTCACGGTGGCCTACCAATCCGAGCAACGGGTGGATGCAATAGGTGGCTCATGGAAGAAGTGGAAGTATTATACAATTTCAACATGCATAAAACAAAGATGCCCTAAATGATGCAATTGCTCATGAAAAGAAAATGCCATAATGCCTATGATTGGGTGGAATGATGCATGCACTAACCATCCGTCTCAAAATGAGATGGATATCTAATTAAGCTACATCGTGTACTCACTTATCTTGAAATACAGGTGAAATTATGTTCCTTTCTCCTTCTTATTCTTGTTGCTTCTGAATAACTTTTTTTTTTCAATTTCAGATTTTTTTCTTCTTTTTTTCCAAACCCTTATATCCATGATTGACAATGAATACTTATTGGGCTTATTTTTCCTGCATAACTCAATATTTGCACTATTTGGAAGGTATGGAACAATTGAATTCACCATTAAATAATAAATAAAGTACATGACATACTTTATGCATAAAAGTTATGAATGCAACTACATGACATGCACCTAAGGGTAATGTGCATGTATACCTATTCTAATCTTTTTATTTTTTCATTTTCCATGCAAAACATATGCAGATGGTTGCAATGCAAGTCCTATCTACATGCCATGCAATCAAAAAGAGTTAAAACCGTACTTTACTTCCAAATCTTGGGTGGATTGTGAAAATGATGAGGTGGACAGATCACAAGACTAGTTGATTGAACCTTAGAAAAATATTATGTGTCCCTCCTTACTGACCTGTGTAGTAGTTAAGAGGTTTTTTCTCTCTTACTTCAAATTAAAGTCTCATTATCATTTGGTCAGTTTAGGCTCAAACAACCATTTCCGTCCACTTTCATGAATCATTAGGAATATACAGTTGTGATTTTCTGTTTTAAAGTTGAAAAAACCAATCATTTTCTAAGTTAAGTGATCAAGGTTAAACAACACTCAAGCTTGTGAACACTCAAAAATTTTTAGTTTCCCTCAATTCCCCATGCACATGCAACTGAGATGACTCAACATTAAAGACATCCACGATTACACTAGATAGATGTGGATCCAAACTAAGATTGCAGAAAACAAATGACAGGAAACAAAAGCAATAAACTAAAAATAGAGAAAATGAAAGATAGAACTGTTCCAACACCCCCCTAAGCTTGAATTCGACTATGGCCTCATAGTCAAAAACAATCTTAAAGGTTGGAATAGAGATACCACTTTTACTCTTCAAGTGGAGGCGGGTACTGCGGAGCCGTAGGGTCCCAAGACGGATACTCCCCCTGGAAGCTTGGATCAAATTGGGCCCTAGGTGGAGGTTGTGGATAGCCTCCAAAGTAATTTTGGCTCCAAAAGTGGTTGTAGAAGGGCTGTTGTTGCATCTCTATCCATTGCAACCGATCATGAATTTGTTGTTGGTTGTCAAGGAGAAGATGCTCGTTATCAAACATTGCCCGTTGATTGTCTAGTAGCCGGGTTGTAGTGTCTTGAATACTGGCATACATCGTCATATGATGCTACTGCATCTGCTGAATCTCCTACAGCCTAGCATACATACCCTGCATGGAATAGGCTTCCTCGCTTGGCTGCGAGGGCGGTGGTGGTGGAAGCGTAGGCTGTGATGATGAAGATGCACCCGGGTGCATCCGAGGACGCTTCCGTGGTGTCACTCGTGCTCGAAGAGGTGTAAATGCCTCCTCTTCCTCCTCAGCCTCGTCGTCATTGTCGTCACCACCGTCGTTGCCGCCTTCTTCATCGGAGTCGGCGATGGCTATGATTGGCCATCAGAAGTGTTGTGCCCTTCGATGTTGAAGACTGGATCGGGCAGCGAGCATTCCTGATAGGCGTGGTTGACATGGCAATGCGCATACGCCAAACCATCTCAAAGAAGAATGAGATTGGACCGGTGCAGATGTTGCAAGTTCACCTTGCTCCTGGTAGATAGAGGAGTGAGGGTTTGGAAATTCAAACCAAGGTATGAAGCCAGCTTGGTGATGAGCCCGCCGAAGTGAATCGGCGCTTTCCTCGTACTCCTCTTCACCGCCAAAACTCTCTGTAGAAAAAAGGCACCCCAATTGCATTCTTGACGCTTCAGGAGCTTATACAGAAAGAATAAGTCCGTCTCTTGAAACTTGCTGAGGGCCAAATCACCCCGAGCAAACAATGTCGAACTGAGCATCCGGTGCAGAACCCAGACAAAAGGGTTCTCGAAATTGGCTACCGCAGCATTATGGTAGCTTACCGACTTTCCCGGCGGCACCGTAACCAGCTCGGCGAAGATGGCGTCGTAGTCGGTGCGGTTGTCCGGTCGCCGGTAGTTGGACCGCGAGTGATTCCAGTTGAAGATCGTGTTGAACTGCCGAAGTGTGATGGTGTAGTCATTGTTGTATAACCAGAACGACATCCGGCCTTTGATCCACTCGCGGTCGATGGCTATTACGTCGTTGGGAACGACGCAAACGTCCAGAGACGCCATGAACTCAGCCAACAATTCCTTGTACGTGGGCCACTCGCCGAAGAACGGCTGGCCATCAGCATGATACTCCCACTCATCATGATGTATCTTTGTGTGTTGGGCCTGTCCTTTCAACACGTAGGCAAGGTTCGCTTCGAACCTGAGGTTGCGGATTGTATCCCGATCAACATATCGGGTCGGCTCTATCTTCCTCTTCAGAATCTCCTCGTATATCTTCTTCACCTCCGCAGATGGATGAATCATCCGCAGGCGTACAACTGATGAGGTCGGAGGTGGCACGAACTCTGGGATGTCCATCAGATCCGTGCGTGAAGACGACGCACCAGCTACGTGCACCATGATTGTGAGAGAAGGAGGAATCGAATCTCCGCTCGATGAAGAACTAGCTCGGTGTTGCTCGTCGTCGGGCTTGCACAGCTCTTGAACACGCTCGGCACAAGTGGAGGAAGATTGCACTGAAGGTGTGATGTCATCTGACGCAACTACTCCTCATATATAGCCGTGGCTGGCGCTACTGTCTGCCCGTCGATACCATCGACGCGAGTCGATGGTATCGACTCGGGTAGCACGATCCGTACCTCCACGAGTATCGACGGTTGTCGATGGCTGGATCTGCGGGGCCCGGATTGCTGATGCGTCGATACTATCGACGTGGGTCGATAGCATCAACCCATCCCCCAGATCGACTTCTTGGCTGATGCGATCGCCGTTGATCTTCCTTCGCGGATCATTGACGTGGCGCGTTGATACTATCGACACGAGTCGATAGTATCGACTCTCTGATTAGGGCAAACCCTCGTGAGGCCCAGCCGCCGTCATCTTTGAATGAATGTGTTGATTCCATAGACACGTCCGTCGATAGTATCGACTTTCCTGAGACGATTTGTTCTGAAAATCTTCAGAGATCTCGATAGTATCGACACCTATGTCGATACCATCGACTTCTTCTTATGATCTGCCTGTTGGTATGTCGATACCATCGACGAGGCCGTCGATGGTATCGACACAGTGTGATTCTTGCAGTCGCCAACCTGTACCATGGTCGATACCATCGACACAAGGGTCGATGGTATCGACTCTGCCTCAGCCCTGCACATGTAGCAAACAATCACGGTATCTTTTTTTACACTACAAACTAAGTGAAAACAAATTAAATACGAATGTAAATGAACTAAACTAAGGTACCAATGGTTGGGTTGCCTCCCAACAAGTGCCCTTATTTAACGTCTTAGGCTAGACGACTTGAATCACATAATGCATCAAAAAGTGAAATGAGTTTGACCTCATTCACCTTCCTTGTGTAATCTTTGCGAAAATATAGCTTCAACCTCTGTCCATTCACCAAAAATGTCATCTCTCCATCACGCACTAAGATTTCACCATGTGGTTTGACCTCTTTCACCGTGAATGGCCCACTCCATCAGGATTTTAGCTTCCCGGGATGCAACTTCAGCCTTGAATTAAACAACAACACACGATCTCCCTTCTTGAAGGTGTGCATCTGAATGTGGTGATCGTGGATCAACTTAGTGCGCTCCTTGTATATCCGAGAGTTCTCATATGCAGTCATGCGCAACTCATCCAATTCATTTAATTCAAGCAATCTCTTTTTCCCTGCTTCATCATAACTCAAATTGAGCTTTTTTAGCGCCCAATGTGCTTTATGCTCTAACTCCACCGGTAAGTGACAAGCCCAGCCATACGCCAACTTTAAAGGCGTGGTGCCTATAGGTGTCTTGTATGCCGTCCGATATGCCCACAATGCATCCGGAAGTAAGGCACTCCAGTTCTTCCTCGTGGAAGCCACCATACACTCCAAAATCTTCTTAATTTTGCGATTGGAGACCTCCACCTGTCCTTGAGTTTGCGGGTGATACGGGGTACCTATGTTATGTTTTACCCCATATTTCTTCAACAATGTCGAGAACTTTTGATTCTTAAAGTGCGTACCCCCATCACTGATGATCATCCGGGGCACTCCAAACCTACAGAAGATATTTTCATTTACAAATCTGCACACTAAAGAAGAATCATTAGTCCTTGTGGGTATTGCTTCTACCCACTTCGACACATAATCAACAGCTAAAAGAATATATAAATTCGAATTTGAGTACACAAAGGGTCCCATGAAATCTATACCCCATAGGTCAAATACCTCAACCTCTTGGAAAACATGTAGGGGCATCTCCTGTCTCTTTGAAATGTTACCCGCCCTTTGGCAGGAATCACATTGTCTCACGAACTCATAGGCATCTCGGAACAAGGTAGGCCAATATAGACCACTTTCTAACACTTTGGCCGCCGTACAAGAGCTCGCGTGGTGTCTGCCCGTAGGTAGAGTGTGGTAGTGACGAAGAACACTCACATATTCCTCCTCAGGTACACACCTGCATAGAACACCATCCCTGCATTGCTTCAAAAGAATGGGGTCATCCCAAAAATAATAATGTAGAGAATGGAAAAATTTCTTCTTCTCTTGATATGTCCAATCTTCTGGGATGATCATGCAAGCAAGATAATTCACAATATATGAAAACCAAGGATCTTTAGAATTCACTTTCAACAATTGTTCATCTGGAAATGTCTCGGTTATAGGTATGTGTAAATCTTTTTCATCCACCCTCTCTAACCTAGACAAATGATCCGCCACGACATTTTCAATCCCCGCCTTGTCTTTAATTTCGATATCAAATTCTTGTAGGAGCAAGATCCACCTAATCAACCTAGGTTTGGCATCTTTTTTCTCCATCAAATATTTAATAGTGGCGTGATCAGTCCAAACAAATACTTTCGATCCAACTAAATATTGCCGGAATTTTTCAAAAGCGAAAACAACGGCAAGCAATTCTTTTTCAGTAGTTGTGTAATTTAATTGAGCATCATTCAAAGTCTTAGAATCATAAAAGATTACAGCGGGTTTATTGTCCATCCGCTGTCCCAACACAGCTCCTACAGCAAAATCCGATGCGTCACACATGAGTTCAAACGGCTTAGTCCAATCCGGTATTTGAACAATCGGCACGGAAATCAATTTCTCCTTCAGCATGTTGAACGCGTGTAAAAATTTGTCATTGAAATAAAAAACGACATCTTTCTCGAGAAGCTCGGATAGAGGTTTGGCGATTTTAGAAAATTATTTTATGAACCGACGATCAAATCCGGCGTGTCCTAAGAAACTTCTTACCCCTTTTACCGAATTTGGTGGGGGCAATTTAGAAATTACTTCAATTTTCACCGAATCTACCTCCAAACCTTTGCTAGACACGTTATGTCCTAGCACTATCCCTTCACTCACCATCATATGAAATTTCTCTCAGTTGAGGACCAAATGTGTGTCCTCACATCTCTGTAATACCTTATCCAAATTATAAAGGCATTCCTCAAACGAAGCACCATAAACCGAAAAATCATCCATAAAGACTTCAAGACAGCGTTCTACCATATCAGAAAAAATGGCTGGTGCATTGCATAATCCAAAGGGCATGTGGCGATACACAAAAGTTCCATAGGGACAAGTGAAAGTAGATTTCTCTTGGTCCTTAGGATCAATTGAAATCTGATTATATCCCGAATACCCATCCAGAAAATAGAAATGAGATCGGACGGCTAAGCGCTTTAGAATTCGATCAATAAATGGTAGAGGAAAGTGATCCTTCAGCGTAGCGGCATTTAGACGTCGGTAATCAATACACACTCGCCACCCGGTTACCAAATGGGTGGTGATAGGTTCATTTAAAATATTTTGAGTGATAGTAATACCCCCCTTTTTAGGGACTACCTGCGTGGGACTTACCCATGTCGAGTCTGAAATCACATAGATGATACATGTGGAGAGAAGCTTAATCACCTCTTTCTTCACCACCTCCATCATGCTCGGATTCAGTTGACGTTGCGGTTGGATCACCGGCTTGGCCCCCTCCTCAAGCCGAATCTTATGCTAACACAAGGTAGGGGAAATCCCCTTGATATCTGCGACAGACCACCCAAATGCTCCCCGATGGTTCTTCAGTACGTTCAACAATTGGTCCTCCTCTTCCACACTCAAATATGCAGAAATGATCACAGGTAACTTTTCTTCCTCCTCTAGAAAGGTGTACTTAAGATGCGGTGGCAGTGGCTTTAACTCTAACTCCGGCGGGCTGATCAAGGATGATTGAAGTGGAGGGGGAAGTTCACCTAAATCTTCATAATACCTCACATAGAAACATGGAAGCATCTGAAGCATCTTGGCGCACTCCTTGAGTGATTTGCTTCTCATCCAATCATGAGTGATGTTGACTAAACAAGCCTCCAAAGGTGATTTCGGGTATGCATCAAAAACTGAATTTTCTATAGCATCATCCTCCGTAGAGGGAGGAATGTCCTCATCCTCATCATTCGGGAACCCGACAGCCTTGCAAAGGGAAACTACTTTAGTCTTCTCCATGATGTCTACAGCCAAAGTCCCCTTGTCCACCTTGGTCATTACATGAGCCATATCCAGAAATGGCTTCCCTAGACAAAGTGAGATAGTATTATCAAAATGTTTTACCATGTGGCATTGCTCCTTGGATTTAGGTGAAGTGGCACTGGAAGGCATGACCATCTTAAATCGGTCATCGGCTATACCCAAGGTCAACTGACCTCTCCCCATCTCGAGCATCATGTCGACTGTAGCTTGGAATGGTCTTCCGAGTAGTAGCTCATTGCCTTGTTCACCTTGCATCTACATGACGACAAAATCTGTAGGAAATACAAATCTATCCACTTTCACAAGCACATCTTCACAAATCCCATACGGTTTCACCACAGAGTTATCCACCAAATGAATTGTAATGTTGCTTGGCCTTGACTCCTTTAATCCCAACTTTTTGAATGTAGAAAGGGGCATTAAATTGATGCTTGCTCCTGAGTCACATAATGCTTCACCAAATTTGACTTTCCTGATATAGCACGAAATGTTGAAACAACCCGGATCTTGCCTCTTTGGTGGCAATGTGCCCATGATGAAGGCACTCACCTGCTCCTTTAGCACAACTACTTCTGTGTCTGGAATTTTCTCTTCTTAGTGATGATGTCCTTCAGAAATTTCCCATAAAAAGGGATTTGCTCAATAGCTTCCAATAGAGGGATGTTGACTGAAAGCTTCCTGAAACTATCTAAGAACTTTTTGAACTGGTCATCTACCTTCCTTGCCTTAGCATTGTTCAGATAAGGGACCGGTACAGCCTGTGCCCTTTGATGCGGTGGCACATAGGGTGTCCTTTTCTGAGGTTCCTCCTCCTCTTCAATAGGGTCTTCAGTAGCATCCACAACTGTGTCATCGACTGGTTCTGTGACCGGTGCGGGCAGCTCCTCAGTGACTTTAGCTTCAATTTCAGCTTGGGGTTTGCTTGCTTCATCAGCCCTGGGATTTAACAGTTTCTTGCCACTTCTTAGCAAGATTGCCTTCGCTTGTTGGTTCCCTCCTGGAACATTAGTATTTCCCGGGAAACCTGGATGTGTTGGCTTCTTCAAACTGGCTATCTCCGTAGCCATCTGTGCCATAGATATCTCTATTGTCCTCAGTTGAGCCCCATGGCTCTGCAGTGTCTGCCCGAATTGGTTCATGAACTCCCCTTGTTGCTTTATTTGTTGGCCGAAAGTAGCCATGAGTTCTTAGTTTTGCTTTATAACTTGATTGAGCAGCTCTGTGCTCTTATCCTCCGCCGTTGGCTGGGGTTTAGCATCCGGATCCTGTAAGAAGTTATTTGGATCCTTCCAGGAGAACTTCTTGTCTTTCCTCCATGCATAGTCGTTGTTCTTGTAACCTGGCTGCTGCCTCATGAATTTCACTTGGGCCTCGTCCTCAGACTCAGTATCCTCCTTTGCAAGCAATTTCTTTGTGAGAAGATCCATCTTCTCATTCAGCTCCTTTATTACTTTAGATTCACCTACAACTCGAACCTGCTCCACGAGGCCTCTTTCGCCCCATGATTGTTTCTTTGCCATGTTCTTTAAGATCTCCCAACATCTAGTGTCCGTATTATTCAAGAAGAACCCGGAACTGGATGAATTGAGGTTGCTTCTATCATGCTCAGAGAGAGAAAAATATAAGATCTTGACTTGGGTCTCCTTGTCAAGCCCATGATGCGGACATCACCTGAGCATGATCTGAAACCTTTCCCAGGTCTCAGAATAGGTTTCTCCTACTTGTTGGGTGAAGTTGTGGATCTTTCTGATCATATCATTGGTCTTCTCGGGCGGAAAGAACCTCTCGAAGAAAACCTCCACCATGTGGTCCCAAGACTCCACATATTCATCGTCCAAGTTATGCAGCCATTCGCGCACAATTCCCGCTAGAGAACTCGGGAAGAGCTTCAAGTAGAGCACGTCTTGTGGAAATCTGTCGATTTTTACCATATCACAATTCTCCACAAACTGACTTATGTGTGCGACGGGGTCTTCATTTTTGAGCCCATGGAAGGCATTAGACTTCACCAAGTTGATCAAAGCTGGATCAATCTTGTATGTTGGAATATTCAGCGCTTGCTTCTTTATAGGCCCCTTGGAAGCGGACGAGGAAGAAGCCTTGATCTTCTCCCATATTTTCTATGGCTCGTCCATCTCTTCTTGTTCGTGTTCAGAAATTATATCTTCCAGCTCGTCTTGATTATACTCGCCCTCGTCTTCTGGTCCCAACAGCGGAACCTCTGGTGCGCGACTCGCGTAGTCAGTACTACGTGTCTGCACCATGCACAGTACCTGAAAATAGAAAAATTAAATTTAGTACAGTGCTTTACGATTGCAAATATTTAGAAAATAGATTATAAATTTTTTGGAAAGGAAAAAAAAATAAAAATGTGGCCTAGAGTGGCCGCTCACAGCACTTGAAGTTCCAACAAATTGCCGTATCCCCGGCAACGGCGCCAAAAACTTGACACAGATTTACCGTGCGCAGAAACGCAAGTGAATGCGTGGAAGTAGTACAGACCTTTGTGAGGCCCGAGTCAAACTCAGGGATACGTGAATTGTCGGGGACTCCTACTAACTACTCGCGATCATCTAAGCCGATTAAATAGTTGAGAGTTGTTGTTAAAATTAAAAGAAAATAAAAACAAAACAAAACAAGAAATCAATTAAATGTTGGTTTAATCAATTCAAAAGGAGATCTTTAGGGTTACGGTTTCACCACGGATTTTTGTTGTATTAAATTCTATATAGCTACTCAATTTTATCTCTCTGTCCGAGTAGTGGCCTGAAATCAGAATTGCCCACTGTCGTGGTACAATTCACTACCTATGTCTAGGTCGGTTCCACCGTCGTAGTAACCTATACCCTAAACTAGGTGCATTAGAAATGACCTCTCGGTATCCACCATTAATCTTACACCGCCTTGTTCAAGGGATTTGTCAATTAATGTAAATTTCGTCTCTTTTCAACCGTTAATTCTTCTTTCAAAGCAATTAAGGACATTAGGTTATTATTATGGTGATCAAGAATAACAATATAATCATCATACAATGAATCCCCAGGCTACTCCCGGTCCTAAAGATAAAGGGGATTAGCCCCGCATGTTCATCTCAGAGTATAATGTGGAGAAGAAAAAGGGAAACATGAAAAAAAATGTGATTGAGTGATTAAACCCCTGAACGGAGAAGGTCCAATCGATCCTTGGTGTGGAATTCGCATTCTTCCGCCTTTCGGTGGTGGAATTCGTCTTCTTTAGCGTCTGGATCGGCTGGGGCGTGCTCTCGTGCTCCGTCCTTCTCTCCTTTGCTCTCCAGGATGTGTGCAGCAACTAATGACGTAACTCCCCAGTCAAGGGCACCGTCATTAGGTATATCTCTCGAATTAGGTCGCCAATTAACCACAGCCGTCCGATTAAGATTAATCTGAAGCAAACTCATATCTGACGGTGTCGATACCATCGACGCGGGTCGATGGTATCGACCTAGCGTGATTGTGGCAATCCTTCTTTTCTTTCGTCTGTGCGCCTGATGTCTTCTCGATACCATCGGCGCGGGTCGATGGTATCGAAGAACCTGTAGCGACGGTTTTGTCATTTTGTGTCACTGTAGCTCCTCCAGTCGATAGTATCGACATTTTGGTCGATAGTATCGATGCACTTCTCACCAGCAACCTGATGGTATCTCGATACCATCGACATCCCTGTCGATAGTATCGACCTTCTTTTAGTCCTTGCAGCTGGCAGCCTGTGGTTCGGTCGATGGTATCGACCAGCGTCGATGGTATCGACGGCAGCAGATACGTGTTTTTCCTGAAATTAACACACGGAACCACATAAATCCACACAAAATATATTCTTTCGATAATTAATGTTAAAAATGCTTAAATAAAGGGAATTTGACATAAAGAAGTAGCATAGACCAAAATGAGTGAATTATGCAACATTAACCATGAAAATGACTAATAAATGCATAAAACACATATCAAACAAGTCTATAAATGCGACTCAAAATCATCGCATCAGCATGCTAGAAGGACTCTGAGTCACCACCTCTTTACCATTGGAATTTGGTGTGGAAATCGGATCAATGGCCTCTACTGTAATAGCTGGAGTAGATACAACTGAATTGGAATATGACCCGACTTCAGCAGTGGGGCAGTCATAGAAAGTGTCTGCTTCACTAGGAGGAGTCATTCCTGTAGGTTGAGAAATATTTTGTGGACGAGCAACAGCCTTCGCACATGCTCCTTGACCATGGCCAAATGTGCCACATTCTTTGCACATATCAGGATACCATTCATATTCAAAGTGAATAGTATCCTTCACACCATCATCACTGATGAGATGCATTTCACCAGGAAAGGTCGATGATGCAGGAATAAGCACCTGGATTCTCGCAAAGTCCAATCTCCTTTGATGCTTGGTAAAAAAGTCAGGCCTCAACGGAGTCCCAAGGAAACTTCCCACTATACTGAACATCTCCTCATCCCACAGTTCAAGGGGAAGATCATGTATGCGGACCCATACTGGCACCTCAGTGAGTTTCAACTTTTCTAACGGCTCCCCCCGTTGCCATTTCTTCAGGATCATAGGTTTACCAGCTACGAACCAAGGTCCTTGCTCAACAGCCAGTCTAAGATCATCCGGATTAGAGAATCTGATGATAAAATAGTAGTCATTGCCTCTGGACAGAATTTTGAAGTCACCTTTTGGTTTCCAGATCATCTTGAGATGTCTGTGAAGAGTTGTCCAGTGCGGTTTCAACCCAATGATATAGCCTGCGGTAGTATTCGCCCACTTAGAAATGTTTCTGTCAGCAATAGATCTTGAGTACCTAGCTGCTCCATCAATTAACTCGATATTGCATCTCTTCAAGTTGGGATCTAGATTTTCCTTCTGTGCGAACAGATGTAACCAAGCACTTGTCCTTGAAGCAATAGGAATTTCCTCCACTCTTCTTTGGAACTTGACCGGACCAGAAGGCACACGAGCATCCGCTTGACCAAAAGGCACACGAGCATCCGCTTTACCAGCCTGAGATGAGTTTGTATGCACGATGTGAGGCTTTGACGGCAGCGGCGGCAGATTCCCAGTGTCACCAGAGTCACCTTCTCCACCGAGAAGACCCTTCTCCACCTGAGAAGTCAAATCCCACTCCAATCCGCATCCTCCAACCCTAGGAGTAGCAAGGAGAGTACAAAAGATATAAAGGAACAAGAAGGAAAAACATAAATTACAATATTGTTGTAGCACAAGGCTTTATTTCCTATATCAAGCATTTTGATCTCCTAACCAATGTATATAAAAGTGTAAGTGATGTGGGAAGGAGATGCTAGCCTATAGGACACGAAATTAGAGCAATAGAAATGTATAGCCAATGTTAGAATTGTTCAATTTCTTACAAGAATGAATTGCCAATCCAAGTATGAATGCTCAAGTGTACTTTGGGTGTCCTATGGCTTGTCCTATTTATAGGAATGGCCTATGGATGCTTAAGGATGTTCTAGACACTTTCTAGTGGGTTCTAAGTGCTCAACTAGCCGTTAGGTATCCATTAGTTGCATTAACAACGACTAGTTAATTAATCCTGAAAAGTACAGATAGAGACATTCTCGGTCGAGGAATTGTCGACCGAGATCCCAGCCGGTCGAAGTTTTGTCGACCGAGGGACTGTCTGGAGTCAAGTGTATCTAACTTTTTGATCCAACTCCCAACTACTTTGTCTGCTGTGTCTAACGACTACCTGGGTCATTCTCGGTCGAGGAGTTTGTCGACTGAGAGTGTCTCGGTCGAGAAGTTTGTCGACCGAGATTGACCCTGGTTCAATGTTTCAAACTAAGTACTGAGTGTGTGTATGAGTGTGCAGTTATGACACTATTGTAGGAGATGACCTATCTAAGTGTTGTGATTTTTTAGGGAAGATCTAACGCTTGATTTACATGATGTCTAAGTACTTTTACATTATATATATTGTACAAGTTTTTACATTTGATTACAATCATGAAATTAACACATTGTGAGCATTTATATCTTCCAAAGTTGTGTCATCCACCTAGTTCCTGCAACACTCAAGTAGCACGTTAGATCCACAAGAATGAAATGTTTGTCATCATCAAAACAAAGGGATTATAATAATGTCCAATTTAGCCAACATATTTTGTCTAGTATTATTATTCATTTTGGTTAGACAGTAGGTTTTAAATCTATTTTATTTGGTTAACCGAATAACCCAAATTGTGACAAATTATGTGTAGACATTTATTCAACATGTATACATACCAGTGCAACTTTACAACAAATTGTTGGTAGTGTGATTGGTATTTCATCCAATCATCCTAATAACCTTATCCCCCAACCTATGTTTGATTCCTAACGACGTCAGTTTTTATCCTGCTAGGTGGCACATCATTTATTTATCTTCCTGATGTATCCCAATTTGACATGCAAACTAGCTACCTTAGTTGGTAGAATCTATTTGACACATATGTGTTATCTTGTCATGTATGGGTTCAATGTTCCAGTACTACAAATTTTTTATCCAAAAACTAAAGAAGTTATTTTAGATAGCTTAGACTTGGTCATGAATCATATCAATATTTCTATTAATTAGTAAAGATACAAGGAGAAAGTGAACTAAAACTGATCTAGTCTTTTCTTTGTATTGTTTGTTATTTCCATACTTTTGTGTAGAGATTTTCTCAAATCACATTGATATAGTGTATGAAGAACTCTTTCTATCTTGAAACATTGTCTTTCTATCTTTATAGTTGTTTCTTAGATTTTGATTTTAAATTTTGAGAAAAAAATACATGTTATTCTTTGTAGTTTATATATTTTCTGTTGATGGGTCCTCAGAGTTTTCTCTTATGCATTTTCAAAATGAATTTTGATATATTTACTATGTTTGTTTTTATCTTTTAGTTTGTTAAGTTATATATATCTATCACTTTTAAATATACACAAGGCAATCAATATTCTAGTTTGGGTTGGTCAGGTTATTTTGAGGTCAGATTAAAATTATAAGTTGATATAACATATATGACTCATTTTTTTAATGTAAACTATTTTATCATATATATAAACAACAAAATAAACATGGCTAATATTTTGAACTAATAGAATTCCGCCAATGCGTATGAAAATTACAAATTGAAGTAGTGAGTCGGGTAAAAATGAAAATAGGTAACAATCAATTCAAAAAAAATCTAGTTCACAATTCAACCAAAATGGGGTGGTGATGGGTTTTCCCTTATATATGCATTTGACATTAGCAACCTATTTTTTTAATTAAGATTATGGGTCATTTTTTTTCTATGTTTAGGCATTAGATAAATATTAACACCACTAGGTTTACATCTCTCTTATTGCAACTTATCACATACATAAACCTACATATTCTATAAAAAAATAACACATGGACCGTTGAGCGACAACTACACATTTCTGACTTGTTAGTACGATGAGTGTTTAGTGTATTAAAAGTGGTTAGAAAATGACATCTATTTGAGCTGTCATTAACAACTTTTTAAGGCCAAACCACAATGATTATTATTTTTAGTTTTAAAAGTCTCAAATATTTTAGAAATAAGATAAGCACCATAAATATATTGAATTTTTATTTTATTTTATTTTTCTTAATAGGCTATTGGATTATTTATATCTCTCCATCCATATTAAAAAAATGTCATCTCTCAAAATTCAAAAATCATATATTAAGCTGTCTTTTTTACCCAACAATCAATATGTGTATATTGAGAAAAAGGTGTTTATAGGTGATATACAAATTATTTTGGAAAGAGTCATAGAAATTAATATATATATATATATATTAGTTAATGATACATTTCTTTTTCAATATATGATGTTATATACATTGATTGTGATGTGAATATAAATCGATTAATATTACTTAAGCAACCAAATTTTAATAGGTATCAACTCAATATTTTATATATTTATTCAACTCACCACTTCCTCAAAACAAAATGACCTTATTCATGGAATATGAATTTTGATGATGATTCATTTGACATCAACTCTATATTGTGATATTTTGGATCCACCATTGATTCATACCTTCATAGATTTACTAAAATTTCAATAATACCTTCAATGTATATCTTGATCGGCTTTATTGATTAGTTTTTAGGAACTATTGTTGTGTTACTATAATTACATAATTGAATGAACACTTTCAACCAAATACTTATATACAATATTATTTGGTTAATTAAATCAATAGATACTAACCAACTAACCATGATTGACAAAATTGAACTGATTTTGGTTTTGTTAATATTTAAAATCAGACCAAGAATTAACCATTTAAGTGAACTACATAAAGTGATAATAAAAAAGTTAACTACACGCGTGATTTAGTATGAGGGTAAACCTCTTATACAGATAGTATCAAACATGGGGAGAACATACATGGTTCAGTATGAGAATATGTTGGTTATCTACAAGAATTGTGGGAGGACTGGTCACATAGAGAAGGACTATTATAGAGGTACATCAATGGAAACCATAGTACATCATGAGAAAGTGAAACGGGTGATAGCTCAGAGGTAGGAGGAAAAAAGTTTGAGGATCTTCATAGAGGATATCCATGCCAGATGATTGTTGGATCCTAGAGGGTGATTGGATTCTCTAGAGGGGGGATGAATAGAGCTGATAGCACTTAAACAAAATTCATTAGACCTTCAAGATATATCACAAGATAAGGTTGCTAAATAGGAAATTTGAGTGCAACTGAAACATACATAGCAAGGGAGAGAGAGAGATTGAACATACACCAAGTGACAAGCTATGTAGAGTGGTTCCACACTCCAAACTAGCAGTATGTCATTCCACTACCTAGAGAGGTCAACCTCTAGGATTTCTTAACCATTGCACTCTTATATTCATTCATAAGACTTACAATACATGATCAACCAAAGGACTTACCTATCCAATACAAAGAGTCTTCAACCTTACCAAGGAATTACCCACTTTGCAAAGAGTCTTCCACCTTCTTCCAAGGACTTACCCACTCTTGTACAAGTCTTCATCCTTCTAGGAATTACCCACTCTTCTTGGTTCTTCAGCCTTTGACTTCACCTTCACTCAGAGAAGGTTCCACCAAGGACTTACCCACTTGATCAAGGAGTCTTCTGCCTTCACCAATGTCTTACCCACTCTTTCTCCAAGTCTTCAACCTTGATCTTCACCAAGGGACTCCTTCCCTTGTTCTTCTTCACCTCTCTTAGCTAAGAGAGAGAACCTTCATCTTCATGGTTGAAATGAGAGATAGGGAGGTGGTGGAAGTGAGAGCCTCACAAGATATACTTGTAGGAGTAGCTCTCTTATATATTTCCTACTCACTCTAACAAATGTAGCAAGTGATTAAGATTAGAGAGAGAGAGAGAGAGGAGGCTGTAGGATACACTCAACTATAGAATAGGACCCTCAGATAGAGTTTTGCATTGAATGATCAACCTTAGAATGAAGCCCAAGGGGTCCTATTTAGAGCTGGGGATGCCTCTTAGCCTTTGGGAACACTTAAGAATGAAAACTACCCATTTTGTGGCTTACAATGGATATATTTTCGATTATTGCAACTTCACAACAGCTAAAAACACTTTTCTACACTTTTTGATACAGTGCAATTGGTTGAGTTTCTATAAAGGTAACTCGACCGATCCCACTAAGAGACAAGACCAATTTAGGATACCGGTCGAGTTTGTTCTAGGGTAACTCAACCGATTCACTTAAATCAGTTTTGGTCTGTAGAGGGATTGGTCGAGTTCTATGAAATATAAACTCGATCGATCAAATGTTATTTTCAAGATCCAATCAGGATCGGTCGAGTTTGCAACTCGACCGATGAACATCCTGATGTGAATTTTGGAATATGGCTTTTGAGTGCTTAAACATTCGATCTAAGTGTTTCTAATTTTTTCAAAGCTTAATTACAAGTCATACAATCATTACAAGTAATTTACAACATGATTCTAATGGATTTACATCATTTCCAAAAATGTGCACTTGTATTGACTTTGACTTGTCTTTTCTCCAAGTTGAGATGCGCAAGTTAGGGAATTTGGAGTGTGTCCATACATAATCTGAAATCACTCAAGTTGAAGCACTAGACACAAATAAGTGGAATGGGTTAGTCATCATCAAAATAAGGGTTTAGTCAATTTAGACATTGAGTCAATAATAATTACCAAGGAAACCATAGAAAACTCCAGTGGAAAAGTTGAACAATAGCGTGAAAACCAATACCAAGAGTTACATGTGTCAGATGGATAGGTGGAAGAAATCTCAGACATGGAATGTGAATGAGTGAATGGGCAACCAAGAAAAGGTATCAACTAGAGTGAGATGAAAAGAAATACTAGAAATAACAAGAAACAACAAGGGGAAAGTCATGATGATGGTGCAAGAACAATGAATAGGAATAACACTAAGAAACAATTCAGACATGAGAATACACGAAGATGGGTTCCATTCAACAATAGTACTCACAAAAGACAAAAAGGACCAAAGAGGTGAGCTCTTAAGAATTCCCTTTGAGCCAGATGGTTTTCATTTTAGAGCCAATGGGATTTTGACTACTACGAAACATGGAGTGCAAGGAAATAATAATGTGGGGATCCACATAAGGAATAGAAAGATGGTAAGAAATAGAGAAACAACTAGGGTTTCTTCATAAAAATTTAGGAAAGAAACAAATAGTCAGGATCTTGAAGAGGAGGCACATGTGGAGAAAGTACCAATCACACCCATATCTTAATGGTTGCACTTTGTTGAAACACTCGAGGGATCTGTCATATAGATACCCAAATTGTAGTAAAAGAACTTGTTTGTAAGTATAAAGTTTCAATTTTAGCATTGTATACGACTCACACTAGTGGCGACAATGCCACTGATATCATTAAATATCTTGGTTTCTCGTACTCTCATCAGGTGAAGCAGTAAGCTTTTCTGGGGGAGTGTGGATGATGTGGAGAGGTAATCGACATAAGCTAGATATTATCCTTAGTCATAAGAAATTTATTTGTTGCAGGATCAACAACAAATGCATGATCATTGTAATATACAACAACATGCTATGAACTAGATGATACAAACTATGGAATCAACTTAGAAAGATTAGTTAGGAGGTCAAGGAACCATTGCTTTTTGTTGGTGATTCAATGCTTATGTTCATCCTATAGAAAACAATTGGAGGTAACCGTTTCAACAATGGGATTTGTGATGACTTTGTAGAAGCTTTGATAGATTGTGGACTATCCGAGTTGTAGATGAGTGGACCTTAAAAGTGGTTTAAGATAGGATGTTGCAAATGAAACTTGACGGTATAATTGGAAATCAGTTTTAGCTTAACCAATAAAATCAATACAAGGTAGAGGTAGTAGAAAGAGCTCATTCAGATCATGCACTATCACCGATCACACTAGGGGATACAATTAGGAGTAGAATTTGACAGATCTGCACATGGGCAATGTGGAATGAAAAAAAGGAGTTCCAAAAGGTCTTGTCTACACATTGGGGGGAGGGACCCTTGTTCAATTGTTGGTGGCACATTTCCTAGAGGTAGATGATATGTTGGATAGGGGTGAAAGAAGAAGACTAAGAAAAGGAAGAACATAATTCAAATACAACTACTTGGGGCCTAAAAGCAACTGGTTGAGAATTATAACCCAAAGGTGGAAATTTTGATAATTGATCTACAAGAAGAGCTGAAGGAAATTCTATGACATGAGAAGATAACATGGCAACAAAAATCTCATTGTGACTAGCTCAAACTAGGTGATGGAAACACGAAAGTTTATGTGAATATGTCATGGAATCAGAATATGATAGTCAGACTAAAGGACAATGAGGGCGAATGGATTAAGAATGTTGTGGTTCAAAAAGCACATACTAGATGTCATTTCAAATACCTATTCACTGACTACACATCGAGCACGAGGACACAATCTAGTAGTACTTTTTTGGGAGTTTTTTTCTCATATTAATCTCACACAACAGACCGAGTTGGCAAGGATACCTAATTAGGATGAGATCTATATGTGCCTTGAATTAATGGCACAAGTGAAAGTCCCAAGACCAAACAAGTTTGATGAAAAATTCTTACAATCTAATTGGAATGTACTTAAAGGTCACTCATTACATTCATATGAAAGAAGTTTGTTTGAGACAAAAATGAAGAAGGATCAACTAATTCAACCATTGACTTGATTTTGAAGATTTACCAACTAGAAACATGTGTCCAATTAAGGCCATAAATAATGTATGCGTGAAATTACTTTCCTAGATTATTGCATCGAGACTGAAACCATACCTTAGCAGGTGGGTTTCAACTGCTCAAATGAGTTTCATACTTGGTAGAAGAATTACTGAAAATGTTATTCTTCTATAAGAGATAATTCATTCATTTTGGAGAAGTCAAGTAGAAGAAAGAAATCCCTGGAAATCAAACTAAATCTTGCCAAAGTATATGACCATATGAATAGGGACTTCATACATGTCACCTAAATAAAACTTTAATACTTGCTAACCTTTTTTAAGGTATAATACATTCTAACCTTATTTATATTATCATGTGAATGATCACAACATGAGAGTACAACATTCAGTGGGAAGGGGAAGTGTTGAAGGCATTCAAACCATCAACAGAATTTAAGCAAGGCGATCCCCTATCACCTTACATATTTGTGTTGGTATGGTATTCCCAGAGAGCCAATCATATGATGATTGTGATGTCATATTGCATAAAGGATTTGATTAATAATAATAAAGGCAAGCTTACAATTCATTATTTTTCACTCAGTTGTGAGATAATGAGGAAACATAATGAATGTCTAAAGAATGACTTTATCAATGAAATATGTTTTCAATTACGTGGCTTGAACAATGTGATCATATAAATGTTAAGAGTATGTACATTTGTATTATGTCCCTAGTTGGTTGTTATCATGGAAGGTAGATAGACAACAGTAACATTTAAGAATAGAGTACATGTCAGTAGTTGATGGAATCTCATCAGTCATGATATGTGATATCAAACCAAGCACACATATACTTTTTAGGGAACAGTGTATTAGACAGACCCACCTTGAGAGTGACACATGGAAACCTTAATTGGTTGTCATAGTCATCTCTCATAATAAAGGTGTTGATTGTGGTTCTTAGACCTGAAGTCACTACACTCGTCACATGTCATTCGATATACTTTGACATCATCCAACATAATCCTAAATAAGGGTTGACATAACTATAACATACCTGGATTCTATCATCTCAAGACTTGGAATGCCCGAGAGGACAAATTTGAAAACTTTATCTAATTTTTTCAGAGAGCGATGCAGAAGCATAATACACATACATGAATATATAAATATAGGCATACACCACGGACATTTCTCAACATTCAACATGTTTATTTACAACATGAATAGTAAAACTTAAATTTACATAATTTAAAAGAAATTTTTACAAGTCCATAAACATGTATGCTAATAGAGATCCTAGACAATAGGTACAACCTGGATATTTCTCACTCTACGTCTGTTCTCCCATGCTAGCTCTGAACCTAAAACATATGTGAAACAACAAATCAACACAATGTGTTGTGTATATGGGTAGAAAGATACATATTTTTATGGTTTTCATAACTTTGAAAAGATTTTCAAAAAGAAAGAAAGATCATAGAAAACAATTCTTTATTAAGAAAAATAGGCTAATTTTAGTCATTTTTCTAGATAAATTGAATTACTAAGGTGGACTAGTACCCAAACATATATATTGGGGCCCACCCCGTGTACTGAGTACTATAGGGAAACTCCCCATACACCATGTGCTCTAGAATGGTGTACTAGTCAACATTCATTTATTCCCTCGCAAGGGGGATAATGAACACCTTAATAACTACAAAATATCTACTCATCATTTATGTTTTCAAGTGACA